>VWZI01013887.1:35088-144745 GCA_013396835.1 Psilopogon haemacephalus | reverse complement strand
TTTCCAATGCTCAACTAGACAATGAGAAAAACAACCTGGTTTACCAAGTGGATACTCTAAAGGATGTCATTGAGGAGAAGGAAGAACAGATACACGAGTTCTATAGGCAGAATGAAGAGAAGACAAAGGTGCTGATTTTTACAGCCTTTTATTTTTCCAGTTACAAAGATAAACCTCAGAAGCCTGGACCACGTAGTAACAACAGTTGAAAGCTTTTGAATTAGTAGAAAAATGTCTCAGTGGCCAAATATCTTTTGAGTGTTCTGTTTGGTTTCTTTTAAAGAAACAAAACACCATCGTCCCACAAAGGGAAGGAAGTTTCTGTAATTAATGTGATATACTAAAGATGAAATATGCATTTAAATCAAAATGGGGCATGTTGAGTCCCACTTTCTTGGAAAGGGAAGATGTGTGGCTGTTTTTTACATAAATTCTATAGCTGAGATTTTTTTTTTTTTTTTGCTGGTAGGACTTTATTACATCTTTCCCCTCTCCTTTACATTTTGTTAAATAAAATCTTGGTGTCTGGAGAACTTGCCTAAAACACTGTTTCTGTGATTTTGAGCTACTTGCTAGGTAGAATTTCTCCTACTGTTGCAGCAATTTCTTAAGTAACATTATATTAAGTGAGAGTACTAACTTTTTAAAACTTTATATTACAATTTAGTGTCAAACACCAAATAAATCACTGATTCATTTCTATATAGGAGTTGGAAAGACAAAAACACACATGCAGTGTTCTGCAGCATAAGCTGGATGAACTTAAAGAGGGCCTTCGACAGAGAGATGAATTGATAGAGGTATGTTCATATGAGGTAGTGTATGACAATTTGTGCAAATAAATGTGGTATGGGAGTAGACATCATACACAAAGAGAGTTTAAATATTAGCTTGCATTTTTAAGAGGGATTTCATCTTGTTTTAGTGGGGAGAATTCAAGTTAACAGCTCTTTAAACTTAGGAAGTTGAAAATGGCTCTGCAAGGTTTTCAGATGTGTTGCCTCACGTTAAGTCCTCAATTCCTGGTTCTTTCCTGAGTGTTTCTTGTATCTTTTCTTTCTGTGAGTGCAGAACTAATGATGTCTGGCCAAAATCTCTTTGTACAGCCAGAAATTTTGATGCTTGAATAATGCCAAAAGTTTCCATTTTAGTTGTTTCAGGTATTTCAGGACTCAAGTCTGTGCTAGTGAATGTTTGCTTACCAGTCAAGAATAAATAAACATTGGCCATCCTGTTTTTGGCATAACCATCTTGCTGGGTTTGTGGTGTGCTCTCTTCTGTTGTCCCTTTGTTCTTTTCTCTTCTTGATCTTTCATTCTGGAAACAAATCAAAGTGCTCAAAAATCCCAAAATCAGTCCTCATTTTAAAATGGTCCACAAAGACCTATCTTGTCAACAGTATGCAGATGTCTTTTGACACTGATTATTCATTCTAGCACTGGAAGTTGTAGTTCAACCCTCAACACAAGGGTCCCAGAGCGCTGGCACAGGCTCCCCAGAGAGGCTGTGGAGTTAACTTCTCTGGAACTTCCTGAGTTCCTGTCTGAGTGGATTTCTCTGTCACCTGAGCTAGATTGTCTGGTCCTGCTCTGGCAGGGGGATTGGACTCAATCTCTTTGGGTCCCTTCCAATCCCTGTCATCCTGTGAACATAGCAAAGAACTTCATGTTCTTCGCAGGGCAAGCAGCAAACTGCAGTGTCAGTTAAATAAAAAAATGGCACCACTCTTGATATGTATCAATACAACATCAGAAAGCAGTCAGCAGCTGTTCACTTCCTGGATGTTTCCTTTGTCCTCCCTCTTTTTTATACTTAATATTTTCTATTTTGTAAAACTTCAATAAACCTACTTGCTAACATCAGTGTTGGAACGTGAATGTATCTGAAAATTACAACAGGGTAATTATTTTCCCTGGTCTGCAGTGGAAACTGGTAGTAAAGTTGCTCCAGCTACACTAAAATTCTCCTTCAACATCAATTGGAAAAAAAAAAAATTACTGTTCTTTTGCATTAATTCATAAGGAATATATTATGCTAAGTTGCACCTTTTTCTTTTAAGTTCATGCTCATAAACTCTTTGTTTGGCTTTTGTTACCTAATTTCCTTCCTCTGCTTGACTGTTTTTTTTCTCCATTTTCTTACTTCTTCTCTTTCCTCTTTTATTCTTCCCTCATCCTATTCACTACAGGAGAATCAACGCATGCAGCAGAATATAGACTCCATAACCAAAGAGGTGTTTGATCTCCAGGAGACAATTAATTGGAAAGATAAAAAAATAGGGGTATGAATCAAATATGGGGGGAAAGGTATTTGCTCATTTTAGAAGTAGATGGATGCCCCCCTGCACCCTAAGGAATGCTGTATACTCCAAAGAAATGAAGGCCACTCACAATTTAAAGTGTTTTGCAGTCTTTAGAAGATGAACTCTGATTCATCTTTACTTGCATAATATTGAATAATATTAAATAAATCTAGAATAAAATAATCTATGCATATAATTTTTACAAAATATTTTTTCTCTGCATTTAGGACTGAAAAAAGTCATCATTTCCTTAGCCTTATTCAAAGGTAGAAATGCCCTGGGTCTGTATATGGATCTATACTGGCATAGCAACAATGGAATTTCACACGGATTCAAGCTTTTATTCTCCTTAGAGGCAAATACAGTTTAAGCCGAGCATTCAAACCTTGCTTGTCATTTTACTCCTGCTTCTGTTATCATCTTAATTTGCATAAGAATTTGTGAATTTTAAAATGGTTTACTTCACGTTGCCTGGGTTAGCAGAGACAAAATGGCCCAAGTGATGGGAAGCCTGGAAAGCTGCAGGAGCTAATGGCAGAAATGTAAAGAAGCCTCAAAGAATATTTGTATGTTGTGCTTCCATTTAGCATACATAGAGCTACAAAATACTATCTTGAGTAGATTTCTGCAGCCAGTTTGCACATTCCTGTATTCTGGCCCTTCTAGGGTGGTAGCCTGGGTGCAGTACTGAAGTGAGCTGGTTTTGTGATAGACCACAAAATACCAGTTAGCAACTATTGGAATTGAGAGCTGGTCTTCAAACAGTGATTGTGTGCGACCTATTGAGGAGCATCTGTATGGCTCCTGTACAGGAGGAACTGTATTGATATTTGTTACACATCTAAAATAAGTCAGGAAGGGCTCGATGGCCTTGCCTCTGGGCAGCAAAGAAGTGGCAAAACTCTAAATCAGCCTGATCCTTGGTGGTAACTACAGAGCTGTGAACTGCTGGCTCTTCTGGGCTGCAAGTAGGTTGTCTGATGGTGAGATGCAGTTAACTGGAAAACCTCTAGAAAGACACTGTCTATCTGCTAATAACTGTAAGTTAGTTTCTCTCAAATAAATTTCACACCAGATTTTGGCATATACAGATGTATTTGGCAGTTTGCTGGAGTTGGTGTCACTTTTCAAGTCACATCTTTATACCAGTGGTACTGAGTTAAAGCCCTATTGCAATGTCATTTTTCAGTCCATATGTATTTTGTGTTTTGGTCTTTCAGTCCACATTGCAGTCTTCTCTTCCTTCTTTTCTGAACATTTTTCTGATTTTTTTTCTTTAACGGTATACTTTCCATACCTACTTTTCATGTGTGTGTACTGGACTTTTTTTTTTGTGCAGGAACTTTTTTCTCTTTCAGATATGTTTCCCAAGTTAATTTAGAGCATATCATTTACCTAAAACTTGCAATAAAATAGTTACCAGCCAGATTTTTTTTTTTCCTCCTTCTCTAAAAAATTTCTCTCAAGTGGGTGAGCTGATTTCCCTCTCTCTCTGCCAGTTTTTCAAAAATGGCAAACCTATGTTTCTTTAAGTACAACACAAGATGATCTATATATTTATAGATCTACTCAGTTAAGGAATAAAAAGACATCTTATGAATTCCTAAACTGCAATGTGACAGGTAATGCTTTCACAGATGATTTCCCTGTGTTTTAAATGTACTTACATATAAATAAATCAAGTGGACAGCACGCCTTACATTCCTCTGTTGAAATTAAGAGTAATGCATGAAAACATTGCTCTAGTATACAGATTCTAGCTAAATATTAAAATTCAGCACGCTCTACTTGTTATGTGGGCAATTACAAAAATATACACCTTCATTTCTTTCTTGGTATCAGGCAGTTCCTAACCATTCATGCATGACATAATGCTTAGCTGGGTCATTTTCTTGGCCAAATGTGTGTGCACTTTTTGCTGTTGTTTCATGGCCAGGGTTATTTGTAGTGCATGCAGTATTGAGTTTGAATGGTAGTGCCCAGTCAGGTGGAGGCAGATGATTAACTGCTCCAGCATGGGTAGGCAAACTCTCCTACGGCCTTATCACTTCTAGCTGCAGTTCTTTCATGTGCTAAAATAGTGCTTCTAGTGTTTGCTGCTTTTTTCCTCCAAAACTGATTGCTGTAGTTTAAGTAAAGAGTGGTTGTAACACTTGAGCAAGTAGTAAAAAAGCTATCTCTTGTAAGTGCACAACAGGCTTATATACCCAAGGTCTTTTATGAGGTAAGATTTCTGTTCCTATACCTATATAAAAGAGAAATTAGTTTAATGGAAGTAATGTTTTAGGGTCTTTGCCAGCTGAGTTTCAGAAATACCTCTTTCTTCAGAGTCTCTGCATTAAAAGAATCATTTGCTCTTTTGGTATTCAGTTTAGTTTATCAAAATTTACCAAAGTGGAATCCACTAAACAAAAATGTATTTTACAATCTACTAAGACTTGCCTAGGGAAAAAAAATAAATCGTGACAAATATGCAACAATGAGGCCAGATGTGTGACTTGTGAAAGGTAGTTATCAGAGATGTATGTTTGTGCATGTTAAATACCCCTTTCGATTTCTTTTGTTCAGCTCTGTGTTTACTTGTAGAAAATCTCTCTGCTGTCTGTCATAAGCTTTTTCTCTGTACCATTCTTTTTCTCGCTATCTGCCTGAACCCAGGCCCTAGAAAGACAGAAAGATTACTTTGACTGCATTAAGAATGAGCGAGATGAGCTCAGAGAGGAGTTGGCTGACCTGAAGGAAACAATGAAGAGAGGAGAGGTATGTTGGTAGTAGTTACTCATCAGTACCAGAAATCCAGGAATGGGGCATGAAACCAAGGTCAATGAAAAAGAGGAAGGATGGTTGCTGATCTTGTGCAGTCTCAAAACCTGACCTTAGGATAGGAAAAATGATGCATTCCATTGTAGCTGTTTCCATCAGCTTGAAAAGTGTGCCAATAGAACTTTTCTATCCAATTATATTTTAGGATTGCTCTTGTATGAGTAATATTTGTTTTTCTTTATATTTGTAGAAACACGGATTAGTTATAATTCCAGATGGCACACCAAATGGTGACCTAAACCATGAATCAGTGGTTGGTGCAATAACGGTTGTGTCACAGGAAGCTGCTCAAGTCTTGGAATCTGCAGGAGAAGGGCCACTAGGTAAAGAGATTCTAATGTATTTTATGGAGCGTTGGAAGTCTTTGTTTCCCTCCTGTTCACAGCAGGTTGTGATGTACAGCCACACAAAGGTACCTGTAATGCTTCTAGAATGCATGCTTACAAAGCTGTAAAAGGTTGGGAGGTAGGGAGATGATTGTCCCCTTGTACTCAGCACTGGTGAGGCCACACCTCAAGTATTATGGTCACTTTGGGGCTTCTCAATAGAACAGATGTGGAGGTGCTGGAGTGAGTGCAGAGGAGGGCAACGAAGCTGATGAAGGGCCTGGAGAATAAATCTTATGAGCAACAGAAGGAGCTGGGGATGGTTAGTTTGAAAAAGAGGAGGCTGAGGGGGGACATTATTGCTGTCTACTACTACCTGAAAGGACATTTTGAAGAGGTTGGTGCTGCTCTCTTCTCACTGATATTTAGCAATACAAGAGGGAATGGTCTCAAGCTGCAACAGGGTAGGTTTAGACTGGAAAACTTTTTTCCCCAGCAAGAGTGGTCGGGCATTGGAAGGGGCTGCACAGGGAGGTGGTGGAGTCACCAACTCTGGATGTGTTTAAAAGTCATTTGAACATGGTGCCTGGGGATATGGTTTAGGGGTGAACCTTGCAGAGTAGGGATATTGGTTGGACTTGGTGATCCTGGAGTTCTTTTCCAACCTGAATGCTTCTGTGATTGTGGACCTGTAGTTTGGTGGTTGTTTTTTTCACAGTGACTAATAGACAGATGTATCTTTGAGTGAAAAAATAAAATAATGCTATATCTTTGGATGTTTACACCTCTTGGTCTAGTTTCTGGTTTATTACTTTCAGGCGAAGTATAGTCTGTTGGGTTAATATTTTTTCCCTGGTGTTTTTGTTCAGAAGTATGTATAATGAGTGGGAGAACTTATAGAAAGCAATGCATTGTATATGCCTTCCCTTTTCTTGAAATACTTCCACTTTTATTAGGGTAAAGCAAGTGTAGCCTTTCATAGTGTCATAAGACAAAAATTTGTAAAAATATGCAGAAAAGTTACATGGGCAATAACAAAAAGATACAGAATTTGGGGGGGGCTTTATTTTAACTTGCTTCTATACATAGGTCGATTAAGTCAATGTATGGATAGTCAGTACACTGTAAAAGTGTTTAGATGCAAAGAAACGTCTCTCTGGACTTGCATTATTTGTACATAATACATAGTAGGGACATGTTTTCATTTTGACAGAGATTAGACTTAATACATGTTTCTGCCCCTTGGCAGTGAATGCTGATATCTTTATGCTTTGTTACTGTCAAAGTTACCATTTCCAAGGGAGCTGCTCTAATTTTAGTACAGTGTTGCTTGACAGACTCTTTTGTAGCCATTAGTGATCTTCTGAACTGATTAGAGATATTGCAACATTCCTGTGGGTCCTTTCCCAAGTACTTTTCTTTTCTTTTTTTTTTTTTTTTTTTAAGAAAGTGTTCTCAAACCACAAACTTTCTAAACTTGCTAAGCTTAATGCCTCCCTTAAAGAGATAGCAATCCTTAAGGATAAGACAGGGAAAAGAGTATGCAATAAGAAGGAAAGTTTGTTGCAACTGGATGTTCTAGATACTGGGTCAAAACTGTGTCTTACTTAAAAGAAAACCTCTTATAAATTTATTTTTGAAGAATTATTAAACTTGTGTATCTCGTTTTTAAAATTCCCATAAACAGCACAAATGAAATATTTTTGTGGTGTCAGCTGATGGCTGGTAACTAGTGAGATAGCTGGTAACTAGTGAGATAGCAAAGTTTCATGCTGCCAATAGATAGAATAAAACAAGCCAGGTTGGAAGAGACCTCCAAGATCATCCAGTCCAACCTATCACCCAGCCCTAGCCAATGGCACTAAATGCCCCATCCAGTCTTTTCTTGAACACCTCCAGGGATGGCAACTCCACCACCTCCCTGGGCAGCCCATTCCAGTGCTGTTAACTTGTAAGTTTGAGATGTGTTTTACTGGGAAATGAACAAAAAGCTATGGAAAGAAAATAATACCTGCTCTTAGTTATAAATGTCTCTGGGTTTTAATTGTTTTCCTTGGTTTTAGATGTCCGGCTACGAAAACTGGCTGGAGAGAAGGAGGAATTACTGGCTCAGGTAAAGTAAGCTATTCTTTTCAGAAATAGGCTTTTGTGTATCCTTTTGCAAGCTATTAATTATTTTAGCAAGAAACAAATATTAAGCACTAAAGCAGAATAAAATATTTAGCTTCTTAGCTGGCTGACTACCAGGAATTATCAGCTCCTTTCACTGGTGTCCTTGTCCCTGTGACTTTGAACTTGTGGGTAAAGAACCCTCATTTTGCCAACTAGTTTAGCTGAAATCTAGCTGGCTGCTGACTGTGCTGTTGATGCAGACTCTTAAAGTTGTTCTTTCTTTTATTTTGTCTTATGAAGAAATACTGAAGTCAGTAAATTGACATTCTCATTAGCTCAGGTGGCACCTTCTTCCAAATTGCTAAGTGTTGCTATTTCTTTGATCATTTCAGTTACTCCAATAGAAAACTGATATTAAAGTAGTTGTATCTTAATACAGTACAGTACCAATAAAAAACTCAAGAAAGCACACAGCTGTGGAACAGTTAGTTAAAAATCCCATAGTTTTTGTGCCTCTGGCTGAACACACTGCAAATTCGAAGTGGTCAATATTTAGTTTTGATAGACTTGTACTTCAATTTTGGTAGAGATACTTGGTTTAGAATGCCAGTAAGTTCTGGTATTGAATCAAGGCTATTAAATACAAGCATATAAAAATGTATAATGATATTTAGCAACATATCGCTGTAAAAATCATTGTTGAAATATTTGATTTATATAATGCATGGGAGTTTTGCAGGTATAATTTTTACTGCTACTCTGTAGGGCTGTATCTTGATAAGAAAGTCAAGTAGCTCCCGCTTCTTTTATAAACTACAGAGACAGAGGATATAGCTGAGGAATCTATTTCCTGATTACTGGAAAGATCTGAAAACAGCTGCTGTAACATAAAATGGAACCATTTAAGACCAGTGTGCACTACAGACT
Source organism: Psilopogon haemacephalus (assembly GCA_013396835.1). Classification (NCBI taxonomy): domain Eukaryota; kingdom Metazoa; phylum Chordata; class Aves; order Piciformes; family Megalaimidae; genus Psilopogon; species Psilopogon haemacephalus. The sequence continues at coordinate 136,255 of VWZI01013887.1, read as the reverse complement.
TGCTTAAGACCTTCCTGGTGAAGTAAAAGAATAGCCTCAAAAAAAGAAAATATCTTCCAAAAAGCAGCTGTGGATTATTCTTTCTGTAGAGTTAGCAGGATATTGTTCATTGTCTTTATGCATGTTCAGAGTGTAAAAGGTGTACTGTAGAAGAAAGACATGAAGCAGGGTGCAGAGCTGCCTCCTCCTCTGGAAAGGCAGCTAGCTGGCTCCGTTGGTTACTGTATGCCCCTGCAGTGTGCAGAGATCCCCGCAGCACAGACCTCACAGGTGGCTTTGGGCTGTGCATGCACATGCAGAGGGCGCTCCCCTAGCAGTGGAGATGATGGTAGGCTGCAGCCACAGGCCTTAGGGTCTGGCTTCCCTGCTTCCTCTGCGAGCTCTGCTGCTGCTCCTTACCGAACTGACTCAGGCTGGGGCATATCAGAACTGTCTTGCGTTTCCTATTGAACATTTGGTTACACAAACGCTGAATTTCTGTGAGTCTCCTTTTCACCCACAAACACTTCATTCTCAGGTTAGAAAACTGAAGATGCAGTTGGAAGAAGAGCGTCAGAAATATTCTAAAAGTGACGGCATGAATCCTGATATCATGGGCTTAGAGAACGGCTCTGACTTGCAACTCATTGAAATGCAGAGTAGGTATATGGGTGCTTTTCAGAGGTATTCTCACTGGGGAGAGGAAACATTCCCTCACCTTTTTTTTCCTGTGTCAGGAAATAGTAGAATTGTGAGTTAGTAGAGTTGTTGAGCAGCTCGTTTTTGGTTGGTATATCTCCTTGCAGAAAATTTCTCACTATGAAATACCTTAATCTGCCTCTTTGCAGTGTTGAATAACACCATTGAGAGGTTACTTTTGTTACCTTATGAACAATTTCAGGTTTTTTTGATGATAGAATTTCAGCTGAGATACTTTGTTGGTATGTTCTACGTGATTTTTTTGTTGTTGAATCTTAGGCTCTGAAGCAAAATTCTTAGTTTAACACGATATTCACTGTTTCTTCTATGAAGTCCTAAGCTACTTTCCACTTCAAGCAAGTTACTTCTTCAGATGAAAGCTCTGCTTGTTTGACACACAGTCATTGAATATGCTTATGGCAATGAACATAGCACTGGCAATGTCAGGACTAAGATATAACACTAAAATGATTTGTAAAGCTCCTTGGAGTTTGTCAGGCAGGTTCAAGTCTTGTGGTCCGTATTCATATGCTATTACAGCTGTCTATGCTAAATGTTGCTGGTATTGTCTGGTGTGATTTGACACATTTTGCAATGTGTGCTGGTCATTATGTTGGTGTCTCTTTTTGAGAGGTGAGTTTCCCAAGTTACATGCATGTGTCTAAAAGGTGTCTCGCACATCTGAGTTTTAGTGTACACTCTGAAACAGTCATTGTGTTCTCTAAATAGCAGGGAAATTATTTCCTTTTGATGCTCTCTAGATTGCTGAAACACCATTTACCTCTTTGTAATTCTGTCAATAAGATCATCTTCCCTTAAATGGAAACTGCCTCTTTAGAGGCTTGCTTTGAGTAATCTGTTCATGTCAACTTTTGTCTAGGAGATGCCAACAGGCAAATTAGTGAATACAAATTTAAGCTTTCAAAAGCTGAACAAGATATAACGACCTTGGAACAAAATGTAAGTGGCTTTCTCCATATTTGTTGTTCTCATTACACTTGCTCTGCACACCTTTACAGTACCTTTTGTTTCCCTCCCCAAAAAAACCCTGAAAATTTCATCATTTGATATACTGCATGTTCTTTAGTTTGCACTGAATAGCACTACATTTGTATGTTTCCTCCAGTTCAGTACCTGAACATTGTCTTAACCCTAAGAGGCAGTAATCTGGAGTTAATTTACAAAGATGCAAATGTACAGCAAAATAAACTGGAGCTTCTAGTTTAAGAACATCAATTTATGTAGCCAAATTACTTGTAGGAAAGTTGGATAGAGTGTAGAAATTGTGAAATTCAGAATTTCGTTATTATAGATCTACATGTCTCTCTCACACTGATTTACTTGCATTTGGTGATTGATGAAGTGCTGTTAGCTCAGCATCTCTGTAGGTCACCTAAAAATCACATCAAGCTTTATAAATTGAGTCAGAGATGTGTAGTTGTTCTGTCTTACACAGCAACAGGTTACTGGCTCATCCTGTGGGTTTGGGGGTAGTAGAGAGCTGTAAATACAACAGTCCAGCAAGTGGGCTTTAAAACCTGCAGATTGCCACCAGGGCTTGTCTTGAGACCCCTCTTCACTGCTGAATTCTCTGCTTGAGTTCAAGACCTCTTGCATCATGTCCTTGTAATATAGTCTCTGCTGTTCAACTTTTCAGCTTTAGTTTTTAATCCCATGTGTTCCTAGTTCTTGATTATCCAAGTCTTCTTTCTGTCTAGTTCTTTAACCATCTGTGTCTTCTCAGCTGTGCCCTATGCTGTGTTTCATTCCCTGCTCTTTCTTGTGAGGTGTGAGCAGTGAAGGGTACTTTCAAGGTGCTGTGCACAATTTTACTGTGTTGTTGGTTCTGTTCAACACTCCTTGCGTTTATGGCTGCTGCTAACAGATTTAAATGGAGACACTGTGGATAATTCACAGGATGCTCTGTGTTACAGTGGCTTTTCAGAACGGGGAGAGCAGTTGGTGGCAGGTGAGCTGGGTGTAGAACATATAGACATCATTCTTGTCCTGTTTGGGTTTGCAGATTGGACGCCTTGAGGGGCAGGTAACAAGGTATAAAAATGCAGCAGAAAATGCAGAAAAAGTAGAAGATGAACTCAAAGCTGAAAAGAGGAAGCTTCAGCGGGAGGTAATTGACTTGTTTTCCTCTTCAGATGTAAGCTCCTTTGAGTCTTCCACTGCTCTGTTTCGCCCCCAAACTGTAGGGTTTTGCGGTCTTGAGTTACAGCTTTTAAGTGCTTTTTTGGAGGCTTCCAAGTCTATCAGTGGATTTTGGAAGTCAACTGTATCATGTAACAGTTCTACTAATTACAGTTCAAAAGAAGAATCTAAAGTTTTATTTCCTTCCAAATATGATAACTTTTATTACTTCCAAGTAATCCTTCTGTAAAAGTTACTGGAAAGCTGAATGCTCCCCATGTCAAATGCCAGGAAGCCTGCAGGGAGCTGGGAAGAAGCTGTGTTTAACTGAAGAGCTGCATGACTAGCATGATGCCTGCTAACCCACAGGAATATATATCCATTAGCAAGCAACAACAGTGGAGAGGACCTCACCTTTAATAGCGTGCAAAAGAAGCTGCAGGCAGCTAATTATTTTGAAATGAGTCCATATGTTATGTTTCAGTTGCTAGCCAATTATTCTTCTAACAGTTAAATTTCAGCTCATCCATCTACAATGATGACAGTGTTGGCTCTTAACTCGTGTGGCACTCTCATGAAGCATATAACGCTTGGCATTCCTGATTTCATTTCACAATGTCAAACCTTAAGAGCAGCAGAAAGTCCAAATAAAGTGATTGTAACATTTTCCTTTTTTTTTTTTTTTGTAGTTGAGAATGGCACTGGATAAGATAGAAGAGATGGAGATGACCAATAGCCACTTAATGAAAAGGCTGGAGAAGATGAAGGCAAATAGGACTGCGCTTTTATCTCAACAGTGAAGTGGACGTGGCAGCTACGATGCACTGCTCCTTGAATAACTAGCCCCTAGCTTGTTTTTAAATACAGACTATCTGAACGCTGAGCTGTTCACTGGTGGTTTAGCTTCCTAGTTGGACAGCTTACTTCTTTTTGTAACTTATGAGAGAATGAAATGTAGTTTGAGTCCCCCCCGTGAATGACAGCAAATCTCTCTGTAGCGTTTGATTCTAGCTTGGAGCCGGAGCACCATGCTGTATGTTCGACTTAGCGATAGGAAATGTTTTTACAACTGTGGAATCAAGTTTACTCACCATCTCTTTGGCTGCTTTAATGATGCTTGATGCTTGGAGACAACTGCATGAGTTCAAGAAGACACTGTATTACTGTCTTATCAACTAACATATATCTGCTCAAGACATCACACAGCACAAGTGCCTTTTACCTGGTGCAATTTAGACTTCATTGTTGAAATAACCTTTGGAATCAGATAACATTTTATTTTAAGATACATTTGGGGTATTCACTAGACTTTATACATTTTGAAAATACAGTTTTGTAAAATATTTAAATTTGTAAGAAAAAAAAAACAGGGACTGTATATAAATCTGCCTTTTTTTTCCCTCTGGGTTTTTTTCTTTTTTTTTTGCATGGGCACATTTGAGTTCTAGGTAATTTTGTCAAATGTTAGCCCTTGATACTCTTAGTATTAAGAGTGCAGATTAAAAAATGTTGTACACCTTCAAATTATGTCATCTGCTGCTTATGTGTGAAGTGAAATTTTAGGGTGGGGGGAAGGGGTGGGAAATTTGGCTGAGTTTATTAAATAGACACTTTACTGACCAAACCCAGATGTTTTGTGTTTTCTGTTAAGTACTGGGATACCAACAGGACAGAACTAAATCTTTGCAGAGTAATAAATTCTGATTTCCATATTCTCAGAGAGTTGTTCTTTGGCTTTGAAATAGTAAGGTTTGTTTAAAAAAAAAAAAATTCAGGTTTCTTATTCTGGTTTGCTATTCTTTGACAGTACTACCGTGGAGGAAGATGCTTTCTGGAATGGAGTGGACTTTGTAGCCTCCCTTCTCTGTACAGTGAATGCTGATAAGTTCCACTCTCTTCAAGCTGACACATCACAAGGGGAAAATGAGCAGCAGCTGCTGTGGCAAGTTTGAAGTATTGGAAATGATGCTGCTTTTGTGTTGGACTTACCTTGAGGCCTAACATTTGATCCAAAAGGAATATATTTTTTTTATTTATGTCATATGTTTTTCTCTTGCAAATTGCTGCCCTTCAGGAGTAGTTCTCCAAGCCAGGCAGGTTTCAGGACCTTTGCAATCCAGAGGGTTAGTATTTACGCTTTTACCAGAGCTGCTTTCCAAAGATCATCAGTCTTCACAATGCAAAACTGAAGCTTTCTGTCTCTCACTTTGGGTGCCTCTTGGACTTGGAAAAGAAAATGCCTTCCCTGCTGAGAAACCTCCCTGTAGGCAGATCTTCTTAAGCCTAATCACCAAATAGGAGACAGTTGCAGTTTGGTGTTCACACGGATCACTGCCTGCACTGTTAATTCCTTGCATTCTACATCAGGGTCTTCACGAGTTGTTCTTAGTGGCATGTGTTCTGAGGATAAAGGGATTCTTTGAGAGTTTTGAGAGTATTCATGTGTACAAAACCATATTTGGCACATGGTAAGGAGCACATCTTCTCTAGTTCACTTCCTCTGAACCTGACTGTTGAATCTTGGATATTTTACAGCACAGGAAAAACTGTACTGTAAAATATTAAACCATGAAAGTCAGATAAGGTGCTACTAGCTCAGTTACCAGCCTAATGCAAAACCTTTTCTAGCTCACGGGTAAGGCAGCAAGTACATCCTTTCTGAAGATTAAGACTGTTAGTAGTTTTAAAAAAACCTGTTTGTCACAGAGTTTTCTTAGTATAGCCATTGTGGTTGTAGAACTTAGTTCTCACTACCAGAAAGTCAAAACCAATTCAACGTAACAGAACATGAGATTCCCAACCTGTAGATGGAATACTAGAGAGTATGGTTCTCAAGGTAGTTGAAAGAGGTAAGAGGGAGCAGCCAAATGGACCAACACTGTGAAAATGAACTACTGAACTTACAAGCAGCACTTGTAACAAAATCATCTGAACACACTTGGATCAGTGCTATTAAATATGATGCAAGTAAATATTGTAAACTGCTTAGAATGTGTCAATGTGTGTTAGAAACAGTTTCAATGTGATTCATGCTGCTTACAAATTTTGGCTCTTTTTACTGAAGTTTTCCAAAGCTTCCCTTAGCAGCACAGAGGGCTTGTTGGCCACTTTTTAAGCAATTTCAGCGCCCTGCTGTGAAGTAAGTAGCTAGCACCACATGGCCTCAGGAAAGCAGACACTTGTCGAGGAGGCAGTATCTATGTTCCTGCACACCGCAGAGGGATGGGACTAGATGAGCTTTAAAGGTCCCTTTCAACCCAGTGTACTCTGGTCTCAGCACATAAGTACCCACTCTCGGTCCCTCTAGGTGTCACTGTCCCCCTGAACATGTCATCTCAACCAGACCTCTGTCGTCTTCCCTTCCAGGATCCTGTGGCCTGACTGCACCCTCCAGAGGTCCTCCATCAATCTCTTGTCATCCCTTCAATGGGGCCTGGACTTCAGGGTGGTTGACTGGCTGGAAGAAAACCCATGCAATTTCTGCTCTCAGGAAGCAGTGCGGACTGGAACTTATAAATTTGCAAACTAAATATTATGGAGAGAAATACCTCAAAGTGTTCCTGAGATTGTTAAGGTACCATAAAAAGCAAATGAAACAAAACCCAAACTGAACAACAAGAAGAACCCAAACAAGGTTGTTTTGTCTTGATACAGGTATAGGCATGGAAAAAAATATAATAATGACTGACACTGGTGTAGCAATAGAGAAAACAGAGTTGTTTTGTCTTGATATAGGTATAGGCATGGAAAGAAAAGACGACTGACACTTGCATAGCAATAGAGAAAATGTTCCTGTTTTTTTGCTTTTTTTCCCTTTTTCCCAATCAAAGCACAGTTTGTTTAACGAGAAGCAGTGCAGCTGTGACAGTGGCTGCATGGCCATAGCAGCAGTGCTGGAGCCCAGGACTCGCTTGTCAGCCCAATCAAAAACCAGTGCTAACCATAATTACAGAGAGCTTCTAGGGCTGAGTGAGTATTTTTGGTCAGCTCAGATAGTGTTGGGTTGAGGGAAGGAAAAACAGAAGAGTCTGATTTAACTGTATGAATCAGCTCGTTTTAGAGATGGTTGCAAGGGGGCAGTTATCAGCGCTCTGTGCCTGGGGTCTGTCCCACTGCTGCCCACAAAATGAGCAAAGGCAGCAGGCAGTGGAGGTGAGGGCAGGTGTAAGGGGGTGATGGTGGCGCTTTGAGGCGATGACTTTCTGGCACCAAACAAAGCTCTTTCTTCCCTGAAGCGTGCAGGGGCCAGGTTTTGTGCAGGGGAGGGTTGGTGGTAGCAGGTGGAAAGCTGAGGTGAGTGTTTGTTAGGGGACGATAGCTTTCATTTCTCGGTGTTGCCAAACAAGGCTTTCCTGACTGGTCTTTTGTGGGACGGGGCACGGCACAAAGCTCCTGCGCTGGCTAACGGGCCTGTGCCTTTCTTCTTGTCAAAGTCCGGGCCCACAGGCTGCCAGGCTGACGGGTGCTGGCCCCTTCGCCCCAGGCTTCCTGCGGAACCTGCCGCCTCTTGCACCCTCCTAAAAGCGAGCAGGGGAGGCTGCCAGCCTGAGCAGCGGGACCCCACCCAACACAGTTCCCTGGTCCTGCAGGCTGCCCTGCGGCAGCGGCTCGGCCTGGCGAGGGGTGGGAGAGGCCAGCGCAGGCCGCACCAAGGCTGGCGGCCGCTGAGCTCCGAGCGGAGCTGCCCCCGGGGCCGCCCTGCTGCGGCCGCTGCGGGTGACTTTATCCCTGCTCTTGTGAGAGAGCGACAATTCTTGCCGAAAGCTGGGCGGGAGGAGGTGACGCAGCTTAAAGGATTGAAAGAGAGAAAGGAGAAATGGAGCGGACGGGGGAATGCCTGCGCGTATGATCCTTTGGTCACCCCTGTCACCCGCGTCAGCCGTGTCACCCCTGTCACCCCTGTCACCTGCATCACCCCTGTCACCCCGTGTCACCCGTGTCACTCACCCCTGTCACCCGTGTCACCTGTGTCACCCCTGTCACCCCGTGTCACCCCTATCACCCACATCACCCCTGTCACCTGTGTCACTCACCCCTGTCACCCCTGCCACCTGTCACCCACATCACCCCTGTCACCCCACGTAACCCATGTCACGCCTGTTACCCACGTCACCCCTGGCACCCATCACCCGTCACCCCTGTCACCCGCGTCACCCCTGTCACCCGTCACCCGCGTCACCACTGTCACCCGTCACCCCTGTCACCTGTCACCCCCGTCACCCATGTCACCTGTGTCACCGCCCGAAGCTGCTCCTCCACCCCTAGGTGTGACCGCAGCCTCTTCTCGCAGCCTGCAGCCCTGCCCCAGCAGGCCAGCGGCAGGGCTCTAGCACTGCTTTTGCAGGAGGGAGAGAAGCCCCAGAGGCCTTTCATTGTTTAAAGGGAAATAATCCATAATTGATCTGCAAGCACTGCTTCAGTCCCAGCCAGCACAGGCATTTGTTTCGGTATTTTGAATACTGCACTTGTGGTAACGAGGAGCGTCAGAACTGGCTGCAGTAAGCCTGAGGCCTTTGGGATCGTGGGTGTCTCCTGACAAGTCACACAGGAGAGGGCTTGTGGGGTTTCTCCCGTTCTACTCATTAGTTCTTCCTCTGTTAAGGAGTCAGTGCTCTCCTTTCAGCGGGCAGCCTGGTTTACACGTCGTTCATTTTCTCTGTAGCGTAACAGTGAGGTGTGTACGTGTGGGAGATGACTGCAGCGCTCCTCCGAGCCTGTGGCAGCCTTGTTTGGGCACCCACTGTCAGCAGCTGCTTGGACACTACAGCAGTCAGCTGCTGAGCCGGAGGTCAGGGGTTTGTGATGTGTTCTCAGCCTGCCTTTCCCCTCTTGGTCTGAGCCTTTGCTCCTGTCTGTCAGGGAGGCTTCTGTTCCCTAGGTTTTCCCATCCAAGTATCTCGGTTGCTCTCTTCCCACATGTAATTCACATGATTCACTGTGGAGGCAAAGGAGAGCATTGGCCTTAAGCGTGGCAGGGTTTGGGTTTCTCCTCTGCCTCGCTGCCAAGTCATTTGAAGCTCTGCTCTCCTGGGGACGATCAGTCTTGTTTCAGCTGTTTAGTCATGGTGAAGTCTTCCTTGTTGACAGAATGTGAGAATGTTTCCTTCAGTGCCAGTAACGATTCCTCTGGTCCCCGGACAAGAGCGCTGTGTGTGAGTAGCTCTGATTAATTTGTCTTGTCATCTCCTGCAGTTCTCTCATAGTGAAAGAGGGGCAGATGTAATGCAACGGAAATGATTCCTTGTCCTCAAAGCGATGCATTTTTTCCCCTCCTTAGGGGATCTCCACAGCATATTGTGGCACATGAAGAAATCCCTGAGAGCAAGATGAAGGTCACAGCAGATGACAGTAAGCTAGCTGGCTGCGTTTCAGAGGACCCCTGTGACTCTGCCAGTGCTGATGCCATAAAGGAAATAGACTCAGAGTACAGTAAGGAAATTTACTGGGCATTTCTCCTTCACGACGAAAGGAAGTGAACTGTGTGCCTGGAGTGACAGCTCTTTTGTAGCAATGGTGACATGATACATGAGAGCAGAGACTTTCTGTCTAGTGGTAGCCATGGCCCTGCAAGTTGTGGTGAGGAGAAGCCTTGAACAGGCTTGAATAGCAGCAAAGACTAAAGGTTTTGGGTGAAGGCACCTGGTAGAATGGGGAACAGATTTGGAAGCTTTGACTTGGGTATGCCTGCCTCCTAGTGAGCTGAACTACTCAACAGCTGACCAGAGAAATCTCCTTTTCTGTGCCCTGTTAGTGTTTCTGATGAGCTACTTTTTCAAATCCCAATATTTGAAAAGACTAACGGGAGAACAGGTATCAGCCACAGTCCAGATTCCTGAAGTCTCTTTTCCTGTGAGGAGAATACCCAAATTGTAGCCTATTGCGGGATGCTTTCTGGAGACTACATTCACCCATTGGTGGCCACATGCTGGGTCTTGTAAGCCTTCTTAGAATACTTTGCAGCTGGTCTGACTTGATTGGATTTAGAAAGTACGCAAATCTTTCCTGAATTGTTAATCTGTTGTTCAGTAGGACTCTGTTCCGAGTTGAATTTTTATGGTTTTGATGGGTGTTTTGCCTTGTTAACATAGTGCCAGAGCTGGAGACTCTTTATTGGAACGGAGAGTGTGCACTCTGGCAATGTGTACCACAAAAATATGTCCACTGAGCAATGCTATTCAGAGACAAGGGCTGGGGAATGGTTGCTTTTTGTTCAGTTGCTAATCAATGAGAAGTATCAAATTAAATACTTACATACATTTTCTTGAATGCAAGAGGTATGGCAAAAGATTAAGCTGGGAGTGAGTTCGTGTTCATCCCAGTTGTAGACATTGTCCTTCGAAGAGCCGTGGTGAAATGACCTGAGCGTCAAAGTGCTGGGAATGAGAGAAGCTGTTGGGCCATCTGGTGGCTGCCTGTGAGATGTTTCATGAGGGCTGCAGGTAGCGACGTCTGTGACTTTGCAGAAGCTTTGATGAGAGTGCATAGATTTAAATTTCGCTTTTGGAAGGACGTAATTTGCTACAGAGCTTTAACAAAAATTAGTGTCAAAAAGATACTTAGAGATGAAAAGATTAGATTTTCCTAACTGGGTAGCAGTACTTAGAGCTTCTTATTTTTCAAGGGGAAACTTACTTGCTGAATTATTTAATCAGAGAGTTAGCATGAGTCTAAGTGCTGAGATTAAGAAGAAAAGTGTGTCCTTAAATACACAATCAGAAGGAAAATGAAATGAAGATATTAAGAGTCACAGAAACAAAAGCCTTTGCATCTACAAGGCAGAGAAAGAAACTAGCAATATGCAAATTTAAAGGTTCTCATTTTGGTGGAGTCTTTCCTATGTTCTAGAAGTATATGACAGACTGCAAATACTCCTTCTCTACAAAGGAGGAGAAGAAAATGTATTCTACGGCTGCATTCAGCAACAGCTTGTCTTGGAGGAGCTGAGAGGCGATGGTCATTGGATGAACAGATCTGGCTCTGTAAGCCCATGTGCACAGTCTGTGCCTTTCTTTCCATTAAAGAGTTTTCCAGCGTTTCTTTTGACAGCTGATGTAGAGGTGAGCAGGTACCTGCTAGGAACTGGAGTATATTCAAGATAGATGTGAATAGCTGGGTGAAGAGGAGCTAGAGCTCGGTAAAAAGGAAACCTTGCAGTATCTTGGTGTGAGAAGTGGCTTACAGCTCCATCTAGCAGTGATGAAGCATCAGGGCAACAGAGAGCATAGTGCTGTGCTGCAGCAGTGCACTGCAAATTGAACTCTAGTTTGGACACAAGAAATACTTAGAAGGGGGAAAATTTAGGTTACAGGAATACGGAGAGTGAATTCAGTTACCTGGCAGGCTGCTGGAGCAGTCAGACAGTCTTTTCTGTGTGGAGATTCTTGAATCCTTATGCAGTGGTCTAAAAAATACACTGACTCTAAGGGGAAATGTACTTTAGTTAAACGTAACAGAAGCTCAGTGATCTGGTTTTGGTTTCTGATAGATTGAGGAATGTTGGTCGAAACAAGCTGCTATCAATCAAAAAAGCAGATTGAAACTGCATATTTTGAGAAAGTCCACCCTGTTGCTGTGGCTATACTGATCAAACCTGAAGATGCAAAAAGTGTTGAAGGATCTTATGCTCAACCTGGAAAGGTTCTCCTTTTGTTCCTGTGTTGGTGATGATACTTAAAAATGGAAATTGTCAATGTTTCTGACTTCTCCTCATTCTAATCCTTCCTTTCCTCTCTGCTCACATTCATGTTTTGAATGAGCTAACACAAATGTCCAGTTTACAATGCAGTTACTATGCCTCATACTGCAAGGGATGGTAAAAGGTCCTGAAAAGTGTTTTATTTCCTGCTGTTGTTTTACAACTTGAGCCTCAAACTGATTGACAGGTCTGCTAATCTAGGAAAAAAGTCCCTGTGAAGTGACTAATCCATCAAGCCACCTTCCTGCAAAGCTGTGTCTCCTGCAGGAGCTGTCTCTGAGTACATGTACCTATGACCACCTAAGTTTTCTTTTGGGGACCTTTGAGCACTTCAGTTGTTTGGGTTTTTTTTGTAGTGTGCTTTGGTTGAATATGAGAGATGATTCCCTCATTTTGGAAAGGGCTTCATTTATATTCAGGATTTTCTTTCCTCAGGCATTCACTTTGCCACAGATGGCAAAGCTCCAGCTGGAGGAGGAATGAAGCTGAAGCTTCTGATTTAAAATCTTCTAGTGATTGCTGGGAGAAGTGGGTGGGATTTTCCTTTGCTTCTGCCTCTTTTTAATACCTGATGACTTGACTCTTGTCTTCATTCATCCTGTCCCCTGTAAAAGAAAATCTCTGGGGGAAGTTTTTGGTGTTTGGAAACTGTGGCAACGGAATTTGTGGCTGACTTGCTTGTGGAGCTGCTGACAGGAGAGTTTTACGCACTAGAAAACAAAGGGAGTGGTTCCCATGTGCTGTATTACCTCACAAAGATCTATCAGCTCTTAGGTTGCCTCCCAGGTGTTATGAAAATATTTGTCCAAGATATATTCAGTAGTTTCTGAGGTTAATCTTCTAAGAAGCAGGTAATTACTGAAATGTGTTGTCATGTGACTGCTAATATAGAGAAGTAAAGCTTGGCTGTGATGGAATTGTATTTAATGACTGTTTGGATTCCCTAGGTAAAACTGGTCAATTACTGGTCAATCTATATCTCTGTGAATATCCAAGCTGTAGAGGAATGAATTATCAATCTATATTCCCAAGATTTTTTTATTTCCCCAGCACTTTCTAAATGTGTTTTGCACTTCTAAACCTCAACCCAAATAGTCTTCTATTTGCATCTCTCTTAAAATGTATTAATGCTGGGACCCAGTATCAACAGAAGTTAGCTGCTGGCAAACTGCTATAATCATTATGCAGGTCTTTCTCATTTACAATTCCTATGAGAGGAATTGTAATTCCATTCCTATGAGAGGAATCTATAGGTAGTTTCCCTTACTATGCCACAGGTGATTTTGGAAGTTGGGAAGTCGATATTCTCAAGTATGTAAGTCGTTGTACAGCATCAGCACAAAATCTGTATCTACATAAGACCTTTGCCTTGTTCTAGCAGGGTAAAAAAAAAAAAACAACATTGAAAATTCCTTTCCACAGTTAAATTCTTGAGTGCTAATTACTCGTGTGTGCTTTTGTAGCAAAAGCTGGTCCTGCTCTGTTGTCTTTTCATTAGAAACACCAGATTGCTTGCAACCATTTCTGTAGTATTTGCATTAATTCTGCAGCTCTGTAACTGAGGTAGAGCAGTTGTCATGCTCATGCTAGTATAAGCTTGAGCTAGCTGAAAATCAGTAGTGGTAAAATACGTACTTGAGAGGAGATTTCTTTGAAATGTTCACAAGGTCCTGAGAAAGGAAGCTTACACTTGATGGTTAACATCTAGCTGATGTGTACTCATGATCGTGATAAACAAGGCTTTGAGTCATGCAGCAAGCTTGCTATTGTGGTAGCCACAGCCCCACGTGTGCATGTCCCAAGCATCCAAGTCAGAGCAACAAGTGTAGCAAACTGTGAGTTTCGCTGCCTATTTACACATAAGCTAGGCGTGTGGGCTCTATCACTTGGTATTTCCTTTAAAAGGAAATGGTTTAGAAGCAGAGTGTGGTAAAAGGCAGGACGGCTGTGGTCTAACTGTCCTCAGCTTATCGTTCCCTCTCATCACAGCCCACCTCCTTGGAACCAGTTGTGACTGGTTCACTTTACAGGGGTTTTCCACTGAATAACCAGACCTTCCGGCAAACAAGCCCCAGCACCCAGAAACCTTAAAATATACTTATCCTCTTCTTTGGTCTAAATAGGTAATTACTAAAAACTTAATATGAACAGTGCATGTCTGTATAAATAAACTTCAGGGCTCTGTGAGCTGTTACAGATGTAAAATCTGCAGCCATGGACTTGAGAAACTCCAGAAATAGTGAGGTGATAGCTGTGTTCGACATGGTTTAAGGCTGCATGGGTTGGGTATTTTCTCTTGTTGTGCAAAAGGCACTAAAAGCTGCATTTTCTCTCTGCTTTCCTGTCCTGTGTGGACAGCATCCTTTGGTTTTGTGTGCGAAACAGGACAAGTGTTTTCAGGGATCATTTCAGTGAAAGAGATCAATAAAGCAACTAAGCATTTCTCTAGCGTGAATTAAGGTAGGGGAGACTGGGAGAATAATGGCAATGGTACATTAAAAATCTACAGCCACTGCATTCCAAAATTACTTTTGTAGCTGTTTTAGGTCACTGTGATTGGAACTGAGCCTTTGCAAATCATAACATGGGATGTCAGCTGCTTCTCAAAGAGAGTTTGACTAAAGACTAAGCAGCAGATCATTTTGTTGAGTAGCATGGCACTGAAGGCAATAATTAGCTGCACTGACTTCAATATGCAGATAGTAGAATAACTCAGCCTGACTTGTGTTTTATTTCGCTTGAGATTGCAGGAGCCCTAGAAGGCAATCCTGTTGGAACAGCACTGCATTTCCCCCTGCCTTGGCTTAACTCTTCAACAGAAAACACATCATGAGCTGCCTTTTATTGTTATATGTAAAAAATGTTCCTGCTTAATACACTGAAAAGCAGAAAATTGATAGCGTCTTGAGGAATTTATACAAACAGAGAAATGAATCAGGTTTTCTAGCCACCTTGGTGCACGCTGTGGAAATGATGGAGAACAAACACAACCTCACAAATGCAGCAGGAGGAAAGCTTTTATTGCTGTCTACATCATTGCAGATACAGTGAATGTAACTGCTGCAGGCACTTCCCACCAAATTTATGGCAGTGTTTTGCTCTGAACTGAGCAGTGCTTTACCACAATATATCTACTGATTATCCCACAGAAATTTGCAAGGAAGTGATTAGTGGGACTTGAAGACAAAGACTTCGAAGTCCAACATCTGAGAGTTTTTTCTCTACTGTGAAAATACTTTCTCCGTGCTTCAGATCTAGGTTTTGCTCAGCTTAAAAAGGTGTCTCTAGACAAGATGATGCTCTTAAGCATAACAATAATTTTCTTTCTCTAAAAATGCAATGTGCAGGTTTTCACTCTGTGTAACAGTGCTCGTGTAGAGCCTGGTGGGTTTCTTCCATTTCTGTATGTGTACCTCAGAGTTGCTTTTATGCTCATCTAACTTCCTCATTCAATAATACTATGTTCACTTTTAAAATTGTCTTTAAGTGACCCTTAAAGCACACATCCCTTCAAAAGATTTAAGTCCTGATTTGGTGGGTACATGAGAGTTGCAATAAAGTAGAAATGAACAAATACCTGTGAATTTGCAGCAGCAGTTAGGATTGCTCCTAATTAAGCCTGAAACCCAATGACAAAATGTGTCTGTGCTTTATTTTTTCAAAAGCCTCATACCTCTATAAATCTCTTCATACATCAAAACTTTTGATACAAGCACCTTCCTCATTCAGCAATATGGACTTTGGTTTAATATTAAAGGTATGTGACCATAGTCCTACATCCACCTCAATTCAATGCTCGGAAAAAGTGAGGAAAGTTAGACTGAGACAAAAACATGAGCAGTAAAGCAAAACTACTCCTGTGCACTAAAGCCAGAAAATTATTTGGGGATGATTGTTTTGTTGTCATTACACCTAACACTGAAAGCAGAGGAGGTATATTCAAAGCAAACTGACAATGGTTTCATAAGCCTAAACTGGCATTTATGCTTTCTTTCCTTGGTCCTTGGTTGCAGCCCACATTCTGTACATGAAGAAGAGTAGGATGAGATAGTACATGGAGCTCTTCAGAAGAAGGATGACGTACACTAAAAATGCTGCCCTGTGCATTAAGTAATCTGTAACAAACATGAGAGAGAAAAGTCTTGTTTAGTGCCTGTGTCATACAGCCTCCTGAAAATGGGTAGAAGTGGAGCCATGTAGTCTGATTGAAGCGGGCAGTGTTTAAGCCTGTCCTTTGAGTGGACTTGCACTGCTAATAAGTTTTGGACTGATCAGGTTTCTTAGCACTGGACTGCTTCTCAATGCTGCTGTGTTATTATTCCCTGCAAAGGCTGGAGCCTAATTCTTGTGCTTCCAGAACTGATTCCCGATAGCACCATATTTGCTTGAATTGTGTTGTGTTGGATGTTTCAAGCACAAGCTCTCATGTTTCTTCCCTAATCCCTGTTCAAGACAAAAGAAAATTCCTTTGTCTGAAGTGCTGGGCAATTGCTGGGCTGATGAAACATCATCTGAAGCACTG
Source organism: Psilopogon haemacephalus (assembly GCA_013396835.1). NCBI lineage: Eukaryota > Metazoa > Chordata > Aves > Piciformes > Megalaimidae > Psilopogon > Psilopogon haemacephalus. The sequence goes on along the minus strand of VWZI01013887.1, from coordinate 120,221 downwards.
AATCAAAATGGCTTAGGTTGGAAGTAGACCTCATCTACTTCAACCTCCCTTCCACAGGCAGGGACACCTCTCAATTAGACTCACCTGCTCAAGGGCTCATCCAGCCTGGCCTTGAAGACCCACAGGGAGGAGATATCCACAACCTTTCTGGGCAATATATTCCAGAGTCTCACTACCCTTGTATTGAAGAACTTACTAAGATTCAGTCTAAACCTACTCTCCCTCAGCTTCAAGCCATTCCCCCTTGCCCTATTGCCAGACACCCTTATGAGAAGTCCTTCTCCAGCCTTTGCAGGATCTCTTCAGGTATTGGGAGGCAGCTCTAAGTTTGCCCCACAGTCTTCTCTTCTCTAGCTGAACAACCCCAGCTCACTTAGCCTATCCTCATAGCAGGGGTGCTCCAGCCCTTGGATCATCTTTGTGGCCCTCCTCTGGACTCAGTCTAACAGCTTTGTGTCCTTCGTATGATTGGGACATCAGAACTGGATACAGTATTCAAGGGGAGGGTATCACAGAAGCTTCATGTATTTTAAAAAGTGGCACTTAATGCAGGTTAATAACCCAGCAGCCCAAACAGCATCTGTAGCATCCTTATAAAGCTGCCTGATAGAGTTAGGAGAGCCCCTTCTTACAATCCACAACAGAAGTTAGTTCAGAGTAGCACTGAAATGTTTTTAAGTTACAGACCCAGACTCAAAAGATTTCCTGTATGCTATTTAGAAGGATGATTTTCATAATGTTCTGAGCATGTGTATCAAACTCTCACATGACACGAATTGCTTTCCCACATGTTAACAGGTATTAATTACCTCCATAAAAAACGGTGCCATTTCCAGGATATGTGAGGCACTCCCCTTCCTGAGAGACAGTTTCTGCAGAATCCACTAGAAGGAGAGATTAGATGCTGCAATTAGTATTTCTTTAATTTTAACAGACATGAATTAAGAAACATGGGGGGGAAAAAACAACCAAAACAACCAAAACACAAACCAAAACAGAGAGAGAGAGAAGCAGTACAGCAACAATAAAATAGGAAGTTACTATTCAACAACCAAACATGTTTAAGATCTGTCTGCAGTTATGTTCACAAGTAGGATTAATTTGCAGAGAGAATTTGAAGGGGGGGGAATGGCAGCATTTGTTACTGGACATTTGGTACTGTAAGCAGGAGTTTAGCCTTTGCCCTTTTGGGAGTGTGCCTATGGCTGTTCCCTGGTGAAGTCTGAAGGTTTATTTGGATCTGCAAACTGTTGTACCACTGGATCTTATCACTGGAGCCTGTTTGCCTTCACACACTGTATTAGAAATGGAGAATAATTTACGTTGGAAGGGACCTCAGCTGGTCTGCTACTAAATGGTTGCTCAACACTAAAGAGTATTCTTGGTGAGGGTATGATCTATGGTTCCCCTTTTGGGAATGTGCTGTTTTATTGGTGGTTCCCTAAAATAAACCTTCATTGTGCTTAAAGCAGCAGATTTGTGCTTGTTCTTAGTTGTGGTGTTTGTATGCATCAATATACAGGCTTACAGACATCCATGTTACATCTCTAAATACATCTGCCATCCAAATAGACTTTAAGCATGTTTTTGCCAGAAGGTTGGAATGTAATGGTTATTTATAGCCACACTCTCACTCAGTGGAGTTATGTTCAAAGACTGGATAGAACACTTAGTGCCATTGGCTAGGGCTGGGTGATAGGTTGGACTGGATGATCTTGGAGGTCTCTTCTAACCTGGCTTGTTCTGTTCTATTCTAATTTATAGTCAGTTAAAGAGAGAAAGGGCAAGTTAATCATAGCCAATACAGGCAGCTTTTCTTAAAGGATCCTACCATGATGTAAACAATTTGCATTAATTATAGGTTAATTTTTTTTTTTAATTGCATTGTCTTTCTGGTTTTACTTTGCATAATTAGTATTTCCACCCTTAAATGCCTATTGTTGCATGGTTATTGCGTCACTATTGCTGGACCATAAGTAAGTAATGTATTTCAAATTCATTCTATGCTCTCAGCAACTTCGTTTTGAATTCCTCCCTTTTTGCATAGCTGTGACTAATGTCAGAGGGACTCAGACCTGTAAGCCATGGGTAACGGAGAGGTAATAATCTTTTCAGAAACTCTGTTGTGGGTTTAGGACTAATTGTCCTACAGCAGAGATACAAATTCTCCCGAGACTAGAAAGTCTTCAGGGGGAGGCACAGGGTATTGTAATCTGTTATTCGTTCCCTATTCCTGTGTCTCCCTACATAAGGAGAGCTGACAACTGGTTCTCTCTTCTTCTCCCTCCTGTCCTCTCCAAGCACGCACATGTGGTGGCTGGCATCTCTTGGTGTGAGGGAGAGCAGCTTTCTGTGGCCATGGCTGGCATCTCTTGGTGTGTGAGGCAGAGAAGCTTTCTGTGGCCATGGCTGGCATCTCTTGGTGTGAGGGAGAGCAGCTTTCTGTGGCCATGGCTGGCATCTCTTGGTGTGTGAGGCAGAGCAGGACGGGACAGGGTAGAGTAGGGTAGGGTAGAGTAGGGTAGGGTAGGATCAGCCAGGTTGGAAGAGACCTCCAAGCTCATCCAGTCCAACCTATCACCCAGCCCTATCCAGTCAACTAGAGCATGGCACCAAGTGCTCCATCCAGTCCTTTCTTGAACACCTTCAGGGACAGTGACTCCACCACCTCCCTGGGCAGCCCATTGGAATGGCAAAGCATAGCACGGGATAAGCTGCTTTTCCTGGGCATACTGATACTACTTCTGGATGTATATTTGAGCTGTTGTTGTGCCATATACTTTCAGGATCAGCGTGGGTAAAGAATTGTTTCTGTAATTGTATTGCAAAGAAAAACCTGAGATCTATAATAACACAGATACATTTTTAGCATGTGGTATATATACCTCGTGTTGGCAGTAAGCGCTGCTGGGTTTCATGCTCGTAATTGCAGTAATAGATCTTGTCTTTGTCCTCTGCTGGCACAGTTAACCAGCTGCTGATTGAGTATTTATTCTCTTCTGTGAGCTTCCAAGTGTCTCCTTTCACCATGTCCTCCGTTACCTCCTTCTTTGCTTGGTCGGTCCATTTCACCCGGATAACTTCTGGGTAGAACTTCTCAATAAGGCAAACATAGGTTATCTGATTGGCATGTTTCTTCTGCAGGATTTCGGAGCTTGCTGGTGGAGAATTTCCTTGTTCTGGATTGGTTATTGGAAGGGGAAAAAAAACAAACAAATGAAAACCAACCAAACAAAAAAACAAAACACAAACCCCCAAAACAAAAAAACCNTTTAAATACTGAACAGTGATCAAAAAAGGGCATAAAACAAAAAAAAAAAAAACAAACCAACCCCCCCCCCCAAAAAAAAAACCCCAAACCCAGAAACCCACAACAACAAAAAAAAAAAAGGAAAATCAGTATCATACAGCAAATAACTACACAGTAACAAAACACAAATTCTGAAGAGCAGCAACTTAAACGTGACACTGGTTTGGCTCTCTGATTTCTTATGAAGAGTTTAAGATGGGAATAGAAATGTCTCATGCATGAAAGGAATTTTAAGTAGTAAAAAGTTTAATGACAGTAGTTTGCATGCTTGAAGTGAAAATAAGGTTTTGGTGAGCTGAATGAAAGCTGCTAGTCAAAAATGCTTTCTATAAAGTATTATTTCAATGGATCCAATGGCAAGGTTTAATTTTCAAAGACAGTTACAACATTGGTTTAGAATAACTTGGAATAGAAAATATGACTTTTATCTTTATTTTCAAATGCGTTGTTTTATAGAATGAAGATTAAAAGGGCCTTTGTAAATCTGATACAGCAAAAGGAGCTCAAAGTCAGAAGACAAGACTCAATTGAAATGTTAGGACCTCAATAATTTAGAGGCCCTTTACAGCCTCAATCATGGAATCACAGAGTGGTTTAGGTTGGAAGGGGCCTCAAAGATCATCTAGTTCCAACCCCCTGCCATAGGCAGAGACACCTCCCAATAGATTCTGTGGCTTTTTTTCTCTCAATGATTCTATGTTTTTTGTTTAGAGGACATAGAGTCTTCCAGAACCTGGAGAATGTTTGATGTAAGCTTTAATACTCTGCCTTGTACATGAAGAAACCTTGTTTAAGTCCTAAATTGCTTAGTGAATACTTGGTATATAGACTGCTTTCTTCATCCAGTCTGCCAATACCTGAAGGAATCCTACAGGAAGGCTACAGAGGGACTTTTCATAAGGGTAATTAGCAATAGGACAAGGGGGAATGGTTTGAAGCTGAGAGAAAGTAGGGTTAGAATGGATCTTAAGAAGTTCTTCAGTATGAGGGTGGTGAGACTCTGGAACAGGTTGCAGAAGCCTCCTCCCTGTGAGAGTTTGGAGAAATACTGACCAAATGGAGGATGGAGCCCTAATTTAGCCATGGGCATTCAAAATCACTGAGACTTTTAAGCAGATCCTGTGCACCTGAGATTTGTAATTTTCTAGGCAGAGGCTCCTTCAGCATTCTCTGAGGTTTCTGCGGACAATGTGAGGAATGCTAAAGGTTGTCACTTTGAAAACATAGGAGGTAATGAATTTTTATATATATGATGTACATCGATATATGATTAGATACCCTACAGGATGAATTTAGGGCTGCTATCACCAATTCAAAATGATCCCTTTGGATCGTGACTGCTACAAACACGAGAACGTTCACACTAAAACCTGTTTGTGACTATCACCTCAAAAGAATCAGATCCAGACTTATGGCCACAGAATTTGTGATGTTTTAAAGCTGTTTGTAAATGTTCCTCCTAATATCAATTTAAAATGGCTTTTACTTCACAGCGTTCTCTGGAGTGGGCCTGTCTTGCCTTATTCGTGTCTTACAGTTCCACCCTGCCCCAATACTTATTTGGATTTTCAAGTTTTCTGGGATTTGATTCAGGGCTTCGTGGTTAAGAAAAAAACCAAAGCAAACAAAAAACCCCAAAAAACACTAATGCAAACTAATAGTAATCTCCACCATTTTGACTTAAAAGAGCATAAAGTAAATTTAAACCAACTCCAGGGAATCTAATGTAAATGTAACTATAATCTATTGTTAGACATTGTGTATTTTATGCTATATAATTAGAAAAAAAACAACAATTGTAGTTCTTTGAACTCTGAACTTCAATACATTTGGTGGAAACCAGGTAGATAGTTCAGTAATATTTAAGGGAAAGCATGTAAAGAAATCAAATATTGCTGCCACATTTGCTGCCACCAAATTATTTCCTAGAAGTGTTAGCAGGTTGTTGTTTTTATGGCTTCAAACAATGTAAACAATACGCTTGTGAGTTGCCAGGGAGACCCAGCTGCAGCTCCAGCAGAAAAGATGGAAGAGGGAAAGAAGCCCGAGCAAACCACTGCTTCTGTGCTGAAGGGTAAAAAATGGATTTGGAGAGGCTGGTTCATTTAGTTCAGTCTTGCCTTGCTTGTTCTGCTCTTGTGAGTGTCTAATTTCCCTGGAAAGATAACTTACAGAAGAATCCTGTATTGCCAGTTTGTGTTGATTAATATTCCTGTTCAGCTATAAGCTTCTAAAAGCTCATTTATTCCATCACATGAAAATGCCAAACAGTCTCTCAAATCCCAGCCCTTCTGTTACTGCATTATTGTGAGTCTCCAGCAACTTCTTTCAGTCAGAACTAATTAAAAGAGACCAAAAAGAGCAAAATCAATTTAATTACAAGTTGATGGGAGTTTGGCTATTTGCATGTTTGATTCTCTCTATGGATCTTGCCAAAGATTCTGCTCAAGCTCAAACCTGGATGATTCAGGTGAATTAAGGTTGCCTATCCTAAGTCTTTGTTTTCTCCACTTCCTTCCATTGGGAGTAACTTAGTGAGCGAATATCGGATGGGCACCTCTGAAAGGACAAGCTGATCTTAAGCCTGAGGTAACCACAACCTTTTTACTCAGAAGCCTTGGCCACTTAAAGAAAAACTCCCACATAGAGTGATACTTAAAAAAATAATTTATTTTCAACTCCAGATAGTAAAAGCATGGCAGCTACCTGATTAACAAGGTAAGGATTTTGACTAAAAAGAAGACACTTATCCTGACATGGATATAGAAGTGATTTATTATAGTTAGGATTTTCTTAATCTTTCTGATATCCTTGGCTGAGATTGTGTATTTAACCAGGCTGAAAACATTTGGTAGCAACAGTTCCTCTGCCTCACGTTTGTGTGGTTGTTTACTCCAGCATCGTGGCATTTATCCCATTTTTAATGGGATTTTTTAAAAGGGTATTTAATCCTTCACTTTCCATCAATATAAATGTCTCTGCAGGAAAGGCAAAAAAACGGATTGCTGCTTCAGATGCAGATTATTAAGCAATATGAAGAGCTTTTGGAGATACCAAAATTTATTTCTACTGCCAAAATGCCATGTACATGAGCAAAAGTAATTAAGGAGAAGTTCTTTCACTTTTACCAGCCTAATTAGAAAAGGATTTTGGCAATGGTCATCACATACTGTATTTGCACTGGAAGAGTTTTTCCTTCCTTTGCCTGCTTCACAGCTGCTTGATTCCCTGCTTATTCCATCAATGCAGCTAGAGGAAAGAATGAGGGATATGGAAATTGCTACAGGGTATTTCCCACCACATTTCCAAGGAGGAATATGATCCAAACGAGGTCAGAATAACTCCTTTTCAAAAGGTTTGTGATCCTAAACCACTGTAGGAATGACCAGCTGAGGTGAATGCGGCAGAAGCATGGTTCCAGCTCAGGCTCTAAGTGGGCTGAGTGCCCTCTGGGGCTTCTATAGCAACACACCTAGAGGAGCTCAAGCTCCTATAGCTTATTGTATGGAAAGTAGCATGGAACTTACCTGACACAATGAGTTTTGTACCAGAGCCAAACGCCTTGTGGTAAGCACTCACAGTGGATAATGTCTTTGCAAGAACAGTGCAGTTCTGTTATCTTTGTATGGGTAAGTAGTATCATTCTTTAAACAAAATCAGATTTACTCTATGTTCAGTTCTTAGACCTAGATGTGTAATGAACAAGCAGTTGCCTAAACTGAGATAAAGAAATAAGTTTTTAAAAGGTGTGGAAATTTTGGTGGGCATGAGTGTTGTTGCATGGGCAGGAGTCATCTCAACTGGAAGTTTAGATGGATGGTGCAGCTTGGTCACCTTAGCTCTGTCTGTGCTTTCTGACCTGCAAAGGATCTATTAGATCAGATACAGGCCAACTAATTTGCTCCTTGTACACCCCCATAAAATCCAACCTAGAAATGGTGAATATTGTGATGAGATCTGAGCAGCACAAGATCTCCAGCCAATATATTTGCTGTCAGTAACACAAAGCAGAACCCTACATGGACTGGAACTGAACCTTCTACTAACTAAACACACACCACTTTCAGGTGGACAAAAATTAGGCAAACTGGATTCATCTCAGGTGCTTAGCTGAACTAAATTATGGGCAAAGTAACCTGAAGCTTGAGGTAAATTCATTTTAATAAGTATGTTGAGTTTGGCATTATTCCTTAATATTAAGAACTGCTAACAAGTGGTTTCTGCAAAGGCTAGAAAGAGAAAGTAGCCTTTCAACTATGCCTATCTTCAGAGAGTTGTTTTCCTATATCAGATAACTCCTTTTATTTGGTGTAGTCAGACACAGTCCTAAAGGAAAACTTTTTTGCTTTTCAGAGAATTTGAGTAACCCAAAGGTTTGACACTTTTCTTTCAGCATGAATTACAAACATCACAAAAGCTGAATATGCGTTTTTAAAGACAAAAAACATCTCTGAGTTCTCCAGATGCTTTGCATATTTAAATTCATCTTTCAAAAGGAATAGTAATGGGATTAGTTATATGTCTATGCTGCAATAGCTGTGATGTTTCCCCCACTTCATACATAAAAGCAGAACACTTACACTGTTCTGCAAGTGGAAACACTATTCTAGAGGAAAGTCCTGCAAAGCATTCAGCAGGGTTAGACCTAGTGAGAGCTGTAACAGCAGTGCACTTCATGCAGCCAGCATCTAGATGTATTAAAAAGAAGTAGTGAAGTTGTACTTACTGGAAACAACAAGCTTAGTTCCACTTCCAAATACTTTGACATCATCATGCCACAGTCTGATAATGCTCAGCAATAACTCCTGCACTCCACTTCCTTACAAAGGCTAAAGAAAAACTGTCTCTGGTGAAAAATGTGGCCCTGAGCAACAGCTGAATTCTCAATATTGCTTAGAATGACATGCTTAGAAAAACTTCCATTTTTTGTAGTAAAAATGTCCAGGTTTTAAAGCCCTGAGAAGAAAGCAGTGCTGTGCTTAGCTTGTAACTAGGTTCCAATGCTTTTAGTCCTGGGCTTTCCCTAACAAAGATCTGTTGCCTCTGGTCTGCTAGGTTTTCTGTGAACTCATCTACTTTTGCTGTTTTAAGAAGAGATGTGGTTACACTGCGATTCCCAAAGGGAGTTTTAAAAGTTTATGCAATTCTCTAGGCTGAACAACTTCTCCCACAGCCTATCCTCATAGCAGAGGTGTTCCAGCCCTTGAATCATCTTTATGGCCCTCCTCTGGACTTGCTCCAACAGCTGTGTCCTCCTTATGCTGGAGACATCAAAACTGGACAAAGTGTTGGAGGTGGGTCTCAAAAGATCAGAGTAAAGGGGCAGAATCACTTCTCTTGACCTGCTCAATGTGTGCATTGAGTGTGACCTTGGCCACACTCAANTCAAAAGATCAGAGTAAAGGGGCAGAATCACTTCTCTTGACCTGCTGGCCACACTCAGTGCAGCCTAGGATACAATTTGCCTTCTGGGCATGAGCATACTTCCAGCCCACATAGCTGCCTTCCAGTACCTGCAGGATCCTTCAGGAAGGCTAGAAAGGACTTCTCCTAAGGGTATCTGACAACAGAGCAAGGGGGAATGGTTTGAAGCTGAGGGGGAGTAGGTTTAGACCAAACCTTAGGAAGAAGTCTTCAGTATGGGGGTTGTGAGACTCTGGAATAGGCTGCCCAGTGAGATTATGGATACCTCCTCCCTGGGAGTGTTCAAGGCCAGGTTGGATGAAGCCTTGAGCAGCCGAGTCTAGCTGAGGTGTCCCTGCTCATGGTGGGGAGGTTGCAGTAAATGATCTTCAAGGTCCCTTGGAGTAGATAATCTCTAAGGTCCCTTCCAACTTCAGCCGTTCTGTAATATTTGTTGATTCAAATCTACGGGTGAACATGTTTTTTCCCTATGTTGCAGATTACTTACAGAGTGAAAGTGTCTTAACTGCAGTTTCATCAAACATATTTTTGAGCCCATCTTTTAAAAGCAATGCTCATATTTCTTTATTGAGTTATTACTTTGTTGTCTTTTTGTCAACAGCAGCTGCCTCTGCATGGGCAGAGTTTAGCTGCAGTAGAAGAAAGCATTTTTGGTCAGAGGCATTGATACCTCCTCTGATTTTGGTGATTTAATTATAGTCACCTTGATAATATAATGTATTTTCTGAGCAGTGTAGGCATTGCTATATGCTTTATGCTTGCCAGAGCTTTATACTGAAAACAACGTTCATCCTGTTTATGACATAACTTTACCATGATTAAGAGTGCTACACATGTGAAAGGAAATCATTTACTTCCACAGAGCCACAAACTATAAATGTATCAAATTAATTACATTCCAGGCAATTTTCTTTCCCAATCAACTTTGAGCTACCTCTGTCGATAAGAAATTTTTAGTATTTCTCACTTGCTGTTCTAAAACTAAATTTTCAATCAGTTCAGTTTTCTTTCCCAGAACAAGAACAAATCCACCCCAATACTTAAATTGTTACCTATCCTAAATTTTCCATTCCCCCATCCTTAGTAAGTATTCAGTAGCTATTGCAGACATGATCTCTTTATTCATGAGGTCTATTGCACATCGACCCACCTGACTGGAGCACCATGCACAATTCACAGACAAAACATGTTTTATCAGGCAGAGATTAATTTCTCTATGGTCTTTCATCCTTAATTATCTGAGAACCAAGATGAAAATCAGATCAATAATAATAATAATGGTACTTACCAGAAACAATGAGCTTGGTTCCAGTGCCAAAGTATTTGATCCAGGTGCTCCACGCTGTGTTTTGGCTTTACAATAAGCTAATGTGCTGTCTCTCTATGCCACTGATGAGGAAAATCCCATTTTTCCTCCCAGACAGCCTCAGGAGGCTGCATGAAGGCCTGGCCCTTGGCTGCTGGGAGGTTGTTAGGAATTTGAGGCTTGCACCTGATTGATATCTCACATCTCATGCTCTTCAAAGCAGATCTCTTTCCTAAGGTGCTGGAAATTTTTTAGCTAACTCCTCTGCTTAATACCTAAGCATTACACAAAGTTTTTTCTGAAGTTTTAGGACACTCAAATAGGAGCACAGGGCTATGCATGTTACAAAGCATGTACCTGCCGGGGATGATCCTGTTCTTTCCCCTCTTGCCTGTAGTTAAGTGACATGCTGTCTTCTCTTTCCTAGGGTGGATGCAATGTATGCTCCCCTCAAGGGCCACCAGACATCTGCCATGGCTGTGTACACAACACCAAAGGAGCAGGTGAGTTTCCAGTGTTTACATAATAGTTCTGAAGGCAGCAAAGACTTCCTTAGCCCTCAAAATAGAAGGTGTGTGAAGATCAGAACGCTGATGATGAGCCACATGTTCAAAAGCTCTTTTTGGGCAGCAGGAAAAGGTTTGGTCTTTCAGCAGCTCCTATCAAATGGAGTGAGAAGAGTAGGGGAGCAGGTGCTGAGAGAGGAGTTTTTGCCTTGCTGATCTCTGAGATTCTACCACAGGGAGGGTCCCAGTAGGCACAGTAGTAAGTAGCAGTGTCCTCTGGAGCTATATTGCTTATCGTTAGAATGCACCTGCTCCGTCCAGGAACATTTTCAACTCTGTACTTCTCTGCTTGAAAGGTACTTTCAATGGAAGCTCTCCCATCTGCAAAGTACAGCAGCCACACTGGAGCTTCCCCCTCCTTCTGTTGGTACCAGTGTATGACAGAGCTGTCTAAACTTGACAGTGTCTGAAATTCACATATCATCCGTGCGCTCTTCTGGAACTTGGTGATGGATATGGGGGTCTGCACGGGAATTTCTTGGGAAAACCCGTCTAGAAGAAAAAAAAAAAGAGAGAGAGAGAGAGAGAAATAAATGATGTAATCAGCTGGAACTCAGGGATTTGGGAAGGTGTCTGTGTGAACCTGTGAGGAAAGGTGAGAAAGTAAGGAAGGACTTACATGACCAAGAGGCTGTGGCCATGAGTGCTGTCAGCAGCAGCATCTTTGCTTGTCACTTTCTGTTGTTGTTGAGACTTGGAGGAAAAGGAAAGGGACCCCAGATGGTGACAGTGCTGTGTGGGAGGAGGAGGTGTGTCTTCTGTGTGCAAGCAGATGGGACAGTTTTGAAGAAAATGTACTTGAGGATGACAGATGCTAAAATTGGTGACAAGGTTGTAGTCCCATTTGCTTTTCAGGTAAAGAAGAGAACTGTTGATGACCACTGTGATTGTGGCCCTTGAAAGCTCAAGCCAGAGCCACTGAGAAAGAGTTGTGAGTGAGACCAGCTCCAGCAGTCTCTTGGTGCATGAAGGTTTCATTCTGGAGTCTGGAGAACAAGTCTGACAAGGAGCTGCTGAGGGAACTGTGATTGTTTAATGTGAAGGAAAGGAAACTGAGGGAAGCAATTATTGCCCTTACCTCTGAAAGGAGGTTGTACTGAGGTGGGTGTTGGACTCCTCTCTTTAGTATCAAGAGATGGAAAGAGAGGAAGTGGCCTCAGGTTAGGCATCAGGGGAGGCTTAGAGTGGATGTTGGGAAAAATGTCTGTACTGAAAGAGTGGTCAGGCATTGAAACAAGCTGCCCAGGTCAAAAAAAAATGTGTAGCCATAGCTTAATGGCCATGGTGGTGTTAGGTTGACCATTGGAGTTGATGATCTTAGAGGTCTTTTCCAATCAAAAAGGTTCTATGATCCTATGGCATACTGCTTATTAACATCGAATCCCCAAGATGTGTCACAGGGCACTGTTAGTGCTGTTACCCTGCTGCAGAAAGTGGTGGGGGAGGGCTCGGATAAGGAAGTCTCTGGGTTTTCAGCAGAGTTCAGAGCTTGTTGTTCAGGGTACAAAGTGCCTTTATGTACGGCTCATCGCTGCCTGTCAAATGCTGTGATGCCACTGTAAGGCCAATGTGCACAGTAATAAATGCCAGAATCCTGAGGCATTAAATTATAAATTGTGAGACCGTAGAGGGGCTGATTTAGATCTTTCCGACCTTGAAATTTTCCTTTATCTCCACTGTCATCAATAACTGTGTTCCCTTTCCAGAAGTAGAGTATCCTCTTCGGTGGCTCTCCAGGGAGCTGCCTGTACCAGTGCAGGATAACTTCCTCACTTACTGCACAGGCCAGATGGGCAGAACTGCCTGGTGTCTTCTTAACAAAACCTGGGCTCTGCTCTAGTGTTGCCTGAGCATCTCCACCTGGAAGAAGAAGTGGAAAAATTCTGTGAGGGACAGAAAGTGCTGGAGCCTGGACTGTGATCTCTGTGCAGAAGTTAGCAGAAGGGAGAGGAAAAAGGCTTACAGGACCAAAGAGAAATTGCAAGCAGGGCCGGCAGAAGCAACATGCTGCCCATGGGAGACAGGAACACAGTGAAGTCCTTCAGATGGAGAAACGACAGGGAGGAGGAAATGACTCATTTAACACGTTCAGTGGTTGTTTTTCAACGTGCTACCGTCGATGAGGTTAAATTTACCATCCAGCTAAATTATAGCAGTAACAGGGCAGAAAGCTGCTCCTGGGAGAGGCAGGCAATGAGACGTTGAGGCAGAGGACAGGATTCCTGTCTCCCCGGTAAATACCTATGGGAAAATCATTTTCTGTCAGATCAGCCTGAGAAAGATAAGGAGAAATGAGTTAAGAACTGACAGGCACCACAGAGTGGTGAGGAAGAAAGAACTATGAAAGACTTCAAGGTAAATGGAGGGAGGTGCAAGGAAAAGGTTGCTCATCCCAGCAGCACTCTGTCCTATTTCAGTAGCCTGAAGGCACAAATCTCTCTTGGTGTTAAGACTTTGCTCTTAGGCAGGTGACAGCTTTCCTAGAACCAGTCTTTGATTGTAGAACCCGACTTGCAAAACCCAATCTCCTTAATCCAAAGGATTCGAGATCTGCTGCCTGTCAGGGACATAGCCTGTGGCTGAGGATTTCAGGTCTGTGCTGGACACAGCAGGTGAGGAACTGACAGTCCAATGACGATTTCTGGGCTGCTTAGGCATTTGTATTGACCAAAATGAAAAAGAAGACAAAGTGGAAATTTGAAGGAGGATGAGGAAATTGCCCTGGTCATCCTTCCTTCTTTTATATTTGTGTGAGGTTTGCAAAAGAAGATGCAGGCAGCATGGCCAAGGGTTTCCCTGGTGGCTCCAAGGATTGTAAGGGAGAAGAGACTTTTACAGCTATCATTTGTTCAGACACACAGACAACTGAGTGTGTTTAGCACCACGAAGACTTCATTTAAAGGGAAACGTTGCAGATATTTTCTCTGCAGTGACTGGATGTGAGCACTGGAACCACACGCTGCTTGTTAATGTCACAGACTGAAGAGTTGTCTCAAGACACTGCTGCAGAAAATCCTGAGAGAGGGGTGCTACAAGGAAGTCTGAGAATTTTCAGCAGAGTTCAGAGCTTGTGGTTCAGAGTTCAAAGTGGCTTTTTGTGTGGCTCATCTTTGCCTGTCTAATGCTGTGAGAACATCAAGAAACCAATATGCACAGAAGTACCTGCCCGAGTCCTGAGGGGTTAAATGATTTATCACGAGCCGATAATTAGGCTGAGATGGATGTTTCAGAATCTGTAATTTTGCTTTATATTGATTGTCATCAAAATATGTCTTTCTCAAGAAGTAGACTATCCTCTTTGGTGGCTCTCCAGGGAGCTGCCTGTACCAGTGCAGGACATCTTCCTTGCCCATTTGACAGGTGATGGTGGCAGAGCTGCCCTGCATCTTCCTAAGAAGATTCGGTGTCTGCTGTGGTGCTGCCTGAGTGTCTCCACCTGGAAGATGAAGTGAAAAAGTTCTGTGAGGGGCAGAATGTGCTGGAGGTTGGAGCTTGGGCTGTGTTCTTTGTGCAGGGGTAGCAGAGGGGAGAGCAAAAAGGCTTACAGGACCAAAGTGAAATTACAAGCAGGCCTTGAAGAAGCAACATGCTGCTGGTGTGAGCTGAATCTGGCAAGGATATAAACAGACAGGAACGTTATGAAGTCCTGCAGGTGGGGCAAGCATCAAGTGACTGGGAAGAGGAAATGACTCATTCAGCGCGTTCATTGGTTGTGCTTCAATGTGCCATCATCGGGGGTGTTAAACTTACCAACAAGCTAAACCACAGTGGTGAAAGTGCAGAAAGGACCTAAAATATCCAGTCTGAAATAATTTTTCTTCATCCATCTATCTACTCCATTCTTCTCAGAATTTCCTACTGAGCACACACATAGCAAAAGAAGCTGTTCAGTGTGGCCCTTCCTAAGTATATCAAAGCTATCCCAGAAGCACATTTCTCCAGTCTCTCCTAGAACCTACTGCCTGTTTTGGTAGCAGAAGTGAACACAGTGCCTGCTTTGGAAGCACAAATGGGTCAGTCCCAGTGAACTATCTTCTCTTATTCAAGCCTCTCCAAAGGGTCTGGTCAGTCCTATTCCTAGATGTGGTTTGTCTCCAAGACGTCCTTCTGAGGCAGCTCTCCAGCTCCTCATGTCCAGGTTTTCTGGCAGCAGCATTCTGCCAGCAGTGAAGTAGTTGGGCACATGCTCTGTGCAAGTGCCTGCCTTCTTTGATGGTGGAAGTGCAGCACCAACCAGGAAAAAAAACAGCTGCTGCCTGCTTCACAAGAGTCTTGTGGCAAAGCCAGGAGGATGCATGCATGTGTCCCAGCCAGCTGTTTGCTCCTTTTTCTTGTACTTTCCTTCTTTTTAGGCTCCTGACAAGTGCTCTGCAAAGACTTTATAGCAAAAGGTCCCTTGGATAGCATCCACCACCCACCATACTCTGTGACAGGTTTCTCATTTTCTGACCCAAAAGAGATAATCCATGCTGGATTTAGTTAGCCTTTGTCAACACCAGTGTACACAACTCAGCACTCGTACAGGAAGTTCATATTCTTCTGTTTTCTCTGTGACAGATACAGGAATATGTGTGATGTTCTTTTCTGTAGACACATCTAGAATGAAAGAACAATTTAGAAATCATAATCATTGAGTTTACTGACTTGAAGACTCTGTCTTTATTATGAGTGCACTTAGGAGTGTAAGCCAGAGAGGAAGGTATTTTCCAAGGCTAAACCAAAACTACAGGCAAAGATGTTTTCAGAGAAGATGTCTGGGGGTGTAGGAGTTTTATTAATGAACCTTGGATAGAGGATGGAGTGCTCTTGATGTGCATGAAATGCTCAAATGGACATGGGTTTGTGAACACCATTGACACAGAAGGGAGATTTTGCTGCAACTCTGCTCCTAGCTGTTTGGATGAGAAGTGCTGAGTCACCATTTCTGTACATTCCCTGCTGCAGTTTGCAGCTTTCTCTTGCAAGCAGTCTTCACGGTCCTTTCTTTGGACCATTTTTTTTTTTCAGTTGCTGTCCAGTGCAACAGATTCTTGTCCATAAGGAAGGTTAAGGGATGTTATAAACAGTCATTGTCATCAGGACACCTTATAGTAGCCCTCCAATATCTGAAAGGGCCTACAGGAAGGCTGGGCAGGGACTATTGACAAGGTCTTGTAATAACAGGATGGGGGGTAATGGGTTTAAACTGGCAGAGGGGAGATTGAAACTGGATGTTAGAAGGAAGTTCTTTGCAGTGAGGGTGGTGAGACACTGGAACAGGTGGCACAGGTTGCCCAGGGAGGTTGTGGCTGCTCCCTCCTTGGAGGTGTTGAAGACCAGGTTGGATGAGGCCTTGAGGGACCTGTTCTAGTGGGAGGTGTCCCTGCCTATGCCAGGGAGTAGGAACTGGATGATCTTTGAAGTCTCTTCAACTTAAACCATTCTATGATTCTATGACCATTAAGATGGGAGTGACCAGTGGTGAGTATTAGCAGTATTGCCATTGTCACCTCAGTTTAAAGTCTCCCAGGCTAGACCTACAAGACAAACTCTCCTCCTATGCTCCCTGCCTGCTGTCATTTCATTTTTGTGGGCTCAGACTGTATTTGGGAAAGTGTTTACATTGCTCATGCTGATCTGTGTTGCAGTGTAATTCAGCTGTGGTATTGTCACCCACAGGAGTGCTCCCTTGTGCCAGCACAGAGCATTATACCAGCACCTGTGACACATTGTGTTTCATTGCTTCTCTGGTTGTCTCTTAATTCTACAGACATACTGAACACATCACTGTTGGGATGTTTCTAGAGGCTGGAAGGTGCAGTTGTGGCTCTTTGCATTTGAGAGCAAGCCTGGCTTTTAGTGTACAAGCAGCTGTCTGTCCAGGCTCACTGTGCACTGCTGCTTCCCTGGTGCACCCAGCAAGAACAGTAGTAGATACCTTCATCCTTGGAGTTGACATCCTTGACTGATAAAACATAGACACTGGTACCTTGCTTCTCAGATGAATATTTGTGCCTGAGGGAATCATGATCGTAAGAAATTTGACCTGATATAATATACAGGATCCTTTTGGGAGGTTTGGAAGGTAGTTGTTGGTACCAACGTATATAAAAGTACTGGTAGAAATCTATGCCCTGGACCCTACACTCAATCCGTGCGGTTGTGGATTGCCTTCTGGCAAGAGAAATTTGGTTCTGTATCAGAAGCACTTGTGCTTGCCCATCTAGAAAGAAGGAGAAAAAGCAGAACGAGTCCTCTTAGTCTGCTGTTCATCCACACACATAAATACAGCCTACCTGCTGTCACTGCCCCACACTGTGCATTGTGCCAAGAGGAACCTACAAGACCATGTTGCAGCCAGGGCCAGGAGCAGAAGCAGCAGCATCGTGAGGGCTCTCAGCAGTGTCTGCGTCTGGGAGGAAGGTGACAGCTCTGAGGAAAGGAAGTGACTCACTTGGGCATCATGTGGAGAGGTGAGTGGTGTAGAGAGAGAGCAGCCTGGTGAACCCCACTAAACCTTGGGAGTTGGATTGTAGCTTCTACACTAGCTCCACAAACCATCTTTCTAATGAACACACGCACAACTACTTTAAGTCCTTCACAAAGTAATGGTGTAGTCTGAAGTAAAATTTTAGACTAGTTGAAAGCTGCTAAACAATGTCCTGGGTCAGATATTTTTCCTCAGGTCCACTGCCAAGTAAAGGGGCGGGGGAGGGGGTGATGTGGGGGGAGGTTAATGAATCTGAAGGGTCTAAAATTAGTGATTGTCACACAGGTTGAATGTCAAAGACCAGGAAAACACACAGCAGCCAGTTGGGAGCTTTGGAGTGGTATTGGTGCATTTGTGTCTGCTTCTTGTCACAGATAAGGTGAGATGCTACACCCCAGGGTGACATCTCCAAATGCTGCCTATTATGCAAAGAAACACAAACGCTTTTGCAGCCCCCATAGGCTTAGTTTAAGATACAGATGAGTAGGGCAAGTGAAATACAGATTTTTTTTTTCCTGTGCCATTCAAAGTAATTCAGAGCCTGGTTCCTTCAGAAAGAAAAGGAAAGAAATTCCTCTCTCTCTGTTGTTGTAATGTTGTTTTACTTGCAGCAGCTAGGTGGTTATTGTTGTTGTTATTGTTGCTCTTTTTTCTCAAGGATTTTCACACAGATCCAGTACCTGATGTCTCACATTTATGACAAGAAATTGATCTTTCATTCTTTTGTGAAATGCAGCTACTACCCCAGTGCTCAATGTGCTCTGGTGACCCCATCCTGGAGACTGGTAATACTGCATGCATTGGAATCAGAATGCAATGGTGCTCTGACTTTATCAGTTATTTGTCCACAAACAGGAAAGGGGTGAAATAAATTAATGTCTTTGCAAAACAGAAATGCAAATAGCTGTTGCTTAGTTGCTAATTCTTTTCTCAGCCTTGCTGCTATGTTGGATGAGAAGCCTCACTGAAGCAAGTTAAAAGATGTGTTCTAACCTAAATCAGAGTTGAGTCAGCTCCAAATGGGGAAAAAAAAGAGCCAGTACAAGAAGTTCTCTGCCATCAGAGATGCACAAGATGGGTATATCACATCTCCAGTCCTGTGTGCTGTTTCAAGTTTATTTTCACTTAGAGTTCTGCCACACAAATGATGTAACAGGATTTATTCCAAAGATGTATCATAAAAGGTAGTGGGAACAAAAATATATTCCTCTGTTTTAGATAGCCTACAGTGCAAGCCAGCCAGATCTACTATAAAAATGGACTTTCAGTTGGTAAAGTGCAATACCAGCTCTGCTGGCAACACACCTGTGCAGGCAGCTTTCTGTGCAGGCAGCCTGTGGTCTGCTAGTTCTGTGGTACTGCCACAAGGCACAGTGGTAGATACCTTCATCGTTGGAGTTGACATCATTGACTGCCAAAATGTAGACATTTTCACCTTGCTTCTCAGAAGAATACTTGTACCTGAGAGAACTGTCATCATATGAAGGTGGACTGGATCTCATATACAGAATCCGTTTGGGAGGACTGGAGGGCAGTTGTTGGTACCAATGTATATAAAAGGATGTGAAGTCAGATACACCCTCGACTCTACACTCAATCCGTGCGGTTGTGGATTGCCTTTTGGTAAGAGAAACTTGATTCTGTATCAGATGCATTTGTGCTTGCCCATCTAGAAAGAAGGAGAAAAAGCAGAACGAGTCCTCTTAGTCTGCTGTTCATCCACACACATAAATACAGCCTACCTGCTGTCACTGCCCCACACTGTGCATTGTGCCAAGAGGAACCTACAAGACCATGTTGCAGCCAGGGCCAGGAGCAGAAGCAGCAGCATCGTGAGGGCTCTCAGCAGTGTCTGCGTCTGGGAGGAAGGTGACAGCTCTGAGGAAAGGAAGTGACTCACTTGGGCATCATGTGGAGAGGTGAGTGGTGTAGAGAGAGAGCAGCCTGGTGAACCCCACTAAACCTTGGGAGTTGGATTGTAGCTTCTACACTAGCTCCACATCTTCTCATGAACACACGCACAACTACTTTAAGTCCTTCTCAAACTACTTTTATAATCTGAAGTAGATATTCTGATTTTTTTTTTTTTCCTGTGTCATTCAAAAACTGGCTAGATGGCAGCTGCAGTCCTGACTGGTGCTTTGAGAGTATTTTCACTTATATTTTTCTGCTCTGCCACACAGTTTCAGTTGGTAAAGTGAAGTACCAGCTTTGCTGGTGATGGTGCAGGGCAAGGCATGCATTAGCTCAGCAGTGTCTGCTATCTGCCTGAGCAGTGTGTGTGATTCCAGGCTGCTGGGGGTGTGCCTGCCTGCCTGTCTTCAAACACGCAAGGTTTGTGCAGGTCTTTGTGCAGGTTCCCTATGACCTTCTACTACTGTGCATGCCACTTAGCACAGTAGTAAGTAGCAGCATCTTGCAGTGTTACTTTGCTCACCATCAGGGTGCAGAGAGATTTGGCAGGGTCCTTCTCAATACTAAATTTCCCCTCCTGAGACTTGTTTTCAAGAAAGAGCCTGGAGGACATGTAGGCAATGCGTGTGGCAGCTCCCTCGGGCCCCATTCGGTACCAGTGAATGAAAACATTGCTAAAATCAGGGTCGTAGATGCGGCAGTTGATTAGCACTGTTTTGTTTTCTGGCTTGGTGATGGATATGGGAGTTTGCTGCAAGACTTGTGCAGGGCTGCCTGTGTGAGAGAGAGATGAAAATTACAGGCATGAAACCAAGATATGAGAGTATCCTCTCTGCCATGGTAGGACATGTAGGCAGCAGGGTGAACAGGCCACCTACAAGAAAAAACAGCTGCCAGGATGACAACACTCAGCAGACACATTGTCACTGCCCTCCTTGTAGCTTCCTGAAAAGGGAACTAGTCAGGGTCAGACTCAAGTGGTGGTGAAGCATATGTGAGTGGCAGAAGACCATCCAATGAGGCTGTACACCAGCCATTTCCTTTGAGTAGCACTTAGAAGGAAAAAAAAAAACAAAAACAAACAAGCAAAAAAACTAACCAACCAAAAACCCCCACTGAAATTGGAAATTATGTTTGTGGCTTTCTGAGTGGGATAAAAATAATAATGAAACTTGTGTGAGCTTATTTTGTAAAACTACAAAAAAGTTCCAAGATGAATAGCAGTGCTGCAGTGGCCCAGGATGGAGGCCAGAGAGAGCCAGGACTTCGATCACTTATGCCACGTAAGATGCAGAGGCAACACAGCCTGGAAAAAGAGCATGGACTGCTCCAGTGCAGATTTTGATCTATCATTTGAGTCTTGCTGGAAGGTGTAGTAAAACACAGGGTAAAGCTGGAAATGGGAGTTCTTTTCAATTCAGCATCTGAAAAATGTCCATCCTCTGACTCAATTTTTTTCCCTTAAATATTTGCTTTCTAAAAATAATACCCTACAAAGAACTTAATGCTTTGTTCAGAAACATCTTGCACCGTATAGCCCTGAGGAGCACTGGCTTTCTCTTTTCTCATTAGTGGTGGCTAAAGAGAACTTTCAGCGGCAGTGCCCTTTCCTGTGACTCTCCACTGCTTTGCATTCTTCAGCTGTCGCAGGAAACAATGACAAGCCTTTCCTTCTGTGACCCAGAAGAGTAACTGAACTCAGTGTTAGCAGCCCCTGCTGCTGCAGCAAATTCAGGCTCTCCATCGGGACAATGTTCTGATGCTGAGGAAAATCAAGCTGTAGCCCTTTATTTCCCTTTGCACCATCGTGGAGACTGCTAACCCTAGAAACAATGTAAGAAATAGTCTTACATGGGGAACAAGATGGACTGCAGGATCTGACCAGTGCTTTAAATGTCACTTCTAGCTCCAGGAACCTTTGCTGCAGCATCATAAGGACTGCTGGGAGTGTATTTTTAAGCAGCGTATTTCTGTAACTAGCTCTTGTTTGCACTTCACTTTTATCTTATCAGCAAACCATAGCTTAGCAGTACCTCCCAGCTGCCTGTGGGCTGTGTGGTGTAACTCGCCTCACTCAACAGCCCAGGAAGGAACGACAAGATGCTCAGCAGCACACAAAGCAGGGGATTTCTCACTGATACTCACACTGAATCACTCTGGAGTAGCTGCAGCAGGCAGGACTACGTGAGTGAGTCCTAGGATGTCTGGCTCCTTGCAGTCTCTCCTGCCCAGGTCTTCAGATGGTTTGAAAAGGAATCGGATGGCGTTCCGCCCCCCCCCATAAGGATTACCCAGCATTTACTCTGCCCTTACCTCTTTATACATCTGGAAGTAATTTTTTTCTTCATCTCTCTGAATGAATAATTTAGCTACTTATTTAAGTACAGGTAGGCTGTAGAATTATTTTAAGGAGCAGTAGCATGTAAAATTATTTTTCCCTCTTAAAGCAATACTGCCTCTTTGAATTGAATCAGTTGAGTAACTTATTACTTGGTACAGATTTACTAAGCATGAGTTCTAGTATGTGTAAGATGTAAGGATATGTTGCTGTCAGGACTCACAGCACCGCCTGACAATGTATTTTTCTGCCTTTGTTTGCCTTTAGGCTGAAGCTGCCAGGTGCTATGTACATGAGCCTGGGTTTTCTTTCTGTCATTTGGACCGCATCTGACCTGTGTCCCCGCAGGTGTGAGCTGTTGCTGAAGCAAACTCCTTAGTTGAAGGCTGAGCCAAGCTGCAGCTCACTTGGCAAATGCAAGCTCTAGCATCTACCGCCCTCTGCTGGGCAGGAAACAGTAAACCCCTAGGCAGATGGTTTTGAGCAGCTGTGCTATGTAGCATCCATAGGCTTAGTTGGATGCTAGGAATTCCTACATGTTGGAAGCACGAAACTATGGAATAATATGAAACTCAGTATTGCTGATAAACACAGGGTGACCTGAACAGACAGGGAGTCTGGGGGCAGATCTGGTCCTCTATGTTGCTGTTGCACCAGGGACAATGAAAGGGCAAGGCAGAGACCATTCAGGTCTTCTATCTATCACTCTCCCGTTTGTGACCAGGAGTCACACCAAAAAACCAAACACTCTGTTGTTCAATTGAAAAATGAACAACGGCTGGCTGCCGGAAATGATGACCACATTCTCCCCACCATCCTCCCCAATGGTAGGTAATGAGGTACAAATATTGCCCCAATTTAATATCTTATTTGGAGGGAAACAGGAAATCAATGCCAGCCACCAGGGACAAATAAATGATCTATATATATTGCATATGAATAAACTGTGCTATCTGTGCACTTCATTGCTTCTGCTGAGTGCAGTTGACCTCCAGCAGTTTGTGTTGGACCTAGAGTCATGGCAATCAGTGATGTATCTATTAGGAGGTAAGTCCATCCGCTCCTAGCCCCTCTAATCTCTGAGGACTGGCTGGAACACAAGGGGATTAATCCCTTGCCAAAATTATCCTTCACTGAATGCAACAGTACAATACTTTGGCATTTTTTAACCAAAGCAGTTGTGCATCAGGTTTATTTTCATGAGTACTTTTTAAGTGGAGAGCAATGTGATGGTCTTTCCTGGGCTAGGAGATATCTGATGATTCTCAGCATTTAGAGAATTTTCTTTTCCTAACAAAATAAATGGACAAGTGAAAAATTACTAAGAGCTAAATAAATCTTCAGCTGAGTGACGGTCAAGAGCAGACAAGCTCCCTTGGTGCCTGTGGACAGGTATCAGCTGGCAATCAGTGTCTGGAAGAGAAGAAGCAATGAGGAGATGTGCTGAGATGTTCAGACCTTTAGGAGCTCTGTCCATGGCTAGGGTTGAGAGCAAGGCTTTAGAGGGTGCCTCTGCCATGCTGTGTCTCTTTGGGAAAAGAGGAAGTAAGATTGGCTTCTCTAACACGACATGGAAACTGGGCAAGCTTCAATGCTGCAAAACTTCAAAAGCACCACAGGTAAAACAGCTGCTTTGGATCAAAGGTTTATTTTTAATGACACAGCACTGGAAAACATAAGTTACAGATGACTTTTTGATACAGGATGCATTATATATCTTATTTTCAAAGGATCTCGTGAGGGTACGCTGCATAAATACATATAGTGAAAATATATTGTGTTTATTTCTTCTCACAGGTCAGTTCTGTTTATTTATTTATTATTTATTTTTCTAAAAAAATTATTCAGCCAATTAAATTTAAAATAAAAGAGTATAGATTAGCATCATAAGAGCTCCCCTTCGGGATGTTCCCATTGTAACTACTGCAGCTGGAAGAGGAGACCGAGCCATGCCTTCTCAAAGGTTTAGCAGCTTTGAACGTGATGTTACTCATCATCTCAGAATGAAACTCTCACATTACAAACACAGATACTGCATCATGTTTTGGCAATGGAGCAGCAAGTTTTGCTTTGGAACAAAACCATTTCCTGTACTGCCAGACAGTGAAAAGAGCAATGCATGTAACTGATGACACTACACAGCCAAAGAACTACGATGAAGTCATGAAAATGCATATACACCCATATGCACTTATATACACACATACAGGTTCTTGTGTGTATATATATATATATTATGCATGTTCAAAAATAACATTGAAGAAAACAAAAAACAACTTTGCAGCAGTTTGGTTGTTTTTCTTTTCTTTTTAAACACATGAAACTCATAATAGTTTGACCTCATTACTACAGGATAACTAATCGGATCTTCTGCAGTGCAACTCAATACAATACACTTAGTGCAGAGAAGTTAAGGTTTTGGTATCGAGGAGGCTAATTTCAGATTTCATGGGAAAGGACCAAATACAGGATCACCATAGCTCTGACAAAGCACAAACAAACCCGTTGCCACATACATGTGAACAAATAAGAACATTTCTTTTTTACTTGATATTTTTGTCTTTTTTTTTTTCTTTTTGTTCCCCCCCTTTCTCATGTACTGCTTCAGAACTTGATAGCTTAACAGTTTGCACTCATGCTCCTTTCGATATGTTTCAACAAAGCTTTGTCTGGCACCAGTCTGTAAACCATTTACAGCTTAAACTACAAAAAAGGTGGGCTCCTGTGTTTCGAAGAGGTTAAAAACCTACTGACTGGGCTTGGTACCACGTCCGTCTGCCTGACTGGAGAGCTACTCCAGGTGGCGCGTGAAGTTCTCTGGGAAGAGTCCTTTGTAACTATCTGCATCTCTGTACTGAAGCCACTCGGATTCCTTAATGCCTGTCAACCAGCCAGCCTCCTGCAAGGAAAAAGACAAGAGTCTCTTGAACGTCATCTCTCCCCTCTTCCTTCACACCTGAAGACTTTTCAGTCACCCGGCTAAAAGATTTGGTGCTCGGGTTAAAAAGCAGCCTCTGGCTTCGCACAGATCATTTTATCTGTTCTGCTTGACCGCAGTTTTGTGTGACTGTGAGCATACTGCATGGTCTTTAGCCCATCTAAGCAATGGGTGAACTCCAAAGCAGATCATCAGTCTTCCAGGTTATCCAGAATAACATCAGATCTGCATTCGTGCCAATCTCTGTTGAGACTTTTGCAAAGTCACCACAATATGGGCGTCCTTGCACAGTAAGAGCACAGCAATGGGCCAGAAACCTTAGACAGTACTGTAGAAGGGGGAAAAACTAGTTTTCAATTTGAAGTTTGTCCAGAGATTACTTTTAACTCGTTCATGTATTGGCAAGCAGAAGAAATAACAGTTCTTGCAGCCTCTGGAGTTACCGTTTCTAGAAACACAAACTTAGTTAATATGCAGTTATGTTTCTAAAAACTCCTGGAAACATAAATCAGAACTTGACAGGCAAAACTGCAAACAAACCTCTATCACTTAAGGCAATCAGAAGAGAGAGTTCTTAACACTTTCCATTAAGTCCTCCTAAGTGTCTTTGGTTCTACCTGGAATTACATCAGTTCACTATGTTTAAAAAAATCATCTTATTCTCATCTCAGTGAGTAACTGTGCGTTACTCCTTTTTAGAACAGGAGCCAGAGCAAAGCCAAGACAAACAGAATTTCTAATGCTGCTATATTATTATTGCACAAAGATTACATAAGGAGCTCAAAGAGATCTTCACGTGCACTGCCAAGCCAGGCTGATGTTGCCAGCTATATTAGAATATATTAGAGAGGTCAGTTTTGAAAGAGAATAAAAGATAACAAAGATTTAAATATTCTCTGTAAATCAACAGAGCACCTGTCAGAAGACAGAAAGATTGAGCTTTACAGTGATGTTAAACATGAAGGGCAAATAGGTACTGAGCATTAAAGATATGGCCAGAATGCTTTCAGGAACATGAATACATAAAGGTTTATTTTCTCCATCATTGCACACAATTTACTCCAATTAATGCTAATGGACTTTCCATGCACACAACGAGAAAATAATGTACTTCATGGATTCACTAAGTGAAGATTAAGCCTATTTAACACACAACATCCTGGAAAAAGCAGATGGAAGACAGAAGGCAGATTTTGTGATCCTAACAGCAGCGTCCTACTCTGCAAGTACTGATACTTGTGTCAGTTGAACTGCCCGTGAAATAAGATGCAGCATAATTAAGAATAACAGAATCTATCTCTAGAAAAAGATGATACAGAGAGACATAATGAACAATCCTGCAAGGAATCTTCCATATGAAGCCCCTTGTGTGCGTGTGTGCCTGCATAAAATCCACTACAAAATAGCATAAAGAAAATATGTTGAGGTTGGATCTAGCTAGTAGCTAGTGCCGTTCAGCCTCAAATGAAACAAAATGAAAACCTTAGGGGTTTCTGTCAGCAGCAACATTTTGAAATCACATTCCCATGAAGTATACTCTGTGAGAGAAAAGGTGAGACAAAGAAAGATGTCACCAAAAGAAAGAGACATCTGTTTTTACCTGATCAGCTGTGGTCTCAGAAGGAATTACTAGTACAATATCTCCTCGTTTCAGATTCAGCTCATCGCTGTTAGCTGCCTCAAAATCATGTAGCACTTCAACCTAAAGACAGTAACACCAAACATAGAGGACATGATCTCAGTGGAGACATTTTCTCAGCAAATTTATATGTTCTAAGCTTTATTTAAAAAACAAACAAGAATAACATCTTCTTTATGTAAACATATGGCTATGGACAGAGACATTCAAACTGCTCATGCTGGCATTGAGTCAAGTCAGTTTTCTATGCATACCCTTGGAAGCAGAGAAAGCTTAACCGAGGCTTCCTGAGGTAATCCAAAGGAAACCTGAGAGCCTTTCCCACAGTGATAAGGTATCAAGGGCAGGTGATACTGCAGCACCCTAAAAGATCTGTCTTTTGGGCAGGGCTGCCACCCTTATCTCTCCTGTGGAGGGAACTTGCTTTCATTCTCCACTATCATCATCAGATCTAAGAGAAGGGTGGCAGGATTTTGAAAGATAAAATTGGGAATGACTCCCAGCAGTGGAGAGTTCAGATTTGCTCATTCTCTTCTTGTGGCCACTGGATGTTGGTCTTGCTGTAAATATCCATGGAGGTTTGAGTGGGCCATACAGCACGTATTTCAACAGGTGAATAAAGAGAAGAGTAATGAGAATCCTTATTAATGCTTGCCCTGGCAAGAGCTCCCATTAAAAAAAAACAACCCACAACAAACAAAAAACAAACCCCAAAACCCACCAAAACAACAAAATCTGTTTTGCAGAAACATTGGCAGGATCAGTTTGTCATTGTGAGCAGATAATTTTAGCTCAATTGTTCTACCTCTTTAGGAGAGATGTTATTCTAATTTTCTGAAAGCACAGCCAGTTTCATGGCAACAGCAGTAATGAAAGAAAACAGCACAAAGAGCCAGGTGGCAGGCATAGATTCTGCTTCTCCTTATTTACCTCTGGCCCAAGAGAGTGTGAGAAAACCCAAAAGATGAACTCTGTCAGCATGTCTGAGTCAGAGTTGCACAAGACTGTTTCCCCAAACCTTAGTGGCATGCTCAAAGTTTGCTGAAAATATTGAGCAATGAGAACAGACCAAGAAGGAAGGCACACCTAAGGAGTGCTGTGGGACTAATTAGCCCGAATTATGTAAATTGCAATAGGAAGCATGTAAAGTTCATCCATCCTCAAGGAGCTGTTCTGCTGCTTGGTGATTCTGAAGTGAGAAGTGTTATCAAAGAACCTTACCAACCAGGAAACCCTAGGGGTCCTGCCAGCCAAGCAGAGAATTTCTCTTGCGCCTCATTAAACTTACTCTCTTTGATTACCCTAACAGTTTATAACTATAATATTTCTAAAGATACAGAATGACATTTTGGCTTCATTACTGTGAATTGTAGAAGTCCCATGGGCTTCAATAGAAGCAGAACCTCCACTCTCAATTTTCTGGCCATAGAAATTCTGTTTTTTGATACTCATAGAGTGACAGCACGGTCTGGGGTGGAAGGGCCGTTAAGGATGAGTTATGTTGCCAGTATAGCAGCTATGTTGCTAGCATGTATCATATGACATTGCTGATGAACTGTGGCAGTGCAGTTTTACTCAATATAGTAGTTTTCAGTAGTAATTTGGTGAGATAGAAGGGTTCTTGTACTTCTGTGTCTTCCAGCTGCTTAAGGCTACATCTAGCTGCAACAGCGTGCAGAAAATATATCTCAGACTCCATGTATAAAGTAGCAATGTGATGTTAAGGTGGTGTTTGGGTGTGAATGTGTTTGGCTGTTAAACTAAATGCTCTTTGGCTTCCAGAAATCATCACACTGCCTGCACCAGCAGGCAGACCCAGAGACGCTAGATCTGAAAGAATGTCTACCAGAAGAATGAAGAAGCAGACCTTAAAGAGAAAGCCAGGTGGCATGGCAGAAGCTGCATCTTCTGCTGGAGCAGCCTGATCTTGAGAAGGTGCACTGGGAATTCCTTCAGCAAGTTTCTGCTCGCTTCCAGCTTGGGAAGCTTCAGTGGGAGAGATGTCAGTGCCCTGAGTGCTCGTCTCTGCTGTGGCATCTTTGGACTCATTCAGGATGACTTCGTGTTCTTCTCCCTCCCCCTCGTTGTTGGATGCTGGCTCTATTACAACTGAAGGGATGCTGCTGACCTTTTCCTGGGGAAAAAACAAAGCAAAGAAAGAAGAGGGAAGAGGGAAAAGAAAAGCATTGCAGGAGAATTTAATATTTTTCTTTCAAGCAGGAAAACTCAATTATTTGTTTATTGCACAGAGTATACAAGGGACTGGGGACTTTCTTCCTCTCCACAGTGGCTCCTTAGGGAGCAGTCTGCTTTCTCTGCTCCCCTTAGTTCTCCTATTTCTACTGTCTGCCCAGCTGCAGGGTCTGCTCTAGTAGCTGTTCCCCAGCTCATCAGAGGTTGCAGAATCCAAGGCAGCAGGCAGGAGCAGACACATAGCTTGACCACCGTGATTTACATAAACCCAAACAGTGCTATTGATAGGACTTGGTGCCAGGGGACAAGAAAAATCCATTACTTTCTCTGCCTGTTTCTCCAGAAAGCCATGCTAGGTTCACAGGATGTCAGGGGTTGGAAGTGACCAAAAGAGAGCATCGAGTCCAACAGGTTGTGTGATAAGTCTTGCTTCTGCAGTGGAGCAGAGAGAGGAGACAGTCCAGGCCTGCTCGTGCCACTCCCAGGCCCACAACAGGAGCTCTCAGCCCAACAAGTTCCATCTCCACAAGCCTAGTGGAGCACAGGGCACAAAGGCAGGCAAGACCCAAACTTTGGTTGATTACCCAATGTGGGTCCCTTCCAGAGCTACCCCAGGAAAGCCTCAAGCCTTGCTGCCGGTTGCACCTGGGAGAACAGAGCTGCAGCAGCCCTGTTTCTGAACCTGCCCCTCTTCTAACACTCTCTGCCACGCACCAACCTGAGTTACCTGAGACACATCAGCTTCTTTTTCTTCTCCCTGAGGTTTGTCACTCTCCTGCTCAGTGGTAGCAGCCACATCAGCAGCTCCTGCTGGCACAGCTACGCTGTCTTCTGGTGCCACAGTCCCTTCAGTAACAGGTACCACCTACAAAAAACAGAGGGAAAGGACTTCTCAGGACACAAGTTTTAGATGTTTGCTGGAGAGACCATGGATCAACATCTGCTCTGCAACCTTCTTGGGTGGTGCCAACCCATAGCTTTGTGTTCATTTGGCTTCTTCCTGATTTGTAGGGAAAAAAGGCATATGAGGCAGGCTTGTGGAGAGAAGCTGATTAACAGGTGGGAGAGAGAGATTTATGAAACCTCTCTAGGGAACACTAGCAGAGTCCTTAGATGTTACCAGTGGAGTAACAGTTTGCCAAGGGTCTTGTATTTTTCCTTCTCTTGCCTCCAGGCTGTATTGTGGAAGGAAACTCACCACATGCTTCTGCTGAGGAGGAGCCTGCAAACTGTTCAGGGGTGCACAGGACTCAGCTAGTCTGTTGTTGGGAAGAGGCTCCAAGCCTGCTCCAGCTGCTGTCATCTACCTCTGGAGCTGGGCTGGCTTGAAAAAGGTTGCCTTAATTACATACTCCTTTCTAATAGAGAGACTTGCAAACTGGGCTGTAGCAGGGGAAGCAAATATATTCCACAACTAGATGATGATCAGAAATCTCCAGAAGAAAATAAAATAAAACAAAACTGTAAAGATCTATAGATAGGTCAGTCAAAAAAGGGAATGTGTAAAGCCCATCCTGTCTGGAAATGACTGACTAATGTGTGATCAGTCCATGTTGCAAAGGTACTGCGTGTTTTTCTTTCCAGTTCTTGACAAGGTGAATAGAAAAACACCTTCCTGCAGACCAGTGCTGAATCCTTCATCCAGCAGAAAGTGGTTTTACAATTTATGTATGCCCCTAAGACTTATACACTGGTATAGGCTGCCAGTAGCATGTTGGATATATACTTACAGTGGAGTAATCTCAAGTGTTGCAGGGTGGAAGGTAAATGGCAAAACTCATTCTGTAAATCCAATTACATCTGACATGGGATTTTTAATGTATGGCAGAGAGCACCAGGGTAAAGTTCAAAGCATTGGAGAAAATTTGTTTTCTAGGTGCCAATGTTAAGTTACACTTAGCAAAATTATCTCTGATCTGCAGTTTGATCTTTCCTCCACAGATAAGGTTAACTCAGCTACTCAAGCTCAAACCTGAACTCCCTGCCATTGTTCATGGGCACTTTTCAGGCATTTTTAAAAGCAATATTTAATATTCAGCATCATTCTTCTTAACTGCTGTTAATTATGTGGTAAGAAATTCTTTTGGAGTCCTTCAAGGCACAAAATAGGTGCTGTAGAAATCTCTGGAGAAGTTTTAGATCAAACAAAATCTTGGTGGCAAAGGATGTCCTATCACAAAAAGAAGTAAATCAAAAGACATAGGCAGATGTTGACTTCTTCTCCTGTGACTTGTAAGATATGAAACCTGACACTCATAGCATTACCAATTTTAGCAGCCTTCACCCAAGAAGTTATTCAAAATGATGAATGTAAAAGGCCTGGAAGAGGCTATAAGGAAAGGGGGAGAAAACAGAATGAGTGCATATCAGATTGATTTTACACCATGCACTTCCAACAGCATGCTGCAGAAATTGATCTTGCTGTCTGCTGTGATTAGGCTCAACACTTCTTTTCTATTTATTGGATTTGTACAGCCTATTTAATTTCTCTGAGGAGGAGAATACCAATTCACCTGAATCGGCTCTCAGCTGCCCCGCAGTGAAAGGGTAATGCTCTCCCAGCCTGCGGTCATGAGTCACTGAAGCATACCACAGCTCACAATTCTTCTTGTGTCTTACAGTACAAAACCAGTGCAAGCTAGATGATTAGAAAAACTTTTCCAAAAGTGCATGGGGGGTAGCACAGAATGAACCTCACTGTCAGCCTCAAAAAATATTTGATTGTTACAGAAATAGGAAAGAAAAAAAAAAAGGGGTGGGGGTGGGAGGCATCCTACTGAACCCTATCCTGAACCACACACTTGCAGGTAGTTACCTGTGTCACCTTACCTTAGAGCAAAAGCAAAACCTATAACTCTCTCTTCCACAGGTCATCAGCAACCTTAGACAATCAATATTCCAAATTCATCAAATCACACAACCATAGAATGCTTTGGGTTGTTAGGGACCATTGAAGGTCATCTAGTCCTACCCCTCCACAGTGAGGAGGGACATCTTCAACTAGATTGTGTTGCTCAGAGCCCCATCCAAGCTGACCTCAAGTGTTACCAGAGGTATGGGACATCTGCCACCTCTCTGGACAGCTTATGCCAGTGTCTCACCACCCTCACTGTAAAAAAAAAAAAAATCTTCCTTATACCTAATCTAAATCTCCCCTTTTAAAATTTAAAATCATCACCCCTTATCCTAAAAAGAATGTCCCCATCATTCTTATATGCCTCTTAAGTACTGATAGGCTGCAATAAGATCTCTCCAGAGTCTTGTCTCCAGCAAAGATAGAAGCTTGAAGTGATTAGTAAGTAGGGGCTACAGTCTCAGGCTGAGCTGCTATTCCTGCATTTAACATGTAGTCATTGTCGTGCTGCTCTCTGGGCACATTTGGGCACATTATAGTTTCACTTTGGTATAGAAGGATGCAGAGTAAGTATTGTTATCACATCTGAAGAAATATAAGCTAAATATAATCATCTGAGTCCACACTTGAACAGCTTAAGGTATGTCATTGGGTTTTCCAGTTGCTTTATGATTTGAGTGTATCTAGCTCGATGCTGGATTTGTCCTTTAGCCAATGGACTTGTAACAGAATTATTTTCAGATGTCTGTTTTAGTTCAGGGCATGCTGTGCTAGGATGAAAAAAAAAAAAGATTAATCACAGGTTTTCCTTCTATAAAGGTGCTTGCAGGAAGGCCAGGCAAGCACATTTATGGGAGGTGTAAAAGCACTGAGAGTCTCTCTAGCGTACAGAAAGAGCATCATAGCATACAGAAAGAGCATCATACCTCCTTGAGCCAAGGAGCTGCCTTGTTTGCTGCCCTGAGATACCTTTCACTCTGTGCTGCTGCAGCAGCAGTTTCTGAGGCAGGATGAGAGGTGCTCTGGTGTCAGAACATATATAGCAGATACAGGTGCAACTGTGCAGTGTCAGAATAGACATTGCAGCATTTGCATCACATAGCTTTGAATACTGACGACATGCAAATGACAAATACAGTTTTTTTGCCACTGTTCAATTGAAGACATTAAAGCACAGCCAGACTCTTGAGCCCGTTCATATGTACCTCACTTTCTTTCTCAGCAACTCCAGCTCTGTCCTTATCCCCTGCCTCGACACTGTCCTGTATAAAGAGGAAATATGGTCATCGCCTTACTTATACTGAGGCAGTGCTTGCAGAGAAATTGGTCTTAATCATGCTTAATGGAAGGAGAAGATATAAGGCATGCAATTAATTGAATGGCTGGAGCTAAATGGGATGGCATATAGGAAGCAGAAAGATTCATGCTGTCACGTATAAGCAGAAGTCCTTACAGACTAAACACAACATTTAAAGTCTTTTACACGTGTTATTATCAACTACAAGTGCTAAGGACAACTCTATTGGCTTTTAATAGTAGGATTTTCATAACAGCACCAGCTTTGAAGAATTGTAGTAAGGAACAAACTGTAACGCTGCTGA
The DNA here is from genome assembly GCA_013396835.1 of Psilopogon haemacephalus. Lineage (NCBI taxonomy): Eukaryota > Metazoa > Chordata > Aves > Piciformes > Megalaimidae > Psilopogon > Psilopogon haemacephalus. The sequence continues at coordinate 87,669 of VWZI01013887.1, read as the reverse complement.
CCTTGGCAGCAAGCTCAAATTCTCCAACTCAAGACTCAAACAGTTCCCACAATTAACTGCTGCTGCCCAGCCAACCCAACAGAGTTTCAAAGTAAACTTTCTACACCACTGTGCTGGTTTGAGGGTAATTGGAATATTTTAATAAGAGAAATTAGATTATAGGTTGAGAAAGGAAAATATGATGATGTCTCCTTCACTCATACATTTGCTGACTGATATGGAAGTAAGAACTCAAACGCAGATAAGGCAGAGCTCCTTGGGTCTGAGCTCTGGGCTGTTGGTCTCTCCCTTCCCTTGCCTTTCAGCTGAATCTGTGTAACCCAACTAATCGATTCCTGCTTCTAACCCACCTGGACAATCTTCCCTGCTTGCCTGGCATGTAAGACAAATGCTGGGATAAGACTGGGTGGTGGGGGGAGGGTGGTAGGGTAGTTGGGAACCGCTCTTGGGGACTCTGATCTCTGGGAGGGGCATTGTGTTTCTGTACTACCTTTTTACTGTATATATCTGTAAATATCTGTAATCTGTTGTAAATATTTGCTTGTATATTGTGCTAAGCTGTGAATATAAAGTTTAATTCATTAACTTCCAGCCAGCTGAGTCTAGTCTGGGTGATTTCAAAAGTGAGGGGGTGGGGGGTCGGGTGTGTGTGTGTGGAGGGGAACTCCTGAGCTGGGACAACCACTGACTTCTTTCACTCACGTTGAACAACAACTCATTTAAAGAGGTGGGTTGGGAGGTTCATCATTCTTTTCTGCAGAATCACCTTTCTCTAGATACGTACTCAGTGGAGCATGCAGCAAGTACCTGGCATTTGGAGAATTAGACATGTGTCAGTGGTCTTCCAACTCAGGTGTTCAAGGGATCAGATACACGGAAGGGGCTCACTCTAAGCAGGATGTTTCACAGCATAGATGCCACATACCACTAGGTCCTTTTCTACAGAAGATCAACAGTCAAAAAGGCTAAAATTCAGGCCTGGTTTGGAACAGCTGGAAGTGCCTTTTTATTGTTCAGGTTTGACTCCCATGGACATTGGCTATTTCTAAAGACACTCGGCTTAGGAAAAGCAAATCCAAGCCCCATTACGGAAATCCACTTTGAGGCTGCAAGCAGAGCTAGCTCAGCTTTTCAAAAGGCTTGCAAGGCTGAAGACAAGTTATGAAAACCTATGTGAGGGCATGGGAGGCTGGGCTGCCCACTTCAGGAATCAGAATTAGGAGACCTCAAGTACTGCCTTCACACACACAGCTGTCACTCCAAAATTTACACAAGGTTCAGCTGAAATGGTTAGAGGTTTTGTCTTTAATTAGAGGATGCTGAGTTATAGCCAAACTTCACATGACTCATGTCTTTCTCTAATCTAATCTCATATTGCCTGCAGTCACTTCATAAGCCCCAAACACGTCCAGATGCCAGGGCAAGGCAGCTGCTGACAGTGGTGTTACCATAGAAACCTCTCACAGCTTTATCCCTTTAACATTACAGTGTTATATAACCATTTTTTAATGATTAGTTTTTAATTTCTTTTTAAGCTGTCAAGCCTCTGCCATGGAATCTGATATTATAGTAAGTTTGAGGAGACTTTAGAGGGCCTTAAATATTAAAAACAAGTATCAAGAGCAAAATGAAACTATTACCGTAGTGAGGCTGCACAGAGCAACCTACAGAACTCACTTTGCTTTTTACAGAAGAGATGGACACAAATGTGTGTCTATTGCCCACTGAAAACAAAAAAAGCTGAATTTCTGCCATCAGCTGTATTTGCAAGTCAATTTGCCTTGGGAAATTAGTGTCATCCTGTACTTCATACTTAGGAACGTGCCAGTTTCTGCCCTCCTCTTAATAATATCCTGGTGAGAATCCTATCAGCCCAGCTTTGGCTTCTCTGCAGAAGAACCTAATGTATCCATATACCTATTTTTAAAAGGAGGACTGTTTTCCAGGCTAATTGAAAGCAGTGCTAATGGGAATGCTCCCCTTGCTTCCCACATGATGTGCTCCACCATTTGGGCACTGTGCATTGAACCCACAGTGGGATTCAACCATAATGAGACACCCCCAAAGCTGCAGGCTGTTTGTCAGACTCTGCTGTACTTGCTGCTATTTGCAAAGCACTTACCAGAAGGTAGTTTCATATATGCTTACTCAAAGCTTTGAAAACCACAGTATTTAGCTGTCCCACAAATGGGAGAACATCAGACTCAAAGCACTGAAAGGCTCTCTTCAAACTAATGAGTGCAGCTGTAGTCAAAAACCTGATCCCTGAGCAGTGTTCTCAACCCCAAGGGCTACATTTCACATATAGGAGCAGAATAAAGGGCAACAACAAGATTTCACAAGCTTTCATCTTGTTAAAATGTCCTGATGTGGTCTTTGTTTGAATGTGACAAATTGAGAGGGGTAGTATTATTTGAGGAAGAAATAAACAATTAGTTAATATATTATATCCTTCAGACTGCATCCTTTCAATTTTACAGCTGCCTGTGGGGATGCTGTGGACATAGGGAAACAGGTTTGATGTACAGAATTCCACACAAGGACTTTTTACCATGCTTAGCTTCACTTCTGTGGTGCACATGGTAATTCTCTCCCTTTAATCAACCAAATGTTTTATCCCCTCCCCTAGAAGGGCTGACCACTGAGAATAACTTATACAAACTTTTATTTCTTCTATAGAATTTGAGACCCAAAAGGCACAGACAGAATTCTGTAATGAGATCCCAGGCAGCAGTTCTGATGAGCTCTTATAGTGAACCCTTGGCAATCTTGTTCAGGCAGACTAAGAAAGAGCAAGTAACTGAATCCAAAGATCCCTGAGCAGCGAGTGGTAGCCTATGCCCTGGACCATTCTTTCATCCCTAATTTAAATAAAAAACCCTACAGAAAATTTACTGTGAAGCTCCTACAAAGAAGAAGGGTTCTGGATGAATGGGATGTGACAGGCAACTTTTCATAGAAAAAATTAAACTGATTAGTGGCTGTCAATTTAAACTGGAAGCCACAGAAGATTCCCAGTAAGAAAGTATCTATTGGTATTTTACAACCCTCTTTTTAAAGTAAGCTGTCACTCAGAAAGCAAATGAATGCAGAACTGCCATGGACGAATGATGTTTCCCCCTTTTGCACCTCGGTGTGCTTTCCCTTGGCTTTGATCATGTTTGTCATTAATCCTAATCTTCAAAACTCTTCTTTGCAAGTCCTGGGAAGCCCTTCCTGAAAGAAAAACCCCTCAGAGGCAAATGCAGCATGGCTCCAATTCAGACATTTAAAAAAAAAACAACACTTCTAGATAATTTGACTGAATTATCAAACACAACTTAATATTCAAAAAGCAACGAAAAGAAACCCCCAAAGCCCAAGCACAAAGCTAATCAAAATGGTGTAACTGTAGTCATTAAATAGACTAAACCTGTCCCCATGGGTAGCTCTCAAATTGCCTGGCTCCTGCACTGTCTCCTTCTCTCCCAACTCCTCTGCAGTCCTGTGCCTCAGCTGGAGCAGCTGCTGGCAGACCAAGGACTCAGAACTCCTCATGGGCAGGCAGGCAGCAAAGCAGATCGTCTGAAAAGGTCATGCCAGCCAACAAGCAGATGCGTGGTGCTGCAGCCACAGTCTGCTGCTTAATTAGTGCTTAAGAAGTGCAACAGGCTTCAGGGCATTGCTTTGTGTCGGTGCCAGACGAAAAGGACCTGCCTGACTTTTAGAAAAATGGTGAACTTTTACAGATTTTTTTTTTCTTTCCTTCTTCACTGAATCCTCATAGATATTCAAAATAAAGCCACCCAGAAGCAACCTTTTCAGCTCCAATGCTCTCTGTTCTTCTACATTATTCCTTGCCATTCCCTGCCAGGAGGAGCAGAGCTCCAGACCCGTGAACTGATTTCCCGTTCCTCCTCTCTCCACCTACCCTCTCTCCTCCTCCCTTCCAAACTATCAAATTTACTTTGACCAGACATGAGGTATTCTGGACAAGAGTTTGACAGAACAACATGCCTCAGACAGGCAGTTCCATTCTGTGCCTCCCTGTAGAGCTGAGAAGTTATTACTGTGATTTATATCCACTGAAAAGAGATGATGCAGGAGGGGCAGAGCCTGGTCTCCAGACACCATGGGGCTTTTTCCTTGTTCAGCTATGTTACTGGAGGAGCATGATCCTGAAGTCATTTGCTTTGAGATGGAACTGAATAAAAGTGAATAATAATTAATTATTCGTAATAAAAATTAAATGCCAAACATAGTCCTGAATCTGAAATCAGGATTGCTTCCCTCCATAGCTGGAATGCTGCTATGAGACTGCAGAGAACAGGAAGGGCTGGACAGAGACAGGGATTTTCTTCCTTTCCTCCCCACAGTACTCTAGAACTGCCCACCAAGCACTTGAGGGCACATGCAGAACTTGCTGTCCACCAGCACTCCAAGGTCTTTCTCCATGGAGCTGCTTTCCAGCAGGGCAGCCTCCAGCCTGTACTGGTGCCTGTTCTTATTCCTCCCCAGATGCAGGACCCTGCACTTGTCCTGAGAAGACACACAGAGACTCACCTAAGGCCAAGGGTGCTTCATGAAGGTGAACCTTGTTCATCTGGGAACACTTCCAGCACCAAACCATGCTCACTGGTCAAAAAGTCCATTGGCTTTTGTGGAGGAGGAAGCAATGCACAAAATGATCCTTTTTTCCTTTCCAGTTTTTCCACTAGTGACCTGCACATTCTAACAGTGACACACTCTCATTACAGACTTTGAAGTTGCTGTTGTCTTGAGGACTGCATGGAAATTGTCATCCTACGCAGCCAGATGAATTTTTTTCCTCCTAGTTTCTTAGCCTGTGGGTACTACCCATCACCAAGATATTCTGACAGGTGGATGTGGAAGAGAAACCTATCGGGATAACAATTATATTCATTGAGATGCTCTTTATAAAAAGGGATGCTAAGCAGCAGACAAACACCACATCTACCACCTCACACCACCTCTTACTCTGCAGTGATAGCATGTGTCCTGCTTTGTTCCTCTTGTAATGCTCTTGTTTCTTCTTCTACTATTTCCTGAATGCTGGCATTGTAAAAATGTCCAAACTGGTACCTGGGGTTCCCTCTTCAGCTCCTGGCTGGCTTCTAAAACCATGAGCCTTGTAGGCATTCATATTACAATCACTTCTTTCTGGTATTTTCATGCTCTAGCTTGGACCATACAAGATGTGTGTTGGCTGAGTGCTTACAGCTCAGCTTGAAGTGACCAATAAGGTCAGTCAAAAACGGCATCCGTTCTCTGCCCCTCTGAAGTTCATCTGGAATCAAACAATCTGCAAAAGCACAATCACTCAGCTGAACTTCAGTCTAGAGCACCAGACAAAGGAGGAATGACATTCCAGGACTGCAAAGCAGACATGCTGGAGAGGCATGCTGTGACACAGCTGGGTGCTGGGGAAACCAGCCATAGATGGATGGTGGTGATGGAAAGGATGGCTGAAATGCAGCAGGCAATTTCAGCGTGATGAAAGGTGGCTCAGATGAGGCCCGGGAGGTGGCATGAGGGACAGGTCACTCACCACACTCTGCTCTGCTGGCTCGACAGGCTCAGCAGGGATGGCCTCCTTTTCTGCAACAGCAGCAGCAGGCGTTTCCTCAATCTTGGGTTCCCCAGGTGGAGCTTCTTCAGCCTCCGTCTTGTGTTGTATTGATTTTTAAGTAGACAGTGGAGAAATTGTTAAGAAGCACATGATAGCAGAGGCATAGGAGGGGAATGGTAATTGTGCCTGGCACAGTGCTGCTTCATGCTCAGTCTTGCTGGGCTTTGCCAGGGAGAGGATGACACCGCTCGATCTTACAACATCTGAAGGGCACTTTCATCCTCAGTGCTCTCTATGTAAACTCAATCAGTTTTACATCTCTTCCTCACAAGAAAAACAAGCATCAGCTTCCTGAGTTGCAGAAAGGGGCAATGGAACAGGGGACAAGGTCCAGAAAGGTCAGGCAAGGCCAGGAGTCAAAACTAGCACTCATGTACTAACCTCTGGTTTCAAATAAGAGTTTTTACAATGATGCCCTATTTCCCAGTCCTGCTTGCTCTCTGATGATACAGTCCCTTCTCCAGTGAAGGTAAGAACCAATTAGCAGAGACTCAAACAATTGATATGCACAATGACTGCTTGTATTCTGGCAGGGTGAAAATGACCCCTGGTTTCTTACCGAAATGCATTCCCTCTTCAACTCTTAATTGCTTACAAGGCATCCATTTACCAAGCTGATAGTGAGATTTCCACCTTTTAAAATTCTGGCCTAAACCAGTTTGGGGTTTTTTGGGTTGGTTTTTTTTTTTTCTTTCTTGCTTTGTGTTGTTTGGGTTGTCGTTCTTGTGGGTTTTTTGTTTTGTTTTTTATCAAGTCCTATTTTCTCACCAGCCCTGCAACATGTTCAGTCCTGTGGCAAAATAGCTCAGAGCAAGCGTGGTGCTCAATGGAGACCCCACTTTGCAAATACACGTGCATACAAGGGGAGGGCTGCACACTGTGCTCAGCATATCCCACTTTTAAGAGGGCTGACTCAACCAGATAAAATAACCCCAGCAGATTAATTTGCCATGAACAAATTGCTCAGCATAATACGAGGCTCCAAATCTATTCAGCTGCTTTCCTGTCGATAACAGGCAGCTGGCTAGGAGGTCCCCTGTGATGAAGAGACAGCTTCCATGAAATACTTAAAGGCACTGAAATCTCCTCCTCCTGGTAGTTTTTTTAAGGGAAAAATCCCATAGCTTCTCACTTCTTTTCTCACCTATTCCTTAAGCAGACTGATTTTCAATGAGGTACAGAGAAGCCTGCCTAAGCAAGACCTTTAGGATTTGGCACAGCCTGAAGAAACTTTCATTTATATTACAGCATGTTGTGCAGAAATGCCCCTGTCTAGTGTACTAATGCCAGCTCTGGGGAATTTCACAAAGAAGAGAAACTGCTGAAATGTGAAACGCAAAGTAGATTTATCCCAGGTAAGATGACTAACAAGTTTCCTGAGGTTTAATGCTGGAAGAAACTTTCAGGTTTAAAATCACAGGCAGCACGCTACAACGTGGGCTGCATTGATGTGCTTCGAGACACTTGATGAGAAGCAGACTTCAGTCTAGTTAGCACATTTAAGCTCCATGTCAAAACACTCTCACCATATCCAGCAACCATTACAAACACAAGCACCACCAGAAGCGTAATACAAAAGCCACATTAAATAATATTGACTCTCCCTCTGCTCCTACTAAGTAGCTAAAGCACTGACCCAGTAATGCTGCTATCCCACATCCTTACTCCAGGGTAACCAAAGACTGTAAGAGAAACTAAGAAACTGCCCAACTATGATCACTTGCAAAAGATTCTCCATTCCTTAGAAACAGGCTGTGCCTACTGTGAACGTGTGGAGAGTGGACAAAGCTACAGCAGTAGTGGGTTTTTAAAAACAGCCATAGTGTACTAGCACCTGCTTGCTGTATGCTGGACCACAGTCCTCATTACTGTCAATTCTCAAATACAATAAATGAGCAAACACCTTGGAAAAGTAAAAATACCTGAGAATATTCTGCCTTTCTCTTATTTCTCTCTGCATTAGCCTTGTCAAAGACTCTTTCACTGAGTAAAGTTTTACATCTACAGTGATGGCACTCACCAACTCTTCCAGGTAAAGGTTTTGTGATTTAGAGGATGGAAAACACACACAATAGAAGGGAGAAATATCTTTGCACAAAGGATTCCACATTTTCTAAGGAATTTAGAAAGGAAGCAAAAGCCAGCACTTACCAAAGGCTCTGTCACATTCTCATTTGGTTGCACTGTAAATGCAGAGGTATCCTAGATAAGGAAATGGAAAAACAACAATGAAAAAGCATTTGAGACAGGATGTTTGCAGGTGTCTATCAAAGACCTGTTTTTTAAAAATGGTTTATTCAGGTGAAGTCAGAACTAAATTCACATAGAATAAAACAAGAACTACAATTTAAATAGGTATTACTAAAAATCATCAGTTAACCATTTCTGTTTCAACTATATACATCCTATGATTCTAACCCATGCAGTGTTATTAAAGGCAGTAAAAAATTCTGCATTAAATACATCCAGGTTGGATGAGGTCTTGAGGAACCTTTTCTAGTGGAAGCTGTTCCTGCTCATGGCAGGGGGGGTTGGGATTAGATCATCTTCAAAGTCTCTTCCAACTGAAACTGTTCTATGAATCTATGAATCTATGACTAGCTCTGAGCTATTTTCACATCCTCTTGACTCTCGCCTTTTATTTGAATACAAAATGGATACAAACTTTTACCTGCACTAAGAAGGTACAAAAATGGATATATTGGACTGGATGAGTTTTTGAGGTCACTGCCAGCCCCTGAAATTCTGTGAGTATTAGGAACCTCTAGGAACAGTTTCTGAGAGCAGACAAGGCTTGGATTTGAGTCAGTACGACAGTGCTGTGCAGCTTGCCTGCAGAACACATTTCCTGGAACTGTACAGTCAGTCCTAATCCCTTCCTAACAGCACGGATGAAAAAGAACAGCCAGATCTCAAAACATGTTTATTTCTTACCTGTGCAAATCCATTAAATGCTGTGCTGGATGCCTAAATAGAAGTGAAGATCAAAACAAATTATCATTTGTTTACTAAATCAGAACACGAGTCAAAACATTTTTATTTGCAAAATAAAAATGCAGGCCAGACATTGGGAAAAAAAAAAAATTAAAAAAAGAAAGAAAGAAAGAAAAATTTAAACTGAAGGGTAAGGCAGCAAGAAATTTGACAACAAATACTATTTGATAACAGGTGTCACAGGCTTAAAGAAAACAAAACCAAACCCAAAAAGCAGAGTAATTGAAGTATTTCTATAAAATCATAAGGAAAAAAAAAAAACCAAAGAAAAAGCAAAAAGGAAAAAGATAGGTGCATTGAAAGTTAGAGACATAAAACAGAAAAGCTGCGAGACAGGATGTGCCTGCACAGCTCAAAGCTTCATTCACCGTGTCGAAAGACATTTCTGTCAGCCTGCTTCACCACAGGGCTGAAGGGCACCACACTATGAGCAGTTGCATGGCAGCTTATAATAAAAAAAAATAAATTAAAAAAAAAAGAAAAAAAGAAGAAAACAAAACAAAAAAAAAGACCAGCACGGGCTTAGGAGGGGCAGCAGGGAGCACACAGACGGGTTGTTCAAAACGACAAGGTTATGCATGGCCTAAGGAACTCTTTGTCTAGACTAGGCTACACACTGGGGTAGGTACCTCTTCTTTATCAGCCTCAATTTCCTGGTACAACAATCCATATCTCCGGTTAGCAATTTCATCTTCAGATAAATCTGAGTTGTTGGTCTCATTGTCTTTAGGGCTAGTTGAACTCTCGGTGCTAGCATTTCTGGAATTTCCCATGTGAAACAGAGTCAAGGGTCTAGCTACCTCCTTGCTGGCTCCAGCATTGCTAATGCCTGCCTGCTCCCCCGGCAGGCCTTCATCTATTGCTGCCTCCTGACTTTTGTTGTTTGCATTTGCACCCACTTCTACCCAGCTGTTCTCGGTCCCTCCTAGGTCTTGGGTAGACCATTTATCGCTAATGCCTAACCAAATGTTTTCCGTGTTACCTTCCTCTGAGTCTTGCTGCTTGGGGAAAAAGGGCCAATTATCCAGTCCATTGGCTTGGCCATCTGACAGGTTAGGAAAGCCCCAGGAATCATTAGTAACCGTAGGATCCCAGTTTGCCAGCCAGGGCTCTGTTTCCAAGGCTTCAGCAACACCACTGCTACTAGGATGATCTTCAGCGACTGCTGCTGCTTCCCTACCTGTCACTCGGTCTTCTGCCTTCTCTAGGCAAGGGTTACCACAGCTCGTGCTAGCAGCATCAGCTGTCTCGGGCAGCAGTGCCCACTCTTTCTCAGCAGCAGCTTGTCCTTCAGCAGCAGTGCTATCCTTTGGGAGGAGGCTGATGCTACTGTCTTCGGTTCCTTTACCAGACTCTTCTGCACTGAATACTTCAGCATCAGAGAGAACGTTTCCAGTACCTGTAGGGTCCTTCTCTGTCTGGTCAGTTACCTCTAGGCTACTATGTGCCATCACGTTTATATACTCCATGGATGTATTTTCTCCAGGACCACTGTCAGTTTGGTCTAAGACATCCTCAAATGTCCTTTCATGGTTCTGATCCCAGATACCAAAGACTCTTCCAGGTTCAGCACCAGAGTTTTCTATTGTTTTACAGTTGTCCACTATTATTTTGTCCCCACCTTCCAGCCCTGCACTCAACAATGGCATTTCTCCATCTGTCTCCTCAGCGACATTGAAACATTTGATTTCTTCTTCCCTTGAGTTTTCTAGGTTAGCACCACTAGCACTCCCAGAACCCCCACCATTATCTTCCAACTCAGGTATGTTTTCTACCTCTGTGCTGACTAAAATGTCAAGATCTGATTTTGCTAAACCCTCGGGAAGTTCTGCCTCACTGTTTCCTTTGGTTTTGCAACCTTGCTCTTCCAGTTCCTCTGTACCTTCTACCTCCTTGTAGTGAACAGCTCTGGTCTCTACCTTTTCACTTGGCTTGACACCTGCCCACTCGTCTTCCTCTCGCTCGTCCTCTGGCTTTTGCACATCACATGGGAGGGGTTCATCCAACAAGCTATCAGTTCCCAGGATGGGTGGCTCAAAACTGGTTATGTTCTCTAAAGGCTGATTGGTCACCACATCTTCCCACGGGACATTTTTGGCATCCGACTGGTCCTCCAGTGAAGTCCTTTGGTTTTCGTGTACAGAAGCTGACCCTGGTGCAGCATCCTCCTGCTGGCCTACAGCAGGCCAAACGCTAGCAGGCAGAGTACCTGTGGGTTCACTCGAGGCTTGCTCTCCCCCAGGGAAAAGCAAAGAACCGCCTGCAGTAATTTCCTGGCTGACACTGGGTGTGCTAACATCTAGGCCCCAGTTGAGTGAACCTAGATCAGTTTGAGATCTGTTAATATCTTCTGATGACCCACTGTTTGGGGTTTCCTCCATGACCAGGTTACACAGGGAAAGACTTTTTGAAGAATCAGGCTTTAAGCAGACAGAAAAGCAAAGAAAAAACACAAGATGAAAAAGGTAAAGGAGGACTCGATGAGAAAACACAAAATTTATACTTTACTAAAGCAATTTTAATTTAAAGAATGAAAAGTGACTAAATTAAGCTGTTTGAGGAAAAGCTATGCGGCTTGCAATGTTTGGAGGCAATAGATTGCAGTGTAAAAGAGCAGCACTGAGAGGCCAAGCCAGAAAACTCTCTATTACAGCACACTGATCAAAGCATCTCTCTCGAGTGGTTGCAGTTTGGGGGGGGGGGGAGGGTTGCTTACCGGCTGCACCAGCTCGCTGCTTGTCTGTACCGAGGAAAACCACACACACAAAACAGAAAAGAAGAGCATGATGTACTTTGGTGGAGCAGCAGCTCAATCAGCACTTCTCTATCCAGCAGCAGTTACCAGCTCGCTGCGGGGAAAGGCTGCCAGGTCCCCTCCTGCCACTCCACAGAAGGCTAATCCCAGGCCCTTGTCGTTAAGCCACACTTCCAGTTACGTTACAAAGAGAAGCCCTGGGTGTAGACTGAACACTTAACAGGCTCTGCTTTCCCCTGTAAGCCACTGATACTTTCATCCCAGGAGCCCTATTGCATCTCAGTTGAAGCTCACTATTATTTTTATTAAAAAACTATAGCAAAGAGGAAAATTACTATAAATAGGGAATATACATATCTAATATTAACAAGCTATCAGTAAAACACTGTGAAAAGAAGACATGGATAAAGCTATCTCACACAAGTTTAAAGCAATGAATCCAACTTCTGGATTCGTTTAGCTGGTTTAGATATTGTCAGCCTTGAATTTTTTTGGCTAGCCTACCTTTTTTTCCATCCCAGGCTTTATTTTAACCTTTCCCAATAGAAAGAGATGAGCACTGAATTTATATCATGTATGTGATATGCTCACAAAACTGTGTTGCAAATCTGAATGCATCAGAGGCATCCACAGATTTTTGTGCTGCCTGAAGCTTCAAGAGGTCAAAAGGGAGCATGTCAGGCCCCTCAGCAAGGCAACCTGCTACGGCCATGACTTAAGGTCAAAAGAAAGCTCACAAAAATGAGTTGTTTGCTTCCTCCAGATCACTGTGTAGGTAGGTTGGAAGGAAGGAATTTGGAAGGAAGGAAGGAATTCAGAAGGAATGAAGAAAGGCATTCAGAAGGAATTAGGAAGGGAGGAAGGGAGGGATGTAGAAAGAGGGAATTTGGAAGGAGAGAAGGAATTTGGAAGGAAGGGAATTGGGAGGAATTCAGAAAGAGGGAATTTGGAAGAAAGGAATTCTGAAGGAATTCTGAAGGAATTCGGAGGCAAGGAAGGAAGGAATTCAGAAAGAATTTGGAAGAAAGAAAGGAGTTCAGAAGGAATGAGTGAATTTGGAAGGATTTTGTAAGGTGGGAATTTGGAAGGAATTCAGAAGGAAAGAATTTGGAAGGAATTAAGAAGAAAAGAATTTGGAGGGAAGAAATTCAGAAGAAATCAAGGAAGGAAGGAAGGGATTCATGGAGTTTCCCAAAGCATCAGTAACTTTAATGAGTAACTGCAGCTCACTCTGTTGTCACACAGGCAAGTTCAATTCTCTCTCCACTCCTGAAGCTTGGGAAAAAATGGTTGTCCACTGGATTAATGTCCTGAGGCACTACAGCTTCACCTAATTACAACAGGTAGCTACCATCCATTCCTTCCCCCTAATAGCTGTAGTTCAGGCATGAGAATAAAAGCAACACATAGTTGGTTATGATGACTGTGAATCTTATTAGCCTAGATTTCTGACATCATTTAGATTTCATAGGCCAAGCAACAGAGATTATTTTTGGTAGCTGCACTTGAAAGATTCTCAGTGGCTTCATATACTGGAAAGTGTTTGTCAAGGTCTGTAAATTCTTTGTGCCAGCTTTTGGTACCAGCACTGCAGCTTTGAGTTTAGGATGTTATAGAATCAGAGGCTCAGAAATATCCCAGCTCACAATGATAAATGTCAAGCTTACCGTCCATAGATCCCATGGCAATGTCTGAAAGAAAGGAGCAGGGGAAAAAAAAAAGAGAGACTTTCAGAAACATACTATTCACATAGCCTGCATTCAACACACTACAGAACTGAGGGCATTAAGTCACAAGAGAGAACTTACTTGTATGCATATTTATAACACCCCAGGCTTGTATGCATATTTATATTAGTGCAGGGTCTCGATGAATGCTTTCTGACTGGACAAAATGATAGCCTATATTTCATGGCTGAATCTAAACCAACTCTTTTCCACTCAATTTCTGTAGAACATGATGTTTGTGACAAACATGCTTTGTCACAAAAGTTAAATGTCTCTGGGTTAATGATCCAGGGCTCTGGACAACCTGATCAAGATGAGGATATCCCTGCTAACTGCAGAGGGAGTTGGATGAGTTGACCTTTGGAGGTCCCTTCCAACCCAGACCATTCTATGATGCTATCATCCCACTGCTATAATCACCATTATTACAAGACAAGCTGAAAAGAGAGTTAGGAAAGTCACAGATAGAGTTCTCTGTCACTGCTGAATGCCAAAGAATTGCATTCCCCTTCTCCTTCCTCGTTTAGAGGGAGTAAGAAAAACAAGAAGCACAAAGCCTCTGCAATATTAACCACCTCTAGTAAACAACACAGAGAAATTTCAGCTAATACTCTGAGTGCTGACGATACACTGATTTTCTGACAGTGCAAAATGCATCAGAGATCACTCCAGATCTCATTACATAACCAGGACTGCACACCAAATGAAAATTAATTAACTGAGGAGGCGATCAGCAGAGAACCAGGACTCGCTCAGCCTTAAAGCCTCTTGTCTGGTCACTCCATTCCCAGTGCTGTATTCCTGAACAGCTGATTAGTCCTCTCATGTCTTACAGAGCATGCCAGGTCAGTGATAGCCACAGGGATCACAGCTTTTACCAACAGTGCGTTGTTCCCTTCCCTGTGTACAGTGCAGAGCTGCAGCTCTGCTGGCCAGCACTTCCCTGCTGTACTATCAACCCTCTGAGCAGTGAGGGAGAGATCTCAAAATAGTAGGTCCCCTAGGGTAAGGTAATGAAAATCAGAAACTGGATGTGTTACACTTTGTATTTTCTTTTGTTTCAATTTGTCTTTTCCCCCCCCCACCTTCCATAGTGCTGCAAGGAACTACCATGGCAAATATATTCCCACAGAATGGAGAGTTTCTTTAAAATACCATTCTGCAAGGAAATGCCTTCTTAGGTCACCTCATTTTCCTTGAGGTTAGGTCTGAAATAGATTTCTAAAAGCAAATCCACTCAGACCATATTCTCTGCTTGCTACAGAAACTCCAGCACAGCAAAGCAATCACATGCTGACTCCACGAGACCTAGGTCACTGGAGGCATCTTCCCAGACATGAGGATTTGAAGCCAGGACAGAAAAACTGTCAGGAAAAAAGAACTGGAAAATTTTAATGTTGGCTCTAAGAATTATTCTGAAGCTGGCAAAGAAGAGCTTGTCAAGTCAAGGCCAAGGTACCGGCAACTATTCTCATTGGCAGCCATCATTTTGCCACCTGATAGTGGCTTTCCTTTCCTGATACTTCCTTTCCAGTACATCATCAAGGGGAAAGGTAGATGGCTGCCTAGGGCTGACTCAGGAATGGGCACATTTTTCAGACCCCTAGCTCATTAGTCCACGAGGCAAATCTTTGCTACAAACCACAGCACATTGCATTCATAAAGTTTGCCTAGCTCCAGCCAAAGAGATACCTGAGACATGGGTGAATGAGTAACTCCTGTTGATACAGCTTCTGGCTTGAAAGGGTCAAAGTCCAAATCTAGCAAAGATTCTTCTTTCTTAGCTGCAGGAACTTCGTTCTGTTAGAAGAGAAACACAACTTTTGAAAAACTTCTGTTTCAAAAGCTGCCCTGAGCAGTAAAATATTGAGGCGTAAGAGAAAAAAATTATTATCTCACAGACTTTTTAGTGGTGGTGCAAGCCAGGAGGAGAGGAAGCTCTGAAGACTTCTCCTGCAACTTGTATTTCATTTAGTGTAGCTTTTAGTCTTACGAGCTTCACTCTCACAATGCCTTTGTTTTCTCTGTAGTGCAGCTTTGCCTTTTGAGGGGTTTTGAAAAAGTGCAGAGTGTTCATCACTTGACTTTTTAGGCCCTTTTAAAGTGCTTTGAGCCAGACACCGAAGCTGAGAAGTACAGAAATGGCACCCAATGTCCATATGTCCTAATAAGGGAATCTTTCCCCAAATAGAAACGTTAGTAACAATCCAATACAGAAGGCCACAAAATCATTTGGATCAAGTTGCAGCTCTGAACACAAATACCAATTTACATTTGCTGTTGTCCTTAGCTCTAAACTTTAAGAAACGCCTTACGTAACACTAACTAAATCTTGCTGCACTGATCTGCTTTTATAAAACTGGATTACATGGTNAGGTTCAATGGGCTACAAGTCTTTCCTGCTGTAAAGTAACATGAAGTAAACAATAAAGCATGAAGACTGATTTCTAAATACTCCTTTCATCTGGTCACCCAGACATCACACCTTCTCCCCTCTGTCTTTTATCTGGCAGTAATTAAATAATTCTTGACAATGAATAAACTGGAAGTGTGAGCTGCTTTGTTGAATCAGAGCTAAAAATCTCAGCCACACCAAACAGAATTGTCCTTCAGCATCTTGCAAACACTGAATGCATTAGAAGCGCTTGGTAAAGAAAGATGCACAATTACAGGCTTTTTTGTGTTCCAGAGCAGAAAAGTCTTAGCCCTGTCAACCTGGGGAGTTGGACATCCTGTGATCCTGTTCATGATCCCCTCTGAAACAGGATTAAACTTCTCAGTCTGTTGGTTTTGTGCCTCTGGGAGCACAGTGCCAGGAACGCAATCAGTGATCCTTTGGGAAGTCCTGCATCATTAGAGGGCTCTGCAGGCTCAGTAGCCTCCTGCATACTGCCCAACAAGGGCTCTGGGAATACAGGAGATGTCATAAGCATCAAGAAGAGTAAGTCCATATTTCCTGTGGATTTCATGCAATATATTTTTAATAACTACTTCTCTTACAGAAGGATATAAAACCTACACATCATGCTGTTTGGGTGTGCTTTAGTGATGAGGGTGGGTTTTGTGCAGGGAGAAACGCAGATGATTCATGAGAAGCTGGGCAGGGAACAGCCCAGGTCATTGACTGTGGAGGAGGAAGGGACATAAATCACTCACTGAAAGGAAATTATTTTTTTCCTTGAGAGATAAAGGAAAAATTTCAGTTTCCAAAAGCATGCCTCACCTTTATTATGCCATCCCATTTTTATACCAGTCCCTCCTAGAAAGGATGTTAGGGACCTGGAAACATGACTTATACTACTTTAAAGCCCTGTTCCAGTGTCAGCTTTTAACAGAAATACAAACTGGTACCAATTCTGCTACCTGCTTGGTCTGAGAGGTGAAGGTTTGATGAATACAGCATTTAATACAGGAAGTCACATCTAGCACAGGTTATGCCCACTCACTGCTGATGTCAAAGCTCATGGTGCCAGAGGGATAACTCCCATGAAGTCAGGGTGCAATGATGCAACAGACCTGCAACCTCCCTTTGGCAGGAGAGGCCAGCAGTGGCTGCATACTGGGAGCTGCCATTAATACTTTAATTGCATGGGGACTTCACAATAAATAATCCTTTTCTCTTCCAAATAGAGCCCTGTGGATGACAACAGGGCTTTCTTCCCTCCATAAGAAACCAAAACATCATGTTCAAATTCTCTGAAATAATGTTGTTTTTTCTTCCTGTGTCTACATTCTCTTGCATTGTCAAATGAATTAGCACAAAAACAATAATTCACATGAAAACAAAAATTCACAAACATTCTGCATAAGCATCTGCACATTTCTCCCCAGTTTGTCAGACACAGGCTGGGATTTCACAGTTGTAATTACCATGATAGAAAGAGGCCATTATTGAACAACCAGCAGTTCCCACAATTGCATACAAGCTGAATGACTGAATACAAAATACACAGACTTATTTTACACAGCTCTGGATTTTGTGCTTGTTATAAACCATTTAAAAGTCTCATAATAATGAGGGGGGTGGTGGGGGAAGGACATTTTTGATCACTTCTGTGCTGTGTAATTACTGTTTCTACAAGCCAAAACCAAGTGATGGAATAATCCAGTTGGAGAGAACTTTTATACCTGCAAAAAGTTGATCAAAACAGGCAAGCTCCCTTTCTTTCCCCCCAAATCGCTCAAAAGCAAAAAGGAGTAAAATTTACAGGTCTGATGAGAGAAACAGAAATAATGAAGGAACACTCTAAAGGGCCACTTTAGATGATTAGGATTAGGTAGAAATGCATTTTAGATGAAGTCTCAGCTTACAATGCAACCTGAATGCAGGTACATCTCAAACATGGCTGCTTTGTAGTATTTTTAGTCAGAAAACCCTCATACTTTTCAATATGTTGCCAGTGTCAGCCCTTTTGAGTGATTATGCCTGGGCTGTTCAAAGACAGAACACCATAAGTGTGACTGTTTCAAGACAACATAAAACACTAAGAGTGTTTTTGCCTTCTACTAGCAGCCTCCCCATAGAGATCAGTCCCAAGGCCAATGCCTTGGAGAACTCAGGATGATTGCAAGGTGGGAGCCATACACCATCCTCTGAAGCTTACCTGTGATGGAGTTGTCACATTAATTTCTGGGACAAAGTTGTCATCAAATAAGTTAATGATGTTCTCCTGTTGCAACTCCTTGGTGGGTGTGAGTTTAGGCAGCGGTGGGACTGGTGGACCTTTCCTCAGCTAGGCAGACAGAAAATATGTCATAGGCTAGTTCAGGGATAAAAATAAGAACTTTAAGCTAGGCATAAACAATTAGTTGGAAGGGTGATGCTGCACAAAACCAAGTATCTGCAGTTTTCTGGCTTCTTAAGTTGATTCTTGCTACCTTTAAAGACTACTTAATGCTAAGACCTTACCATCACTGGGAGCAGCATCTCAGAAGTTTTTAGGGCATTAATTCCCCCTGCTCTTGAGAGATTCACATAACTATGAGAAAGTAATTGCCTGGGATAACAGCAAATAGTATTGGACAATTTAGGAGTCTCTCAAAATACCAAGGAAAAAAATAACAGAAAAAAGCCTCAAGTTATTATAGGGACATAACATCACTGACACCAGTAAGACTGAACTGAGTTGCACAAGATGAATATTCAGGCAGCAAGGTGTCACGTCTTGGGAGATCAGAGAAAAGAAGTGTGCTCATAGGTAACTACCATGCAAAACACGATTTCTGCTGATGTGTTTCCACTATAGGATCAGCAATCAGCACAGAAGCTATCCAAATTCTGGAAACATCACTAACACCAACACGACTCTTTGAATTCTTGGCCAAGTCTCATAGCTCTTAGTTGCAGCTGAAACTGATGCATGAAAATGATTCTTATTTCATTAATGTTGGTGAGAATAGAAACTACTCCAGTGAAGTGTCAAACTCCTCAGTCCCAACCTGAGACAGTTAGTAACAGCCAATAATCACAGAATCACAAGATTCATGTTGGAAAAGACTCTCAGGATCAGCATGTCCAACCAATATCCCTACTCTACAAGGTTCACCCTAAACCATATCCCCAAGCACTACATCCAAACAACCTTTAAACACATCCAGGGTTGGTGACTCCACTGCCTCCCTGGGCAGCTCATTCCAATGTCTGATCATTCTTTGTGTGAATTTTCTTTTCCCTAATGTGCAGTCTAAACCTACCCAGTCACAGTTTGAGGCCATTTCCTCTTGTGCTACCACTAATTACCTGTGAGAAGAGACCAGCACCAACCTCTCCACAATGTCCTTTCAGGTAGCTGTAGACAGTGAAGAGGTCTCCTCTCGACCTCCTTTTTTTCCAACTAAACAGCCCCAGCTCTTTAGTGTAATAATAACCCTTGATGATCAGTAACTATCAGAGTAGTAGTTAAGCAAGCTCTATCGTTTACTTGCTTAGAGGTGGGCCAGAGCAGTGATACTCCCTGACTAATTTATTTTCCAAGGTAGCCATAAACTTGGAGATGAATGAAGAGCAGAAATATATATAGCTTACTGAAAATTCAGGAGGAAGCTTTAGAAATTGATTTTTCAAACCATCACTGCAGGGACATGAATTCTCAGAGACTATGCAGTCTTTTAAGCAGTGTTTTGCTTTGCCAGCACAAGTTTCCCCCAGCTCACTGGTACCTTACATTTTCCCCATTCCCCTGATATGAAAAGAAATTTCCTCCCATGCTTGTGACACAGGCATGAATAACCCACGGATAGAAGAGAGTGCAACAGAGCTGTTGCCTTTCTGTCATTTCTCAGTCACAAACCAGATGAAAAAATCCACCATGTACATTATCTCAGATATTTCTTCCTGCACAACAGTTTCTCCTGCTAGGTTTCAACTCACCTGTGTGGGTGACTTAGGTCGGGCTGGTGCTGGAGATGCTGGTGCCAGCATATGGTTGGGACTAGCAGTAGGGCTGGGCAGGGGAGAGACCTCCTCTGGTGGTGAGGGTGTTTTTGCAAAGCGGAGAGGACCTGAATCACTGGGCAGAAGCAAAGCAATGGTGAGGACATAAATACCATGCTGACCTTGACCATCAGATGCAATAGTTGAAGCACGTTCCTGATATAATGCCAGTGACCACATAAAAGAGTGCACACTGGAGATGAGCTGAGCCCCTCTACAACGACTGAAATTAAAACTGCAATTAATTTCCATTCAAATCCAGTGATCTACAGTGCAAGGGAAAGGTTAATTTTGAGTGATCTTGGGTTTTGGAGCACCTGTTTACCTGTTGACTATGACTTAAGGGAAACAGTGCCTACATTTTGTCAGGTTCTGTATTTGAAAGAATGTTTTGAGTACAAGGTTGTAGCTATCATAAAGTGTGAGATGGAATTATTGCCTTCATTTCACACAGTTCTCAGAATATGAAAAACCCCTCTAAAGATAAAAGCCTCAGGAGAAGGCATAACAATGAATAATGCACAGACTGCAGAAGCAGCTTCAGAATGGTTTCAATGAAATAAACCACATCCAAGTTTCTTATAAAGGTATCCCTATTTAAAGGGACAATCCAACACAACTATGAACAAGCAGCAGTCAAGTGACTTCAGCAGAGCTCTGATGAAGTCCTAAGAAAGGATCTGCCCTCCCCATGAAAGATCTTGGCAGAAACACTGAGACATAGCCAGCTACCTAGAAATGCTGAAAGCTTACAACTGGAGGAGGCTATCAACTACAGCACTCAACGACCACAGTACTTGAGAAGAGAAGAGCAAGCCCTACAGATCTTCAGGGAGAGGAAGCACTACCTGATTGAGGAGACCACACCATAAACATGTTTCTAAGGCTAAAACAAGGAGAAAAAAAATTGTTCTTTGGGAAGGACAGAATGAGCTCAGACTCACCACCTCTTTCTGTGAAAATATTTAAAAAAAAAAAAGAAAAAAATAAGAAGTTATTAAGAAATTTCTTTTCCAATACAACATTTGCCTTCAGGATATTAATGAGCAAACAAGTTTTTAAGGTGTTTCTATTTCTACAGTCAACTGAAGGAAAAATCAAATACTTGACTTGTCTAGTATCTGCTTCTCATGCATGTGGAAAGGAAAGCTATTTTCTCTTACAAAGAACCATTCCAGAGTAGTCTTTCAGAGTATCATAACTAATAATGGAAATAAAAATCTATCCAGATATTCACCCAAAGCTGTCTGAACAGCACAGGAAAAAAGAGGGTAATATGGTAACTAAAAAAAAAAATTATTTTTTAAAAGGTGTTTTTAAAACAAGCTAAGAATAATCTCACACTGCATTAACCTATTTGCAGCAATAAGCAATAATGGGTTTGATTTTTTTTTCCTTCTCATTCGTGTAATGAGCAATTCAGTGGGAGCAGGCATGTGTAGATGTTCTATTGTTTGGTCTCACTTGTTGCTACACCGAGTCCAGCCTGAGGGCTAATTTGCAGTACCTGTAACATTGTTCTGATTCTTCCTCATGGGCTTGCACTGGCTGGATATTCACTCTAAATATAATAAGTGTTCTACCTGTTTTATATTTTCATCCTGCTCTGAGATCAAATGACAGCAGAAAGGCTACATTTGTTGCAAGGCAGAAAATCAGAAATATTGCACTGCCTCCAGGAAAGCACCATCTGAATTTCAACTGGTTTTGCTTTTCTTTTTTATTTTAAGACAAGATTTCTCTTGAAAGTCACTAAAACCACAGTGTTTTGCAACATTCTCTTTGCCTAGCTTTTATGATGCCCTCTCAGAGGACATTTCTTGGCCGAAAAGATAGAAGCTGAATTAGAGAAGGTTAGGATTCTCACCTAATCACACGCCTTTAAGAGCTAAAAACCCATCTAAATATTTCAAGGCTTCAAATAAATTTATGAGAGCAACACTGCTGTGAATGAAGCAGCTAAGAATAAACATCCTACAACCTCAGCTGATGCAAACAGGGCTAACAGTCTACAATGAACTAGGCTAAATTGTAACAGCTGAGAATCTGGACTTTAGTCTCTGGGTTTTTTGTTGGTTTTAGTTTTTTGTTGTTTGGTTTTGGGTTTGTGGTGTTTTGGGTTTTTTTGTTTTGTTTTGTTTTTTTAATTTTCTTTTTATTTTGTGGTTTTTTTTTTCTTTTGGTTTTGTTGTTGTTGTTTTCCCAAGGGAAAGTCAGTGAGTGATGGAAGAAGTTTTGCACCTTTAGTCGCGTTGAGGACTTCATCTAAGGTACCTTCTCTTCCACCCTGAATGAGCACAGACTACACAGTGGCGCAGGTGACAGCTACATGTGTTGATGCCATGAAGCCTACTGCAATGCAACTCATAAATAAAAGCAGTGAACTCACCTTGGTGCCCCTTGAATGGTGAAGGCCTTGTCTGCATGCTGATCTCCCAGCTTCGTCATCACCTCGTATAGTTTGTGACATAGCTGAGAAAACAAAAGGCTTGCCTGAGTTTATATAAAGCACTACAGCCACGATTGGAAACACAGCTGAGAAACCTGGGCTGACAACTGGTAACGTATACTGATAACTTCACACTGGCATCTGGATGCTTCCAAAAGCACTCAGTGCTATGTATATCAAAAGCTGAAGTGGAAACCTTTCAAAATCCACAGAATCAAAGACAACAGCAGTCCTTCAAAACCAGAAGCTGATTCTCAGAGAGCAAATTTCTAAGTGTGGCTGGCTGCTGCCTGATCTGTGATGAAGGAGGTAAGTTTAAAGCAACACGAGCAGCTGAGAAGATTTATGCTTTCACCACAAACATCTAAGCCAAATTTATCTGTGCTCTCAGTCAGGTGAGTTCGACAAACAGTTTTGGTTTCTCCAAATAGGTCACTGTAGACAATACACAAAGATCTTCACTGAAATGACTCTGCCTGAGAGTCACAGACAGAATATTGTGCTGCTAACAGTGTATGCAGCAGCCTTGAAAGGAATGCTTGACATGTTTTTCTTGCACTGATTAAAGCAATCAGATGCTTAGCAATTGGATATGCAAAACCCACCGAAGGCAACAACATGATAAATAGAATGGAGAAGCTATCAAAATAGAAACTGAATTCAGTGCAAGAACAGATAAAACACTGTAGCCCAAAACTGTAGAGGCTGCCCTTTCCTCGAGGAGAGTAAAGGCAAGCAGAAATGAACACAAATGTTACACTAGAAATCTGGATCTAGGGCAAATTCACACATGCTCCTCTGCTAGATTTTTACTGCCGCATTATAAGACACTTGCCTGCTGTTGCACGAACCACACAATCCATTATACATGAGATATTCAGGGTTTTTTTTACTCACTAAAGCTATTTCCTTGTGAAACTTGGCTTCAAGGCTGGATACATTTTTGAAGGTGTTCACATAGAAGCCAACTCGTCTATGGAGGATGGCGCACAGAAAGGAAAAAGAGAATAAAAGATAGAGGTGGGAGGGCCACAAAGGCAAATTGATTATATTTTTTTTCCCCAAACTGCAAGCAACATTTTAAACTATTATTCTCAGGAAAGCAAATAATTGGACAGTTTCATTCACTGTTGTTTCTGGTTGTGCTGAGAGCCATCATACTTCACATAGCACAGACTGAATTAAGTTGAGACTCCCCCACAGCTTGTTTTAGAGAAGGGGGAGACTTGTAAGCAAACATGAGTGTAGCACACTCCTTTTTACAAATGTAGCCAGGAATCTGCTTGCTTGAGGTGCTTCCATACCTCATGTATGCTTTGAAAATAGAAGGTGTCGTTTTAGGTTTTGAATTACCTTTATTTTTTTTTTTTAATTTAAATTTTTAATGTGTATTTTTTCCAAATTTCTAGTTGCAAAAATCATCTCTGGCATAAGAATAAGCCTATAAAATATCAACTCAACACACTATTTTCTTCCTGAAGAATTGCAATAACTGAAAATAGGACTCTGAAAGCAACTGGTTTCTAAATTATGCCTCTTGCCTGAATTGAAGTCTCCCTCTCCCAGTGACTAGTTTCTGGGCAACACACATACTAAAATAAAAGGGCCCTTACTCTAAATCATTTAAATGCAGTAAGCCCATAAAAATAATATCTTGAAGTACTTTGCAACTCAAGAAATAGTCAGAAACACAGCAGGAAAGCCTTCTAGTGATCAGAAATTTAACAGGAATTAATTTAGAAGGCAGCGAATAGAAAGGATGCTTCAGTGGCTCACAACACATTTCCACTCCAGCCTGTCATTTGTTGCAGAACCCAGCACTCTAACGAGAGGTCTGCTTTCCTACTGCTTTTGTTCTCCCATTCATTCTGTCTGCATTTTCTGTGTAAACACAATTAACGACTAAACATCTCAAATGAACTATCTGGGCCATCAAATGAAACCATTGCAGACAGTGCAAAGCTACGAAATCTGTGTTCTGATGCAGCCATAATGTTTTTCCCTTCTTCTCAGGCTCCTATAGTAGTACTTTATAGGAAACTGGAAACAACAGTTGCTATAAAATCTTTCCATGAAGGTAAGGTTCTTTGTTTCAATACCTTTAACAGAAAAATCACCTATAAGTAAGGCCCTTGCAAATCCAGACAGGCACATGGCTGCTCTGTACAGTTAGTTTTGGCAGTGGAGACATTGGATCTTTCTAAAGAATAAGTGCCCTTTTTCTTATTGAGAGGATCATATATCCACCACCAAAGCATCTGAGACATAGTATGGATGCAGCAGGTCACAATTGTGACCTGACGTTTTGCACCTCAGAATGTCATTATGAAAATGAATCTTAACTACCAAGACAGACTGAAAGAAATAAACATAATTTTAGGTCATTTGCAAGCATTTTCCTCTTTATTATTACAAAGAGATAATTGATGGGATCTTCAAAGAGGCATCAAATCGTTTTCTATAAGCTTATTGAAATCCCTTGGTTCTCTCTCCTTACTCTTCTTTAGGCCTTCCAGACAATATTTGTGTTGGCTTACCGTGACCACAGAGATGGTAACTCTTCTTGCAAGTCTGTGTTAAACTCTTCAAACACTTTCTGTGCTTTTTGGAATTCTTCCTCTGCCTAAAGCAAGATGAAACAAAGTGATCCTCTGACTTCTGCCATCAGGTCAACACAGTGAAAACTATTCTTGTGCAGTAATTTTTGTGAGCCTTTTACAATGTTTATTAACAAAAGATCATAGAATCACAGAAATATTCAGGTTGGGAAAGACTCTCAGGCCTGGCTACAAGCACTGGGGCTCTTCAGCCTGGAGAAGGCTTCAAGGAGATCTTGTAATGGCCTTCCAGTATCTGAAGGGAGCCTACAGGTGGGCTGGGGAGGGACTATTGACAAGGTCTTATAATGACAGAACAAGGAGGAGTAATGGGTTTGAACTGGCAGAGGGGAGATTCAAACTAGATGTTAGGAAGAAGTTCTTTCCAGTGGGGGTGGTAAAACACTGGCACAGGTTGCCCAGGGAGGTTGTGGCTGCTCCCTTCCTGGAAGCGTTCAAGGTCAGGTTGGATAAGGCCTTGAGGGACCTGTTGTAGTGGGAGGTGTCCCTGCCTATGGCACAGGGGGGTTGGAACTGGATGATCATTGAGGTCCCTTCCAACCTAAACTATTCTATGATTCTATTTTATGATCACCAAGTCCAAGTGAGAACCCTACTCTACAAGGGTCACCCTAAACCATATTCCCAAGCACTACATCCAAACGACTTTTAAACACTTCCAGGACTCAACCACCTCCCTGGGCAGCCCATTCCAATTTCTTTTTCCCCAGCGTGCAGTCTAAACCTATCCAGTTGTAGTTTGAGGCCATTCCCTCTTGTTCTATTGCTAATTACCTGTGAGAGGAGACCAATACCAACAATGTCCTTTCAGTTAGCTGTAGACAGTGATGAGGTCTCCTCTCCCCTCTGCCTCCTCTTTTTCAAACTAACCCCAGCTCCCTCAGTTGCTTTTCATAAGATTTATTCTCCAGGTCCTAAATGTGACTGAGTCCCGCACATGCAGGCCAAGAGAAGAGTTGCTGCCCCCTCTGTCTCTTCAAGAGAGACAGTCAGGGTTCAAGCAGGACTTTTTCCTGAAAGAGGGATGAGTGTGCCCTCCACATGCACAAAGCCCCTCAACACACATATATGCTTAAGAATATTATTGTTTTCATTTCTGAGGGGGGAAAAGAAGAGAAACTTTGTGCCCTGTCTTTGCACAGAAACAAGAGTTGCATGAGCTGCTAAGTCTTCTGCCAGCATCCTTCTGATTGTGGTACCTTG
Source organism: Psilopogon haemacephalus (assembly GCA_013396835.1). Lineage (NCBI taxonomy): Eukaryota > Metazoa > Chordata > Aves > Piciformes > Megalaimidae > Psilopogon > Psilopogon haemacephalus. Next base: position 61,861 of record VWZI01013887.1, on the reverse strand, counting down.
GTAATTCTGCCTTCATCTTTTCTTTTTGAGCTCTGCAGGGCTTCTAGATGATGCCTTGCACTGTCGTAGTCCACAAGCTTTCTGCTTCTCTTTGCAATGCGAGTCTGCACAGGGGTAGAAATCAAAGTCAGCACAAATTGCACTTTCAAAGAAGCTCTTTTACCTTTGTTGTCATTTATGTTTCACACAAGTTTTTATTCTCCCTTACCTGCTGTTAGTTTCTTAATTACTATATCATGCAGGAACGTGGACATGGCCAAAAAAGACAAATGAATCATCTGATTTTAAAGAAGGAATCTATTCATGAGGGGGTTTTCTCAGTATAGGTCTTAACAGGCCTTAAAAGTGAGATATCAGTGCTAGACAAGACTCCAGAATAAGTGGATCTGTTGAAATAATGGCAGCAACAACTTTCCCCCTTATATACAGTGGTGAAAATTTCATAATTCATGCACATGAATATTTTCTGGAGTTGAAAAATTGCTTAAAGCACTCTTCTCAGTATAGCTGCTCTGACATGCAAATATGGAAACTGGAGTTTCACATACAATAGGAACTGTAGTTCACCTGCTACAATTCCTTAAAACCCAAGCAGAAGTCCTTCAACATCCACTGACTTTAACAAGCCTTACTCTGAGCGCTCAGAGTGCATAAGCACAGTTGGATTTATGAGCAGGTTTGAGACTGAATGTCAGTACTGTAGGGATATTTTTATTAATCTTTTCTTTAGTCCCTGCTGTAAAAGACAAAGGGGGTGACTGTGATACCTACTCAGCTATAAACCATGACAAAGAATTTCCAGCTGTGTTCATACAATTTTGTTCAAACAAATCCTTATCTACCTCTCACCTGCAGTGATCCCTTATCCCCCCACATTTCATTCAGCAACCATCACCCTGGACTGTACACCTGGACTATAGACCAGACAGGCATCTGGCAGAGGTTAGAATCTGCAGAACAGTGTATTACAGAATCTTTTTTTTTTTATAACTTACTAAAAGACAAGAACCACAGCATAGTTAGAAGGAAGATATTTCAATACCCCCATGTGCGTCTAGCCAGTAACAACAGCTCTATTATTTGTGGTGTAGCTTGCCTGGCATTCTAACAGCTGAAGAGCTTAATGTGTCCCTGCTGCAGTCAATAGGAACTATCCCATTGGGGGGAAAAAAAAGGAGCAAACAAATTTGTTATCTACAAATGCTAACTTACTTCCAAGTATTACTGCATGAAAAATACTTTTGAATCAGCATTTACTTACAGAACAACAACTTCTGCACTGCAGAAGACTCCCACTTCCCCCCCATTTTTCTTATTTCTCTTTGCCTGTAATCTCCTTTTCTGTTTATTTGAGGGGTCAATAGAAATTCTACAAATTGTCCTTTATAGGAAATCATTACTGTACTTTGATATCAGGAAACTGTCCCAGATATGTATCCAAGGTCAGCAATGACCCATCCACCAGTTTTTGATGGAAGTCTTCCCACAGTTCATCACATTTCTGTAAAGGCAGAAAAGAGAAAAGTGTGCTTAGTAGTTTAATTCCACCCCAAATCTAGGGAAAAATACAAATGTAATTGGCAAAGTTCAATCTTTCTGAAGTTTAAAAATGTTCTTTGTGGTAACAAATCAGAGTGCATTCACTACAGAAATGAAAAGGAATCAAAAAGAAACTAAAAGGAGAATGAAAATGCAAAGGTTTAGCTTAATAACTAGTTTATGTTTTCATCCTTTCTAACAGTTACTGCCATGTCACAATAAGGATACCATGGATTTAAGGCCTTCCTCAGAGTTTCAGGTCCCTGAGGTTCAAGAATGCAGGATCTGAAGCTACTCTAGTTCTTAGGCAGAAGTATGTTCACTGATGATGAACCTTCCTTATACAGGAAAAAAAAGTACAAGTGAAAATAGAAGAGTAAATAAAATAAAGGAAACAAAGTGGGTTTCCCATCAGCTACAAGGATTTGTAAGGTTAGCTTTGCTTGGTCATTTTAAAACCATCAGCTCTAGAGACCCTTTCTAAGAAAGGTGTTTCCATCCCATACAGGTGTGCCATTAAGGTACATTTGATGAAATGGCTGAGACACAGATAAGAACTCTGCCTTGCAATGCTACAGAAGTGGGATACCAGGCATGAAACATGCCAACATCAGCAGGCAAAATAAACCTTCCCCCCCTACCCTGAAGCCACAGTGCTTTTCCCCAGTCCCTTAGGTGCTCTGTGGTAGTCATCAAGGGATACCCCTTGCAGTTTTCCATTTTTAAAAGAACATATTAATGCAGCCTGTGTGACAAGGACCCCGTGGGGAGCTGGGTCAGATTCCTTGCCAGAAGCAAAGCCTGCTACACAGAGGAGTAGTGCTCAAGGTCCCTGGTTCCCAAATGAACAAGTCATTAATGTCTATTAAACATCTTGATCCCACTTTTCTTTGCATATTTCCAAAATCACTGAACTCCCTTCTTTAATGGGAGGGAAGCTAAAAGGGGAGAGCACTGCTCTGCGGGGCTCTTATCCTCCAGAAAGCTATTCCCTAGTGTTTGTTTTATCATCAGCTACTACAGGGCATATTATAAATGCTGTGTGATGCCGGCATTCAATTCAGAGTCTAACAGAGTCCCTAATGAATTATTACAATCTATTAATCATGCTTAAAAGATAGATCTCATTTATTAAGACAATATTTAATCACAGTGGTCTACAGAGCAGCACAGCATTAGCCTGTATCAAGCCAGTCTTGTGCATTTGCCTTTGTACCTTGCTGTTATGTATCTCAGACAAGTTAAAACCACAGAGGTCGTCTCAAAGCTAATGGGCTGAGAAGACATTGCTGAAGTGCTGCTTAAGACATCATCTTTCCTACCATCCTGAATAAAGTCATTTATACAGAATGATCATTTATATCCTGGACTGCAGAAGCACATCACCTAAGGTGAGAAATGCACATATACAAATTTGTGATTATATGGGGAAAAAAATCAGAGGCAGAGATTTTGTACTATTGCCCACATGAGTCTCTTCCTAAGAAGACACATCTAACACTTATCCTTGTACCTCACAGAGAGTAGGAGCCAAATTCTGATCCTTTCACACAGAATTACAAATGTCTGAGTGTAAAATCTGATGGTCTACAGATACTAGATGAGCCACTGCAGCAAGACACAGCAATAGACCTTCCAGCTGTTTGATCTGAAGCAATATAAATGCTGTGGTGTCTTAACTTAGTTTGGAAGGTAGGTGCTTTTAAAATGAAAAACACATCATGCCCTCAGCAGCAAGGAAGGGCAGATGGTTTTCTTCTCTATGGCTATCATATCATTATGCAGATTTTGAATGGCTGCTCCATCTTCCAGTTTCTTGTTAATTATATTATCCAAGAGCCCTTGCAAACTCCATGCCAGGTGGTTAAAAGCTGCACTGATGACAGTTTGTACTTTTCTGTCACCACCAGCATATTTGCTGTCAGACTTCCCCAAGAATTAAGGGAATTCAGAGCACCTCAACTCAAATTCCTGCAGTGTCCTCTACAAAAGCCTTTTCTTCTCTAATCACTGCAGGAAGCTAATGTGAATAGAGCGCTGCAAACTAATTTGCCCTTAAATTCTAGATTCTTGTCTATTCAGTTATTTTGTCTAGTGCCACTGCCTAAAGATTTGTTACACACCACACAAGGATAAAGAGTTTGGATAATTTTAAACTGAACTAAGAATCCTGCTTGAAAACCTGGTTTAAGATACCTCGTACAAACTTGTCACTTGCTTGCCACCTGGGCCAGATCTGCTCACACTGATGCTGATCTCACTGGGAGCTTGTGTCAGCTAGTTTGTAAAACAGACATTGCCAATACAGCATCTGGTCAGCAGGAAGAGCATTGCACACAAGACCAATCATTTCCGTGCTCAGAAACCAAGATTTAAATTGCAATGAAGAAGTAAGGGGAATTTTGGATGCACACTTCTCCTCAGCAGCTCAGATAAATCAATTTGCAGCCAAAATACTGCCCCCCCCCCAAGCCCTTTCCATGCATCTCACCTCTCCAATCATTTTCACATCTTCTCGTCCGTACCAGTCTGGCTCATACACCTCATGAAGAGACTCTGTCAGCTTCTTTGAGGCATCTTGCATCCCTGTAATTAGACAGAAGGAGGAACATATAGCCACAAGCTATGAGAAACTGTTGCCAAATATTTTTATTTTGACCCACATGTACCCACTATACTATTCCCTCTGGCACATTTAGAATAGCGTTTTCAGGAGCTGAAATAGAAGCCTTATTTTCACCCCAGCTCCCCCAGGAAAGCAAGAAATGCCCCTCACAGGAGGATTGACCCACACTTATATGCAGAAAAAAACCAAAAAGTTTCTATCAGATTAGGGATTTGATTTGCTACTCTGAACAAAACATAGATGAGTATCAATAACAACTTGGAGGGTGGTTCTGTCCACCACAGGCATGTAATACCCAGCTGAAAGACTGTCACTGAACAGACAATGTAAAACAGAACCCTGGTGTTGAGAGAGTACAAACAATCCCCCTTAAATCAGATGGTGCTGAGTCAGAGCAGAGTATCTGAGCAATTCAGGGATTGTCTTGGGGGTGCTTTTTAATGACAGAGCTCAGCTCAGAGAATTGGCAAGGCACAAGAACTTCAGGTTCATTTCTTGCTCTTCTCCTTCATGCTTAATGCTTTGGGTGTTGTATCAGCAGGTAAGAAAGGGCTCTTGAATAAAAGTGGGCTGGGTTATTTTTGCCTAGAAAATACCAGAAGACAGTAAAATGCAGATGATCTTCACCTATATTTCCAGGCAGGACTCATTTAAAATCTTTAACAGCACTGAAAATAATCAACTCAGGAGGTAAGGCAAAACCTTAAGCACTGCATTGCCATGCTTAAGAAGGCTGCTTCTGTCCACTCAGGGTGAACACAGATCAGGAAGGTTTGTGCATCCCTGCTCATGCTTGATCCTTTCTGATACCTGAACTCATGGCCTGAGGCAGGCTGCATGCTAAACCTGCCATGCACACCCACTCCCACATCAGGCTCACTAAGCCCTCCTGCAGCATGCAAGGTCACAGCCTAGGCTTGGGGAGAACAACTTTGCCTACACATACTTTGGGTTTCCAGTACTACAGGACTCAGGCATGTATTTGCTTAAGAGAGTAAGTAAAAGACACTTAATATCCCATGCTTGAGTCACACCAAAGTTGCAGCAGCTTTCTGTTCCGAGAGTTTGGCAATCCTTCATTCCACCACATTCTTGTAAAAGCCATCAATCAAACCCAGCTGCAGTGTGAGGCAAGTGGGCATCACAGGACTTGGTTCCTTTAGTCAGGAGCTTCAGTCTGAAGTTTCCATCCTATTCCCCTCCTACTGCATCTGTACTGCAGTACCATCCACACAGGAGCATGTAGGTAAATCCCAGTCCAGTGATTTCCTGCTCTTTTTCATGCTTGTGGGCATAAACTATTTTTTTTTTTAAATTTGGCTGTTTTCACTGAGAATGATTTCTTACCCACAAATGCCTTTTATGCATTATTCAGCACTAAAGTTAAGAGGATTAGTGTCAGAGCCTTAGAGTGCAGGCTGTCCCTCTGTGCTGTTTTTAACTATCACCGAGAAAGATCAATTCCTCAAAGTCAGTCCTGAAAGGTATTAAGAGATGTAAGAAGAATTTTGACTGTTGATAAACAGTTAGCAATTCATATTTACCATAAACTGCTTCATTTAGTACTGCCTCTTCTCAGTAATTGGGTCTCTTGTTAAATAACCACAAATGCCAAAATAATTGAATCGCTTAGGAAAAATGATGCTAAATAATCCAGTTACTGAAGTTTGAGGCTTTCAAATGCAATCTTGTCTCTTTCTACTGGAAACAGCTTCTGTCCCTGGAATCCCAAGGGACTCCTGGAGGCTGCCATGTGCTAGATATCACGAGGATGGTGATGCAGTGACATTCCCATTAAGTACTCTACACCTCCAATGTATCCCCATGGAGATTGAGACTGGCCTGGGACTCCACCTCGGACATAGGATTCATACACTGAGGAGTTTCTTTGCTCTTCAGCAAGGAAATATAGGCTAAATCATATAGAAAATTCTATTTTCTTGATGGACTGAGGCATCTCGGTCTGGCTCTTAATACTACATTATTTGAGTGGGGAAGAGAGCTGCAGTCGTGGCTGTCCAGGGAAATGACCTATCCTGCCACGAGGGTTCTGCCTGTTATTGTTGGTTGCTCATTGGAATTTCCACTGGAACAACACAATCATTTCATAATTCACTACTAAATTTTACAGAAAGATGATGAATAGTTTTTCTGCTTAGAAATTACACAATTGATTTTAAGACTTGTGTATCTGGAGGATATGTGCAGCTCTGTCAGCCCCAGACTGACAACTAGGCAGCAAAACTGCTTACAAACCTCCAAAACTTCCCCTTCCCTTCCTGCAGACTGGTTATTATTTCTCACTACCTTAGGCCACCTGCCAAGTATGGTGCTTCTTTTTATTGATGCAAGACTTCTATATGCAGATGCAGGTTTATCCCTCCCCATCTGCACTGCTACTTACAAAGAGCTCAGGGGAGAGAAGGGGAGGATGATTTAGGGTTTCTTTAACAGCTGGCCAATAAACCTGTTCAACTCACCTACGGCTCTCAAAAGCTTAGAAAAAATATCATGAAGTAGAGAACCCTGAGACATGTTTCCAAGGAGACTGGAAGAGACAGAAGAGTGAGGCACCAGGTGACTATGGCTGTGGGGGATTGTGCAATCTCATCAGCACAAACATCACTGATACACAGCAGATGCTAAACTATCTCGCAGGTGAAATAAAACAGCACAGAAAAGCCATTCACAAGTTCAACATCTTTATGGCATGGTTTCTCTGAGGCCCTGAGTAGCCAGCAGTAAATATCAAGATCCAGCTAAGACTAAGAAACATCTTGGAGTTAGAGGAATCTGAATGCAGAAGGAATCTGAATACAGCAAAAGTTCTTTTGAGAAGATGTGATACTCACCTCCAAACTGTCAAAGGGATTGAAACGAAGGGCTGGAGGGTCATGAGAAGGTTCATTTGACCATTCCTTGTTTAAATTTTGCCTAGATCTTGTACTGTCACTATCCAGTCACTCAAAAGTCATGCAGTAAAATGAAGCTCATTACTGGAGTTTACAACATACCAGCTTCAGAAAATGCTTTTAAAATTAGCTATTGTGTTAACTCCTGAAGCTCTTTAAAATGTGCTGCTTTCTCACCTGCAAGAGTAAAGGGATGTCAAGTGCAATACTTCCCAATTATATGACGGATTCTTGATTAGATGAGCTTGTCCCCTGCAAAATGACAGTGTGCCTCCAAGGCTCGGAAGTCCTAGATGCAGAAATACCAACCCAGTACCTAAATATGTCACTTATGTGTGTAGTCACCCCAAAATCTTTTAATCATTTATCCTCATCCTGCAAAAGCCAGCAGCATTTGCATTTGCTGGATCTGCCTCTGCCATCTAAAGTCTGGAAAGGTCTTTGACACTGCTGAGCTACACTTTGACACTGCTGGGGACAGCCCAGTCAGAGCTGTGTATTGTGGGCTACTGTCTCAGGCTGTCCTCTCACTTCAACAGCAAGAAGCTGTGCCAAAATGTCTGCCAGGGATGCCTTAGTGGTTTGTTGCCTCTGGAGAAGAACATTTTTAAAGGTTCATGACTGGGGAGGGGAGGAAAAGGGGCTAAGGCATGAAAATGAAGTGTCAGCAAACACTTCTCACTCTCAGTAAGAAAAGTAGTCCAAATTATTTCCAAATATGAACTTAAAGGCTGTGACAAGACAGAGTTGCTGAACAGAGGAAAACACGGGGAAAAAGGCAAAACTTGCACCAGGAAAGAATTAACATCAAGTTAAGAACAAAACTTGGCACAAAGAGTGGCCTACTTGAGAGTAAACCAGCAAATGGATCATGAATGCAGAGAGAAGTGGAAAAACAAGGAAAAAGAGAAAGAAAGAGGATGAAACACAGAGAATAAGATAGTTGTCACCAACACAGAAATCAAAGCAGCATGTAAACAGTCAGCCTATGTGACAGAAAAGCCATCTGGCCAGTAAGCAGCCTTATCAAACACCTGACAATAGGTGTGGGGAAGGGATGACTGAAAAATAAGAAAGTAAAATCAACATCCAATGGGTCCCCAGAAATTACGATGCTGAAACTTCCTCTAACACACATTGTACAAATCCCTAGAAAGTAAAAATCTCTCTTGATTGGTACAGGATTTTCCTTGTCCAAACAGCAAATAATAGATGGTGAAAGATATTCACCTACTGCTTTGCTCCCCATTTCACAATTCCCATCAAAACATTTTCTTCCCTGCCTGTCAACAGCTGCTGATGCTTTATTATGACACAGTGATTTCCAGGGTTGTTAATGCTCATTTGTAACATTTTTCTCTGCTGGACTGGAGCCAGCTTTAATATATACACATATATATTTATCTCAAGAAGCCATTACTGTGTCTGTCTAACTATCTTCCCTTTAGCACTTGGCCTCCAACTCCTCCAAAAAGAGGAGGTCTGAGCAAGAGAACACTTTACATATAGTGCTAAGCTGAGTGTGCTGGCTTTACCAACATCCAGTAGGATTTTAAAAGATGTTTATTCAATGTCTGATATTTAAGTGCTGACCAGTGAGCTTCTGCTCTCTCCAAAGAGACCACATCTGACTTTTAAACTTATTTTTAAAAATTTAGAATGAATCCATCAGTCAGAAATACACCAGAAATCACAACTGAAAAATAAGTCACCTTTGATGGCTGCTAAATATCCTTTCAGTTCTCTCTGGAGCCTGGAACCTTCTGCCTGGAAAAGAAAAGGGAAAAAAAACAAACAAAAAATGGCTTAAACCATGCATACAATATGTCAAGCTTAACAACAACAAGCAATTTTAGGATCTATCTGATGGGTAGTGTCACATCTTGCATAAGTTCACACAGAAAAGGTGACCTGGCCAAGGTGCTATGCATAGTGTCCTCTCTTGGCTGATATTTCTGTGTTTATTTTATCAGTCACCTGCACAGGGACAGTGCCATCCAAAGCATATTGTATTGCCAAGGGCCAGTCCAAATCAGCCTGGCCAATGGCTCAGCCTGAAACAGATAGAGGTGTAATCAAGACTGGTGCACCTCCCCTGGGAACCCCTCAGATGAGACCAGTCTAGGCTTGCAGAAAATCCATGCCCTCATATAAATGACCTGCTACTTTTGCAAACAGTTTTTCTGAGTATGTTAATATTTTAGTATTTTGCAAGCATTTAACTGCTAAAAAACAACAGTAGTGTGTATATATATATATATATATACACACACACACACACATATATATTTAAAGCTTGGCTAGTGCATCTTGCAGTCTGCTGTGAAATCTCAGCTGCTTCTTTGGCAAATGCACCAACATGATCTTTTTTTATCTTACACCAGCAGCCTTTGAAAAGCTCAGAATAGACAAAATAAAGCAGGTTACTTTCTCTCTGACCACACCACGAGTCAGACTTCACAGCTCCTAGGACTTGTGATAAAACCTGTGCTCCACGCTGCTGAAAAGATGTTGTCCAGGACACCTTCAATCGCCTGAAGATTTTGGAAATGCTCCACATGTATCAGCTTCCCAATATCCTTCAAATTATTTATTTAAGGAGATGGAAGCTATAGAAATATCAGCTTGCAGTCACATTTTCTCACATCTGGAAAAATCAGCTGCAAAGTACAACTGCCTGCTTTGGAGCTGCTCTCATATCTTCACGTGAAAGTCAGAATCCAAAAGGGTGCATGCCTGAATACTTCAGAAGGAAGAGTCTCAACTTCTGATGTCAGTAAAGGACTTCTGATGTCACCAGTGGCAGTGATGCTCAGAGCATTCTGACCCAGATAATTGTAAGGCATTCATGTTGGAAGAGATCATCTGGGGCTTAGAACCCACACCTTCCTGCAACCGTGGAAAATCCAAATGGTGGCTCTAAAAAACACTCCCTTGCCTCACCAGTACAGGCATTGCAATGGAAATTACATCCACCACACTCACTTGTCTCTGAGCTCCCTGAAGGGAACTGCAAGCCTTTAGAACTGGACCAGAAAATCCCAAATTTCAAGGCACTGTAACAAAATCACAATTGTTTTAAGGTGCTGGAAATGTTACAGTAAGTAAAAATGCCTGAGTGGGCTTAGAAAGCAGAGTGAATTTGCTTTGTGGATTCAGTGAACAGAAGGTTGCTTTTACACTAATATAATCTCAAGCAAAACTTTTTTTTTTTTTTTTAGTACCTAAATCCATTATTCAATTAAATTCTGAGCACAGAAATAGACCCACCAGGGTGATGTATGAGAAGGTGCTTTGTGAAAGAGCACAGGAGCATCCAGCTGCCCACCAATATGTCTCTGGTTGGAGCCATACTCAATGCTACAGGGAGAGGCAAACCCTTCCCTTACTTTGTGATCAAAGCTGCATATCAAATGCAGGTGCCAGACAGGAATGGGTTGAATAATCACTGGATTAAATGTCAGGTTTAATTACTTAGAAGACAACAGAAAGCTCTGAAAGTAGTAGCTTGATGTGATGTCCCCATAGAAAATATATACATGTAAATCTTAACACTACTTAGTAAAAAATACTACCCTAGCACATCCTAACAACATGTTTGATTGTTCTACATAACCACAGTAGCATCCTAACACGCTTCAGGAGGTGACTTTTTTCCCCCCCCTACTTCTTTCTGTGCTAGAGTGGAAGGGAGTTGGCAAAAATTGTCATTTTTTTTCCTCATGTGAACAATAACCAGTGAGGGAAGGAGACTGAACCTGGTGGCAGAACTTCTTGCTCTCAGATCTGATGAGGAGCATCTGTAACCATGTGGCAGAAAGAGGAGGGAAGTTCCCCTTTTATCCTGCCAGTCTCCTGCTGGGAGGATCCCTGGTACTCTGAGGAGTCACCTGAAGGTACAGAATCTTTCCAGCTCCTGTCTTCTTTGGTCTGAGCATTTGTGGTGAAAATGCAAGCAGACACAGCAACTTGATTCCTTATCATGGTCCAGCCACACAATAACAGTTTTTAGTTATTGAAAAATAATGTTTCAGGAGCAGCAAACTGCAGTTTGAAGGCTCAGATTCCTGTTAGCTGGCCTCATGTTCAATTAGAGTTCTGCACTGACTCAGAATCACAGGATCAGTCTGGTTGGGAAAGAACTTTAAGATCATCAGGTCCAACCTATCATCCAAGACTAACTAATCAACTAAACCATGGCACCAAGTGCCACATCCAGTCTCTTTTTAAACATTCCTAGGAATGGTGACACTACACCTCCTGGGCAGCCCATTCCAGTGTGAATCACTCTTTCTACAAAGAACTTCTTTCTAACAGCCAGCCTAAACCTCCCCTGGTGCAGCTTGAGACTCTGTCCTCTTGTTCTGTCACTGGTTGCCTGGCAGAAGAGACTAACCCCCACCTGGCTTCAATCTCCTTTCAGGTAGTTGTAGACAGTGATAATGTTACCCCCAAGCCTCCTCTTCTGCACACCCCCAGCTCCTTCAGCCACTCCTCACAGTGCTGTGCTTCAGCCCCCTCACCAGCCTTGGTGCCCTTCCCTGGACATGTTCAAGCATCTCAACATCTTAAATTGAGGGGCCCAGAACTGGACACAGCACTCAAGGTGTGGCCTAACCAGGGCTGAGTACAGGGGCAGAATGACTTCCCCAGGCCTGCTGGCCACACTACTTTTGATACAGATCAGGATGCCATTGTCCTTCTTGGCCCCCTGGGCACACTGCTGGCTCATGTCCAACTGTTAAGCGGTACCCCCAGGTCCCTCTCTGCCTGGCTGCTCTCCAGCCACTCTGCCTGTAGTGCTGCATGGGGTTGTTGTGGCCAAAGTGTAGAACTCAGCACTTAGCCTTGTCAAATCTCATGCCCTTGAACTGTGCCCATCTCTCCATCCTGGCAAGGTGCCTCTGCAGAGTCCTCATACACACATTGCCTTTGCTACCAGGACTAACTATCACACCACAAACGGCATGCTAGGGCCTCAGACTGCTCAAACACTATGTTGACAACTACACTGTTGTGTAGTTTCCCCACTGGTACCCTAAACCACTGCGAGCTCTGTTGTGGTTGATTAGCGCCGTGCGTCAGCAGCGACTGCTGCTCAGGAAAACACACAAGCAAAAAGCCAAAGCAGTAAAACATGATGCAAACATTTTGCCATATGTGCTGTTATGGATTCTGACAACTCATTCAAAGGAATAATTTCAATGTGTACCTCCCTCAGTCTAGGTTATTATCAGGTCACAAAGAGCACAGAGCCATATGAATCTCCCCTCATTAGCAAACGCTGCATGCCATGGCATTTGAAGTATCCATGGGCAAGGGCCAGCTCCCACTGAATGAGATAGAATCTCTCATTTCAATGGCCACACAACCAGACACTTGTATAATATACCACAAATTAACATAATTAAAAATTAACAAAAGTCAATCACAGAATCACACAGTGGTATGAACTGCAAGAAACCCCTGGAGATGATGTAGTCCAACCCTCCTGGCAAAGCAGGATCATCTAAGGCAGGCCACACAGGAATGTGTCCAAGTGCATTTTTAAAGTCTCCAGAGAAGACTCCACAATCTCTCTGCTCCAATGCTCCAGCATTCCTCACAGGAAAGAATTAATTTCTTAAGTTGAAGTGAAACTCCATATGTTCTAGTTTGTGCTTGTTGCCCTTTGTCCTACTTGTCCTGTCACTGAGGACCAACAAAAAGAGCCCAGCTCCATCCTCATGACAGCTCTGTCCTTTACATACTGATAAGCATTGGCAAAATCCCCTCTCAGTCTTCTCTTTTCTAGGCTAGAGAATCCCAGGTCTCTCAGCTTCTCCTTGTAAGAGATGCTCTACAGAATCACAGAATTAACCAGGTTGGAAAACACCTCTGGGATTATCGAGTCCAACCTATCACCTAACCCTTTAAATTAACCATGGCATTAAGTGCCTTATCCAGCCTCCTCTTAAAGACCTCCAGGGATGGTGACTCCACCACCTCCCTGGGCAGCCCACTCCAATGCCAATCACTCTTCCCATGTAGAACTTCTTCCTAACATCCAGCTCCAGCCTAAACCTGCCCTGGCACAGTTTGAGACTGTGTGCTCTTGTTCTGTCAATGGGCCTCTGGGTGAAGAGACCAACCCCCACCTGGCTACGACCTCCTTTCAGGTAGTTGTAGAGGGCAATAAGGTCTCCCCTGAGCCTCCTATTCTCCAGGCTGAACACTCCCAGCTCCCTCAGCTGCTGCTCGCAGGGCTTGTGCTTCAGTCCTCCAATCATCCTTGTGGCCCTCCACCGAACTCTCTGCAGTAGTTCCCTGCCTCTCTGGAGCTGGGGAGGCCAGAACTGGACACAATACTCCAGATGTGGTCTACACCAGGGCAGAGCAGCAGGAAAGGAAAACCTCCTTTGACCTAATATTTGCGGTGCAAAGTCCTCACCCCTGTGCATTCTGCAGAACACATCTCTGCTCTACACATTTTGCTCTGGCAAGATCACTGCCAGTGAATACAGGTACACTTCTACCACCTCACAGGCTAGTTGGTATTCATGAGATGAAAACACTGCACTGCTGGCTCCACACATCTTGCAAACTATGATGTACAGGTTTTTAAAAGCACTGTTTTAAAGGTTGTCACATATTTAATATAGCCTCATCTTTACTCGTATAATTTTTCCTCTCTGGTCTATCTGATGAAAGTATCTGGTGCCTCTGAACTCACTGCTGCAAGCACCTTCATGAAGGCCATCAATTTTGTTAGTTGAGATGAAGCTTCCTGAAGGAGAATGAAAAGTAAGTGTCATTTTGTAGACGTTGGGCTCTTCTGAGATGAGATTTCCCCAGAAAGCACCGATCCTTTGTTGTTTCATTATTTCTTTCATTTGTTCTACGCGAGGCAGAAAAATTAGCTAGAGTTTCATAATGTGCAGGAAAACTCCTGAGAGAAATCTTGAGAACGTGCTCAATAGCAAACTTCTCACAGTCAGGTTGTTTGCTAACAGCAGACATGTTCTCACTGGCCTCCAGCACCACAAATGGACGTTCTTAGCTCACCTGGTCCAACTCAACATACAAAGTGCCAGAGTCCTGCCAAGCAATCCTGTTAAACCGCACACAAGAGCAAGGGAGGCATGCTAACCACTCAAACCAACATCCCTCCTTAGGAAAATCCACACAGCTCTCCACAGCCACCTCCCAGACAACAGCTTGTTACTCTGGACACTGTAGCACACAGGCAGTGTCACTGTCAGATGCTCTTTGCTCTTATTACCTGGGCAGTATGATGCAGTCAGTAAAGACACATGCACTCAGCGAGATAAGGAGGCTCACTGCTGCAGGGTCTTGGCACCTACAAACACAGGTCTTACATACCCTTGCAGCAGCATTAAGACTCTTCAGTGCAACTGATTCTTATGTATATTTAGTTCTGATTTCCCTGTCAAAGGGTAGTAAGTTAGCATGTCTTAGCACTGGCATTAAGACAGAGAACTGCAGAGCTGTTGGCATTAAGACTGATGAGACCTCCAAAAGCTCAACGACTAAAACCATAAAGAGCATGTTTTGTGTCTTACCAACTCCTGCTTCCTTGATGCACTAGAAAAATCATTGCTTCTGCTCAGGAGGTAAAGGCCACCTTGCCTCCATGAAAGCTGAAATTGGATGACCTATTTGCCAGGCATCATTTATTCACAGCTCTCCAGGCAAAGCAGCAGTTTGATTTTTCTATCATGTCTTATACAGGATATAAACACAGCACACCTTTAAAGGCAAGGTCAGCAAAATATCTGCTTGATACCAAAGCCAAATAAACCACTTTAGTGACACACAAGAGCACTGTCAATGCTGAACCTGGAGCAAAAGGTAATTAACTAATTACCCCATAAAAATCCAAGTCAAATAATATTTAATACTGGAATTTTGCTCTGATACTGGAATTTTGTCACCCCATTGCTAAGACATTAGGGAAATAGCTCTTTGGAATATCACCTGGAAGACATCATTTACTGTAATGTGGTGGTGTTAGCTGCAATACAAAGCAGCACTGGATCACTTCAGGTAGTATTTACTGGTAGAGCTTTCAGGGAGCTCAGAAGGATGAATGCAAAGGAAGCTCATTGAGAGACATCCATAACTCATTATGAAATGTATCTGTGTACAACAGTAGCCTTTGTACTGTGTTTCTGTCTCCTTATAGTTCCTAGAACTGCCTCCCAAAATTTGTCACCCTTTTCTTGAAGAAATAAATTTCTTCTTTTCTCTTTCTACAATCTATAAAAGACTTGGGTTTTGAATTATTCATCTAGTGCAGCCCTTGTAAAAAGGGATTTTCAACCTCCCCTGAAAACACAGAAACTCTTGCATAACATATATTTATATTCTTAAATAGCATATATGACCTATTTACAGGTTTGGTAGAAAACTGTCCAGAAGTGTTTGTTGTGAACTGCATCACTTTCAGTCACATGCAAAGCCTCAGAGCTGAACTATGTCAACTGTCCCCAGGGTGAGTTATCCCAAAGGGCTCCTGGGGAAACATATAACTCACTGCTTGAAAAATAGTCAGAAATAACTTCATCACTCAACTCCACTGCCTGGGAGAAAACAATTAGCACAGTTACCAATGCTGCAGAGGCATATTAAATTGTATCCAAGGGACAATCTAAACCAGCCCAGTGTGACAACATTTTACATTTGGAGCAATCAAGAGCAGACTCAAAAAAGCAAAACATCAGGTCAGCTGCTCTCTCCTTTGAAGTGAGGAATTAATTGGAATGGATCTGTGCTGTTCCTTCAGAGATTATTTTGTACCCTAAAACAGAGGAGCTCACCTACCTAGATATGGGCTGGGCTGGAAGGGACATCCAAATGGTGCCTAGTCCAACCATCCTCACAGTCAGCAGGGACAACATCCCCAACCAGATCAGGATGCCCAGAGCCCTGTCGAGCCTCACCTTGAAAATCTCCACGGATGGGGCCTCAACCAGCTCCCTGAGCAACTTCTTCCAATGTTCCACCACTCTTATAGTAAAGAACTTGATCCTCCCATTCAATCTAAATCTGTTCTTCTCTACTTTGAAGCCATTGCCCCTCATCCTGTCACTGCAGGTCTTTATAAACAGTTTCTCTCCATCCTTCGTGTAGAATTCTGCCTGATTGGAAATTAATGAACTTGAGATTTAATGGCTGCTTCTGCTTGTCTAAGGAAAACTAAATCCTCAGACATAAGATCATTTTTACACACACAATTCAGGATGAAATAGTGATCAACAGAGAAACTCCCCCCATAGACCCCAAAATACTTTGCACATTGTATCACTTACATGTGACTCAGTGGTCATCCAGTACCTGAGGCAAGCTTTGGGGCTGTGCCTGAAAAGGTGCCTGTCACATGCAGTCTGCCTGAATGGGAACACATCTTGGCTGGCAGAAAAGAGGTCCCTCAGCCTAGCTGAGACTCTATTCTCCTGTGTATGGTTTATTTTGGAGTATCTGTTAAGGACAGCACTTGGTATCACCCTTGTTTAGCAAAGGAGTCTCCCATGGGCACAACTATATTGAACTAATGATATTATTGAGAATCCTCTGCAGTTTAGTATAGGATTCCACAGACAAGCAAGGAAATCTGAGTGTCAGATATGGGGAAATTGTGTCTGCCACTCACAGTAATTTCAAAGTTCGCACTTCTTGTTTATTGCCAGGATTTTTTCCTCCACCTCAAGTCCATGCACAGGATGAGTAAATTATGGGGATCTAAGGTGAGGACATGAGGACAGGCTTAAAGGTGACCAAAAAGAAAATGAGATATCTAATAATTCCCAGAGTAAATACGGTGTTGCAAACTGTGATTGAATTTCACTTGATTATGATACATATTGAATCTCTTCTTCCTCATTGTGACCTTCATTCAACTCTGGATTAAGACACCTAACAGTGTCTGCATGTGTTGGATGTCTCTCCTCATCTTAGAGCCAGTGTAGATATCCTCACAGCAACCTGTGGAGTCAGGAGGACAACTGAGAAAATCTTGTAGTCAAAAAATCCAGTCAGCATAGCTGTCCAGTGCCATTTGTTATACATCCACAAATGGCAAACACAAGAGGTCCCAAGGAGTCTGCTAGCCTTGTTGAACAGCATTTGGAAGCCAAGGAGGACACCCGAGGGCCTCACAAGTGGCAACAGATGCCAGCATTTAGACAACTGACTCACAATCCTCACAGCTGTTGCTCAACTTGGTGGGGCTGTGCCAAGAGCCACGAGAGACTCCAGCACAGGCCTTGTGCTCACTGATAGTGCATCCTGCAGGTGCCAGGCAGGCAGAGCCAGGGGCTACTAACAGTCTTACACTGATATGTTCTGATCTAGTGAGGGTGTTCTGTTTGGAAGATGCAGATGGGAACAGCAGGAGCTACGGCTGAAGAAGAGGTTCCCTAGGCATGGAGAGCCTGTGACATGGCTTAGGGAGGGACTGCATGCCCAGGGCTGAGTAAAAATGGGACTGCTATGTCCATGTTAGGGGTCCCAGATGTAGCTGATCACAGTCATTAAGCCCCATACACAGCTCAGAGAATTGAGGTGTTTCTGTCTTGATCCTCCAGACCACACTGCCAAGTTCATCACAAGCATCTGGGAAAACTACTAAACACCAACACTGATGTGCAGGAGTCATAATCTGGAGCTGGATCCCTCTCCAGGCACAGGGTTCAGCTGCCAAAACACATCTGCTCCTGCTGGAGATGCATTGGTCTGCTTGTGAGGACCACAGAGTCAGCAGGTATGATACAGAACTGTAGCCAAAGCCACATACCTCTGTCTGGAGCAACAGCTGAGGGCCAGGTGGGACAGCATCAGCCACATCTGGTGCCTATGAGTAGGTGGTGAAATTCATCTTGGGTCTCTTAACTCATGGATAAATGCTAAGACATGAGTAGTGCATTTATGTAAAAAGAGCATTTGACTAAATGCTAATTGTCTGCCAGAATGACATTAAGGCAGCAAGGCTGCAAGGCAGCTAAGCATGCAAGGCAGCTAAGCATGCTTGCACAAAATTAAGATCTGACCAGGATGAACCTTTTCAGGATACTTAACAATCACACCCAAGGAGCAGCTCTTACTGTGAGGTTGCATATTAAGTAAAGCAGCCCACAGAAGTAGGTTCTGCTCACTAAATAACAGCAAGACAAAAAGACTCTTCATTTTCCTCTAGCTTGCAAAGTGCTTGCAACAGCAGCACTTTGGCTTTTTGCTCTGTTCTGACATGTCAGGGGCAGCTGCTTTTGTAGTAGCATCTCTGTATATATGTTATACATCATGTTCATGTGTTCAAACACTAAATACACTTGTGCTTTTAAAAATAAGTCTTATAACTACACATGGAAGAATAATGGGAGGCAAATTTGCATAGACAGGAAGTAGAATTTTGACCCTTACAAAAACGAAGCAAGCATTGTGAGTTATTAAAATGCATTTGGCAATAAGGGAATCTTTTACTTCCCATCCAAAAAAAAGTGAAAAAAATGCAGTTGCTTGAAGAGCTGAATGGAGATGAAATGTCAGGTAAATCCCCGACAGACTTGGCATTTTCACAGTTGAGAAAAATATGTAGGAATTTTAGTGATTTCATTTTCCCCCAATGGAATTTCAGAATCAGTGAAGAAACTGAACTCAATTATCTGTGCAGAGAGAAACATTCAAGCCTCAAAAATTTTCTTACAGCACTGAATATCTGTGTCGTACATGAGCTTGTCTGTGCTTTGCTTGTTCCATGAGTTTTGATTTAGAGTCCTAATTTTCAGTTTTCAATGTAAGTGGAAGGTAACAGCTGTATAAACACTGTTAAAAGTCTAAATATTTTCACTGCTGGTTTCAGCTGCAGCAGCTTACAGCTTCTGATAAGAAAAGTCCTGAGGCTCTGTGCCCTGTTCTCTCCAGACATGGGATGACTCAGTTTCTCCATGATGATTCATCTGGGTAATTTGGGTCTGGCTTGTCAAGTCCAGAAGGGTCTCTTATGCAGTTGTATTCAGAAAGAGGTGGGAATGGATCGCTGGGGAGGCTTAGATGTGCTTTTTCTACAGACAGATCTGATGGACATATCCTTACACAAAGCCTTCTGCTGAGTTTGGTACATACCTCCCAGCCTGCTATTCAGGCAAGGAATAACATGCTAAGATTTCAGTTTTTCAATCCTGTTTCCTGAGTAATGAGCACTGTGTTCTTTCTCTGTCCCTTCTCTATCCTTTCCCTAAACTGGGAGTCCTTATTTACTACCTTTGGAGCGTATTCATAACAAACCCCAAACATTCTATACTTAACGACCAGTGGACCTCTCAAGTGTTGCAGGCTCCTCAAGGTAGGGAAATGAAAAAGCCAAACCCAGACCATTTATACAGATTTCAGCATGGCAGGATCCCCTGAACCCAGGTGGCACCAGCTGCTACAAACCATTTACCAGGAGACACAGAACTGCAGTGAGTCTTCCCCAGAGCCAAGTGTAAAGAGAGGTGGACAGGCCAAATCGCTCCTGAGTGAGACTGCAAGAAACAATAAAATTTGATCCTTCTCTCAAACTACCCCTGCCACAGAAAAGCCTCTTTAGGTCAGCAACCACCATGAAGACAAATAACCTTGGAGGGAACTGGAAAAGATGGACAGCCTCTAAGAAGGGTGGTTCATCTGGCAAGCCACCCATGGCAACAGCCTGATGGACCTCAGCACCAAAGATCAACCACCCAGACTGCCTTTTTATTCTTTACTATCTAGATTTTTTTTTTTTTTTTAAAGGCTCTAAAGTTGCAGAGATAACCTCAAAAGCAGGGCAATGCAAAGCAAGCAGAGGGCTGCCTGAGTTCACATTTCTGCAAGGTATTAATCAGAAGCAGTGGTTAATTTACTTGCACATTGTAATGCTTTGTATCTTTGCGTTTCTAGTAAGCTGAGGATCAAAGTATGGACATAACTAAGGAAACTCAAGCAATTTCTATGCTTCTTATTGCTGAACATGGCAGAATTAAATACATTAAAAACACATGTAGCATTTTTTCCCCTTGTATTTGAAGACTGGCAGACAGCAGAGCTCAGTAAGCACATATAATTAGTTTAATGAATGCACAGTCTCTCTCATCTGGTTTACCAGTGGACCCAACCTAATCTGCATGTGCTCCTCACGAGAGCTGTAGTAGTTCCCTCTGCACTCACTCCTTGCTACCCAGTTCCTTCCCTGCCCCAAGTCACATTCACATCCGGATTTAGCACCACACAGGTCCTGCGGCATCCTCGACTGCTTGGTACTGCCTCTTTGTACATCAAAGGAGGAGGAAATAAAAGGAAGCAAAGCTAAGATCCTCCTTAGCCCTTAGCAAGATGTCCTGCTGAAAATCACCATTACAGAAAATTCTTGGTACAGGGCAGGAAAAAACAACAAACACTTGAGACAGAAATTTGCTTTAAATTATTTTTCTCTCATCTCCTTTTTCTTTTTTTTTTTTTTCTTAATTTCTCTCAGCATTTTTAGCTAAAAAAATATTTTACAGAACTGTTTGTTCATAGGGATGTTCCAGCTGCTCTTTATGCACCCAGAAAGAATCTTACAGAAGCATCTTATTACCAGTAGGAGAGTTACTGGCTGTGCAAACAGCTGGGATATCAACAGCAAGGATAAGCAGCAACATAAGGACAATCAAGAAGAAAGAAATGCTCCATTGACAACCCAGCCTACTTGGAAAAGAGAATGGAGAAGAGAAAAAATAACATCTCCACAGGATCTCAAAGCTTCTGTGTGCTTCTTCAAGCCTATTAAATCCCAACATCCTCCAGACCTCAAAAAATCTGAGGAAGGGTCCACCCTCCAAAGAGAAATAGATTCTGTTATTTCCCATCACTTTCATCCTTGGGGAAGAGTGAAGATCTACCCAGCAACTTGGTGACTCCAGAAACCTCCCTCCCTTTTACACCCAGAGAGGAAAACAAAAGCTAAGAGACCATAAGAGGCAAAAGAGCAAAAAAGCATCCCAGCAGCCAGGGTGCAGGGTTTGAGTTTACATGGGAAGGACTGAAGTAGGTGTTGCAGAAATTGCAAACAATGAACCAATTTTACATTGTATAAAAGATGTGGGAGCAGTTCTCTCACCCTCCAGTGCCTTTCTGTATGAGTTCTGAATGACAGCTCACAAAGATGACAGATACCTCAGTTCATACTTACATAATAAGTGGTTTTGTTTTTTTTTGGTGGCTCATGGCAGGCATTAATTTGTACCAAAAAGTTATTACATAATTAAACACAATTAATCACCTTGGAGCCAAAAAGTCTGGCTGGTGAAACAAGGAATAACTGAGGTTAAAAATCAGGATTGCAGTGAGAGTAGTTCATAAACTCTTTGGGGCAGTTTTGTTTTCAGGTGCTCTGTTTGCAACATTAAGAATAATTGAGTGCTGCTCCCCAGTATTGCTCCATCAGCACTCCACTCACAGCCCCCTGAGCTGCAGAGAGCATAATCATACACTGCAGACTGAAACTATTCATCTGTTCACTTCATAGAACAAGTTGGGTTGTTAGGGACCTTTAATGGTCATTTAGTCCAATCCCTCTGCAGCTTCAACTAGATCAGGTTGCTCAGAGCCCCAAACAACCTCACTTGGAATGCTTCCAGCAGTGGAGTTTCTACTACCACTCTGGGCAACCTGTGCCAGGTTCACCACCCTTATTGTAAAAAATGTCTTCCTATACTTAGTCTAAATCCCCTCTCTTTTAGATTAAAGCCACCATCCCTTGTCCAGTCACAACAGGCCCTGCTTAAATGATTATCCCCCATCTTCCTTATATGCCCCCTTCATGTACTGGCAGGCTGCAGTAAGGTCTCCTCAGGACCTTCTCCAGGCTGAACAACCCCAGCTCCTTCATCCTGTTGTAGCAGAGATACTCCAACCCACTGATCATCTGAATTAGTAATATAAACCTGGCCCACACTTTTCCTTCCTCTGACTTAAAAAAAGAACAGTTTTTCTCAGCTTGTCTTCACAGCAGAGGTGTTCCAGCCCTTGGATAGTTTTTGTGGCCTCCCCTGGAGCCACTTCAACATGTTTTTGTCTTTCTTTTACTGAGGACTCCAGAGCTGGACTAAGTACTCCAGGTGAGGTCTCACCAGAGTGGAGTGGAGGGACACAATGACTGATGAAAGTAATCCACAACATGAAACTTTCTTTGTAAGAAATCAGCTACAGAGCTGCCCTTTGTTGGGGTTGGATTCTGTTCCCAGTTATGCTGTTGAAAATACGCTGTCCCTCTCCTGATCCCAGCTGGACTGGGCACGATGGTGTTATGGGTCATTACATCACATGAGGCTTTTTTTAACGAGTGCATTTCTCAGCACCATGCACGCAAAAAAAATAATTAATTAAATAAACCCCACTGTTCTTTGTTTGAAAACAGCAGTACAAAATCTTATATCCCTTCTCCCCACCCCCAAATCCTCACCTTCTTACCTGTTACCCTGTAAGACCTTCTTCAAAACCAGCAAGTTCAAATAGCCTGCATTCTTCTTAAGGCACAAGGAAAGAGACTGGGAAAGTAACTGACCTCTTGCCGTTTGAAATTTTGAACGTATTCCTCAAACTGTTCATCTTTGGTTTCGTCAGCTTTTCCTAGTTTTTGAAGCACCTATATTGAGAAGAAGAGGGAAAAGAAATTAATTAATAAACAAACGAATATTTTAAGGTCACCAAACAAAACCACTGCCTACTTCCAGACACTTCTGTTCTTGCAGTTAGGCTTCAACAGTTTGATGGTTTATTTTGAGGGGTGTTGTGTGCTCAGCTGTTTCCAGCGTTCACACAGGAAAACATTCCCTCAAAATGAAAAAAAAGGATAAAAGCAGGACTATGGAGTGTGTGGAAATACACTTCAAAGAATGGAGCCCTTTGGGGTCTATGTGCCTTTTTTTTTTTTTTTTTTTAATGAAGCAACTTTTATTTCAGCAAAGGATGCCAGGGTTTCAAAGCAAGCACAAATAGGAGAAATGTCCTAGCACTGCAAATTGTCCTCCCCTTCAGACAGAAAGAAAGCAAAAACCCCAAATTTAATTAGTTTATTCTTCTGTTTATGGCTCATTATAATGAACAGTACCAACTTTGTCCTTGTCTGTGTGATTTTCAACATAAAGAGTAAAGTGTAAGGCTGAAAGAGAAATTGGTAGAGCTGAGGCTTATTTAAGACTTCTTGTGGTGCTCAGCTTTGCTCCCCTCATTAATTCAGAAGTGGGTTGTCATCCACTAGATGATAAATACCCTGCAGTATGGCAGAGCTGGGGCTACCCATGTGACAGCAGTCCCAGGAGGAATTGGACATAGCTACACGTTGCACTGTATTTAATTACAATAAATGCATTCTATCATTAAATCCCAGCACTAGCCACTCATTTGAATATTTATAACTCAGATATGTAGCTGCAAGTAGGCTTCACCCTTCTTGTCAGGCAGCCCCCAAATCTCTGTAGAGTAGTTGTGCGTGGGATGAACCATTTCACACGGTGATGTTCACATTGCTCGCCTGTGACAAACTGACAAAACTTTCCACACTCACAGGAAAACCCAAAAACCAAACAACTGAGAACACCTCACAAAATAGAAGCAGTAGCAATTACCTGATACTGTGAATAATCATATAAACATCACCACCTTTTCATCTCAAAACAGCTCCAGCTTCTGCCTCTCCTAACTCCAGCTGGCCTCACTCCACAAAGGGGTAGTCAACATTGCCACAGTGCAAAGTGGGGGTCAAGATGATCAGGAAGGTAATGCAAAGCTACCTGTGGACCTGGCAGGTGGAACTTCAAGGAAGTTTTGATGTCTTTACAGCAGAAAGAATGACATCAGAGAGGGAAAAAAAGACAAGGACTAGACTTTTGCTACCAACAGCTATGGTTTAAGTTTTCTGTGCTCTGGCTCATTTGGGCATTTTGGGTTGCTTTTAAGCCTGCTAACTGGTCACAAAGGCCACATACACTCTTGCTCACAATCTCTTCATCAAATATTAAGAAGTATCACAGATGGCTTTACAGAGGAATTATTTAATTTAACATTTCAAATCATCACAGGCTTTCACATTGCTCCTTGTCACCAATGAGCCCGTCTGCCCCTAGCTGTGGCACAACTTTGATCCACACCAGGCAGCTTTCTGAAAATCCAAGATTCCTTTTCAAAGAGGTAGCTGCAAGATAAACCTCCTGACCTCAGCAATGCATTCAAAACTTGTTCCCAGGAACAAGTAGCAGACACATGAATTGTAGTCCGAGTGATTCATGACATAGGTAACAAACCAGAGGAAGAAGGCTGTCATGATAAACTCTCTTTCCCAGAATATCAGAGGCAGTCATCCAGATGTGCACTCAAGCCCACAGTGCAAGGCTCAGAAAGGAACAACTACCTCACACTCCACCTACCTCCTACGGTTTGATGCTTTTTATCCTATCTCCAACTTTCAATTTCTCTACAGGTATTTGGTTGAACTGAGGCTAAGACACAGTGTTAGAACTCCTCCCCTGCAAACATCAGAATATCCCCAGCATGGAAAACAAGACAGACACTTGTGAGAGCCCAAAACTGCTGTCATGGACTCACTGTCCAAAATATTTTGAGAGCAGCGAAGTGCTGCAGGTCTCAACAGATGCAAACTCATGCATCTACATCAGTGTCCCATGACACTTTCACAACACTGTGCCCCAATCCTTTTTTGCTAATACCATACACTCCTACGACCTGTGAAAGATACACTAGGGCTGCATGACTACCATGTGCAGCTTTCCAAAGAAGTCTCCCTATGGTACTTGTGGGCAGAAATTGGTTAAATGAAAGCAGACTATTCAGTAAGAAATCACTTTCAAGTTACCTCTGTGTAAAAACATTGTATGGATTTCAGCAAATGCTCACAAAACTGGAAGAATCATTTGGTCAATATGAAATAGAAACTTTGAATTGAGCTTCTCACAGTGCATTACAAAAATGCTCACTTATGATAAAAAAAGAAAGATTGATGTAAATGTATCTACCTGCATTTCAATTTAACCACAAAACCATGTATGACAACTCATATGGCAAAGTTAAAATGACCCCAAGCTTACCACAATAATTCTAGACAGACAAAAAAACTCGACTCCACCAACCACCACCTGCCCCCAAACCATATTTTCTCCCCCAAAAAACCCCACAAAGGCAACTCCAAATTTTAAAAGGCAAAAGTTTTCATGTGATGGGTTGCTATACAAAGCACCTAACATCACAAAGCCATACTTTAAAATGTCAAATTAGAAAAGTCAAGCATGATCCACGATACCCCGCTGCCATCTGAGAAGTGTAATAACAAGGTTCAAGAAACTCTGTTTGTTCCAGAAATAAAAGCTAGCTTGGAAGACAACACACTGAAGTGTGAAGTTTGGAACAGAACTAATTCCAAAATACATCTACTGACTTTCACCCAAGCATGAGAGCGAGGTGCTAAATGCAAGAAATAGAAGAAATACTCAAGGCTAACTGAAGTGACATGAGATTGCCACCTCTTCACTCTTAGCATGTGGGCAGCCAAAGTGAAGTGAAACCAGAGGGAGGACTCATTACAAGAATCACAGAACATTAGAGGTTGGAAAGGACCTTCAGAGGTCGTCCAGTCCAACCTCCCTGCCAAGCAGGATCCCCTAGGGTGGTCCCCACAGGAATGCATCCAAGCTGGTTTTGAAAGTCTCTGGAGAAGGAGACTCCACAACGTCTCTGGGCAGCCTGTTCCAGTGCTTTGTCACTCTCATTGCAAAGAAGTTTCCCCTCATGTTGAGGCAAAATCTTCTGTGTTCTTCTGTTGCTTCTTGTCATATTGCTGCTGAGCAGGGAAAAGAGATTGGCCACATCCATTTGACACCCACCCTTTAGATACTTATAGGCATTGATGAGATCTCCTCTCAGTCTTCTCAAGTCTAAACATCCCCTGGGCCCTCAGTCTCTCTTTATAGTGGAGTTTCCCAATCATCCTTGTGGCTCTCCTTCCTCCAGAAGGTCCCTGTCTCTCTCGAACTGGGAGCCCAGAACTGGACAGAATCACAGAATTAACCAGGTTGGAAAAGACCTCAGAGATCATCAAGTCCAACCTATCACCTAGCCCTTCTAATTAACTAAACCATAGCACTAAGTGCCTCATCCAGCCTTCTTTTAAACACTTCCAGGGATGGTGACTCCACCACCTCCCTGGGCAGTCTATTCCAATAGGCAGTCACTCTTTCTGTGAAGACTGGACACAGTATTCCAGGTATGATCTCACCAGGGCAGAGTAGAGGGGAAGAACCACTCTAGACCTGCTGGACACACCTTTCTTGATGCACCCCAGGATGCCATTGCCTCTTAGCCACAAGGGCACATTGCTGGCCCATGTGGAACTTGGTGTCCATCAGCACTCCAAGGTCTTTCTCCACAGAGCTGCTTTGCAGCAGGGCAGCCCCCAGCCTGTACTGCTGCCTGTTGTTATTCCCCTCTAGATGGAGGACCCTGCACTTGTCCTTATTGAACTTCACAAGGTTTGCCTTCAACCAGCTCTCCAGCCTGCTACCTGGTTGTTCCCCTTCAAAGGGGGGAGATGAACTGGAGTAGAGATACCTAAAGGTAAAGCTTAGGGAGCTATGTATTTAGCTCAACTGATGAAAGATGAAACAAAAAAACCAAAACACCCCCCCCC
>VWZI01013887.1:2169-35068 GCA_013396835.1 Psilopogon haemacephalus | reverse complement strand
AACATAGACCAAAATGCAGAGAAAGGAGGGGGGGCAGGGTGGGAAGTGAGAAATAAAAGAAAGAATTAAGAGGGAGAAAAAGAATTGTGAAAGAAGAAGGACCAAGGTAAATACAATGAATTAACTGTGAGAAATCGTGGGCTTGGTTCATTTGCCTTCCTGTAGGCATCTCATATGGCACAGGATGTCTCAAACATCTCTGTGCAGGTGGTAAACATGACACAGGAGCTATGGAAGTGTCTTCTGGAATAGCAGCTTGAGGCGAGGCAGGATACAACTCAAGCAGCCTACATGTAGGCAGCTGAATTGAGCTATTAATATCATAGCAACATCTACAATCCTCAGACTTTTGAGTACTCTTTTTCTTCACAATATCTCTTCATGCAATAAGAATTCTTTTCTCACTGTCATTGGGGAACCAAGGTACAGGAAAGGCAAATAACTCCTACACTAAGTCCAGAGGAAGTTAATCACTGCAGGGTACTGAATCTGATTATTCTAGACTAGCATCTTAACCTCTGGGCCACCCTCCTGTGGAACAGAGTTTCATGGAAATCTGCTGTGTTCAGATTATCTGCACTAGAGGAGGAAGAGTGAACAAAAAGGCATCTTAAAGAACTGGAAAGACAATCTGTTCGTCCTTCTCTGGCTACTGATGCTCTCATACTTCTTGAAAAGATTGATCACTTCTTTGGGTTGAACAAATTTAACTGTCTTCACAATTAGCGATATATCCTTGGCTGAATTTCTGTGTCCATTACTGTATCCCAGAGAAATCAAAGGGCTACTCTGCTGAATTAAGAAAAAAATTCCTGTCAGTTGCTGCTGTTTCTGCCCATATTCACTGGATAGCTTCCTAGTAGTGACCAAAGCATTTCAGCTGCGGAAACTAGCTGCGCATCCAAGCTCACTTACACTCTCCTCAACACTTTGACTTGTCCTCTAGACTGTGTTGAGCAGACACTTTCCTTGATACTGCTCCCTCCAAAAACTAACAACAATGGAAGAGAAATGTTATTTACTGCCCTGATAACATTTCGCTCTGCTCATGTGACAACTTCATTTACCCAATCTCTCGTTCACATCCTGCCCTGTTTGGGCTGAAGCTTTGCAAAGCAAGAGGCTATCTGATCCTTCATCCTTTTACAGCACTGAAGACAGAGGGATCATCATCTTGATTTATTTGAAGATGCTACCAAAAAGTCATGATGAGTAATTTTTCTTTGGGTGTTTACATTCACTTGTGACCAGAATGTTCTTCTGCTCTCCATTTACTTGACACACCTACTCCTTACGTACTAGGAAAAAAAATCCCAAACTAAAGCAGTCACCCAACAAAAACTTTTTCCACCATATATTTAAAGCATAAAAAGCAGCACAGAACCAAATGTAAAATAACTTTCATTGACAAACCTTTAATTACTCAACTTAGATTTGGACAATTATTTTTAAAAAATCACTGAGTAATTACCTATAAAAAACATTGAAATATTTCACTGGAGATTTTGTCAGCAGAACATTAAAATCTACTACAAAGAGATTTAGCACAACACTTTTCAAACTGGAAACATCCACAATGCAATAAACAATTCTGCCTCCTGTACAGATGGACCACTAAAGATCATCCTTGCATAAGAAGTCCAATAAAATTTATCCTACCAAAGCATTCAGCAGTGATACCTGACAGGCAATCTGCTATCCTGAAATTAATGAAAGTATTCTTGGGCCAAGAGGAGAGATATCAAATATAAAATTTGTCTGTGGTTAAGCTTCCTTAATTAAAGATTTAAATTACACCTGGAAAATGACAATTTTGTTCTTTACAGCCTCTCTCTCTCTGGATCTCTCACAGCAAGTATGTGATGCTTTGAATGCCTGCTGGGAGCCAAATAAAAAATAATCAGGCAAAAAGCTTTTTAGTCACAAGGCCAAGATAAAGATAACACTCAGTCTAACAGACCCTGAACTTAAAAGTGCACATGCAGTCTCCTACTGGATAGTTCCACAGGATATATATAGCAGGCTGAAAGAACTTAAGGAAACCAAGCTTCCACTAAGTAATGATGCTGAAAAGGACTATTTCCCCTTGTATTCAAAGTACCTGACCTTCTGTGCTCAGCTCCACGGTCCACTAACAATTATTTCCTATTTGGCTTGATTAAAATCAAACTGAACTGATTTATAATAAAATCAATCAATTATGACCCTAAGCAGATAAAAAACAGTAGTGGTAGGATGTAATATTCCCTCAGTAGAATGAGGGAATATCTCATCTAGGCTACTTCTCATCACAAAAGGCAGGCAAAAGGTAATTTATAAATGAAAGTAATTTCTCGACTGTGGAGGAAAGAACCAGATAAAGATTACAAAAAAAAAAATTAAATAAAAATAATTTTAAAAATCAGAATTGCTAGGGAGAAAAAAAAATCTGATTTTAAAGAATGACTTTGGTTTAATATGTTTTACTAATGGCTGCCTGTGAGATCTTAATCCATATCCTTACACTCACCATTACAGTTACATCAGGAGCCCTGCAGAGATATTGATAGAGACAATGGGTCAGCCATTCCTGACATGTAACTGACAGAGCTCACACATTTCTCCTTGCACAGTCTCAAAGAGTTAACAACTCAGTTTCCTTTCCTTCCACTTCACCATTACATCCATGTGATGGTTCAGGACTTTGCTGCCCATCCTACCCCCCACCCCCACCCCATGTTTGACTGCCTGCAGATTAGGCTCAGCCAGTTGGAAGTTAAGGAATGAAGCTTTATATTCACAGCTTAGCACAATATACAAGCAGATATTTACAATATATTACAAATCTTTACAGCTATAGACAGAAATACACAAGTTAAAAGTAATACAGAAACACAGTGCCCCTCCCAGAAATCAGAATCTCCAAGAGGGACTCCCAACAACCCTTCCACCTTCTCCCCACCTCCCAGTCTTGTTCCAGAATCTGCCTTATGTGCAAGGTGAATCAGAGACTACAATCTATTTTTTCTCATTAAAATATTCCAATCAGCCTCAAACAAGCACAATCCACAAGACAGCTACTAGTGGGTTTGTGTTTTACTGGTTTGGCTTCTAAATTAATCCATATGCTCAAAGCAGCAATACAGATGCCTAATCTTGACTGCCTCCTCCAGCCTGAGCTGTGATATTTCCACAGATACTTCTTGAGAAAGATATTGGTTGAAGCTGGAAAGAGATGCCTACATTTGGTCCTACACACATCAAGGTGGAGATGGTGCCCACCCTGAGGCTCATCACATCCAGCAGGGATGGGATTTCTCTCTAAAGACTCCAGACAATCTTCATTACAGGACTGATAGAGTGGAGCCCTGGAGAAACAAAACCAAGTCTCCAGTGTAGTTTGGTGGTTTGCCAAGAGAATATTTCACCACCTGTTAAAGTAGTCTCATGCCATGCCACACATAGCAACACAGAACATGAAGATAACTTTTTCTTTGCAAAACATTTTCCAGATCGATTCTCATCTGTGGAGGAATTTACTGTTTCTCCACAGATCTTAATATCCTGCACACTAAATATCAGTGATGTGCTTGACATGGCAACACTTGCTGCTGAGGCACTCTTCACCTTTGGCATGCACCACAACCTCTCTCCTCATTCAGAGGATGGCAGCGACACTGCTGTAATGCTTCAAGTGAATTCATTCCTCTCTAGATGGAATGACAAAGAAGTTTGTTTCCAAAAGAAATGAGGAAACGGATTTTTTTCCACACTTTTAGAATATTAGAAAGAGCACATGCACTTGGTTCAACTAATTCAACAACTTAAGAAATCTTTGAAGCCACCTGGGTCTGCCTTTCCTCTTGAAAAACAGCTTCCACTGGTAGAAAGAAAAGTGTCGAGCACTGAAAATCAGCTTACATGTGAAAATGAAAATGGATCTGAAAACAGGGTCAGACGTGAAAAAGCAGCAAAGGAGATTAAACCACAACAATTCAGGGCTAAAGCCTACGAAAAATACACTTTGCAAATCTCTCGTCAAAAAGATAAGCATCCCTCAGCATCTCCCTACATTTGGACCTTGAATGTGCAGCCAAACGAAATACTTCTGTCCACCATGACCAGCACCCAAGCATCTCTTACAGTCACTCTAGGAGCAGGTTATAACACCTCCACTTCCAGGGTGAGGAATTGGTTAAGCAGCTGTGCCAGCTTCAAATTGATCGTGTAGGAATGGTGCATCAACACCGTGCCTTTGCAGTCCTCTCTCAAAACAACTTTTGAGCAACACAACTTGAAAAGCACGTAGAGCAGAGTACAATACATATATATAAAAGTTCCAAATCTTGAATATTTTGCGCACGTAATTAGATTTGTGGATCTGGACGTGTGAGAAAGATGAGCAAGATCAGTTTTTCTATCGCTCCCCAAAATATAGTGATACATATGGCAACCATTAGTTGATATTGTCTGTCGTATCTACACAAGCTGTCATCTTTCCTGTAGCAAAAAGTGAAAAGTTAAAGATACTGGTGCAAAAATAAGTAAATCAAAGCTTACTGGGAACAGTTCTGGAAGTGTAATTTTTTTTTTCCCCCACTTCTGTATCGAATGCAGCCTGAAATTTTCAGCTGTGTAAACCAAGCCTCTTCAGCAAGCAATTTCTTAACAGAGAGATGTTTGAAGCGATTTCGATTTCATGCTTTCATAAAGGTTGCTCTTCACATAGTGAACTATAAGGGCTTTAAAAGGCAAGCAGAACTGTAGGCATCCACAAATACAAACAACCTCCAGCAGCTAGATGAGATCAGGCAACACAAGTCACAACATTTTGTTCAGTTATGAGAGCAAAAAGGAGTTTTTCTTCTAGGAACGCAGAAGTATTTGTCACACACAAGAAGCAAAGGATGTTAGGCAGGAGCACTTTAGGAGGCACATGATGTTCTCAGGTGTCTTCTAAAAAAATACTGGGGTTTTGATTTATTTAGCTGCAGAGAGACACTATCTCCAGCTAACAAAGACGCATTGCAATGGCACAGAACCTTGTTTAATGCAGTAACTATTGTCTGTCCAGGATAGACAATCTCTGGTAGATTCAGGATTCCCTTGACTGAATCAGATCATAGCTTTAATGCTGTAAATCCCTTCAAAGACTGAGTAATCACACAGAGGAAGCATACTCTGGTGTGTAGGCCTTGGGCCACTTGCAACAGAATCAAAGCCCATTTGCCTCATTGGAGGGCTTCTGGAAAATCCAGCCTGACACCAATGATTTTCCTAGCATCTACACTCAGGGTGAACATTCTGATTACCAGATGTCTTGTGCCCTTGCAAGACAGCAAGAAATCAACATTGTGGTGGGCTGGGAGCTTTCCCTTCCCCCCAAATGAAATTTAGCAGGCCAGCTCAGATGGATTGGAAGCAAGACACGTGCAGCAGAGCTAAACTTACCCTGGAGCACAAGTCCTATAAGAGAGGCTGAGGGGTGCTGGGGCTGTTTAGGCTGGAGAGGAGGAGGCTCAGGAGTGACCTCATTGCTCACAACTACCTAAAGGGAGGTTGTAGCCAGGTTAGGGTTGGTCTCTTCTCCCAGGCAACCAGCAATAGAAGGAGGGGACACAGTCTCAAGTTGTGCTTGGGGAGGTATAGGCTGGATGACAGGAGGAAGTTCTTCAAAGAGAGTGGCTGGCATTGGAATGGGCTGCTGTCCCTGGAGGTGTTCAAGAAAAGCCTGGATGGGGCACTTAGTGTCATGCTCTGGTTGATTGGCTAGGGCTGGGTGATAGGTTGGACTGGATGAGCTTGGAGATCTCTTCCATCCTGGCTGATTCTATGATATATAAAATATATTTACATGTATTTACAATTATATACAATTTAGAAATGATACAGAAATTCAAACTTTCCCCCTCCCCCCCACCCCAGACAAAGAAAAGCCCAGAAGGGGCAATAGCACCCTCTCTCTCTCTGCCCAGATAGAAAACAACCAGCAAAGCTCACACGTTAGCTGGTCAGTCAAAGTTAGTGGAAGAGATTAGAGGGAGAAGTGAAGAGATCCAGTGGCCATAAGCAAAGAAGAATTAATTGTTTATACTTTTTATGCTGTTTTAGTAAACTGGTCAATGATACAGACTTACCATTATTATTCTTTCACAACCAACTATCTAATTTCTCTTCTTAGAATATTTCAATAAGCCTTAAATCACTACAACCTTTTGAATATTGCAACAAAAAAATCAATCTAACAATGCTATCCAAAAGGAAGGAACTTTTCTTCCAAAACCCTGCAAAATATTGGGTGAAAACAGCTCAGGGGTGTGTGGTGTAATTCTGCAGTAAGATGGAAGTGATCCACGCTTGTGACTCTCTATTTTGCCTGCCTGTAAAGTGCAGAAAGCTCTCCAGCTTGCATCTTAAAATGTGTTTGGCTCTTGGATCTCTGGAGATGCCCTTCAGCTTGGGTGGAAGTATCAGCCTTCATAGCCAAACGTAATTTCCATCTTTATCTGCTATTTTACTCCGGCAATCAAATGCTATGAAGCACAGGATCAGGAGAATTTGTAAGAAGCTTGATGAAATGGCTTTTAAATGTCAAGGTGAAGAAGGCTATCAAGTCAGCCCCAATTTACCTAAAACACATGTATGAAACCCAGCTCTGGGAAGCACAGCATATACCACACTTGACCACCTGATCTCTCCCTAGAGAGTCAGCTTTCCACTCAACAGCAGAAGGCATTGATGGCTGCTTGCTGAGGTGTGAATAAGAAATGGCTACCAACAGGCTGAAAAGGAAGGAGAGGTACACTGCTCCATGGTGTACAAACCCACGTGTCTCCACATCTCAAATTATTCTAATACAGGAGTGTAATAAACTCCCTCTTGCTCCAACATACCTATGAAGAAGTACTTATCCTTCACTTTGAGTTTCAGCACCTCTGTTGCTGAAATCCAGCTCCCCACTCCTTTCAAACAAAGATAGATGCAAATAGATGATTACAGGGTGCCCAAAGGTGGCAGCTATCCCAGTCCTGAAGACAGTCACAGTCAGGTTGGATGTGGCTCTGAGCAACATGATCAAGCTGAAGATGTCCCTGCTCACTGCAGAAGAGTCACACTAGATGACCTTTAAAGGTCCCTCCCAACCTAAACCATTCTGTGTTTATTCTCAGAATCCTATTACCTACTGTAACAGTAACAAAATACTCTAATAGAAAGATTGAATGCATTCCACAGCAGAAAGCCCCATAACAGATGACATAGAGAAGTTCTGGAAGTCAATAGTTTGCTTCTTTTATAATTTATCTTTGAGTATTAGATTACAGACTGTAAGATGTAGTCTATTCAATTTTGCCCAGTGCTTATCTCTGCACAGACAGCAAGAGTGCCAATAGAGCAACAATAACTGCAGCTCTCCACGGGGACTATGGGAGGGGAAAAAAAAAGAAGAATGACACTGCATCGATGAATTTTTAGAAACAAAATTCTTTAAAGGCCTCCCCAGTCCATGAATCAATGAGATAACTGCACATCCTTTGCCCAATCCTCTTTAGGAGAGGGGAAAAAAAAGCCCTCCAGGGATTTGCAGTTACCCTGTTGTTTACTGTGCAGGGGGTTTGCTCAGACTGTGGGCCAGAGATGTTAAAAGGCTGCCAGGACAGCTGCTTCCCCATGAGGAACCACAGAACACATCTGGCTGGAAGAGACATCAAAGACCATCCAGTCCAGCCCTTCATCCAGCACTGAAGGATCAACACTAAATCATGCCCCTAAGTGCCAGGTCCCTGCTGCTTACACAGCTCCAGAGACAGTGGCTCCAGCAGTGCCCTGGGCAGACCATTCCAGTGTTTGAGAACCCTTTCAGTGAAGACCTATCTCCAAACACCTAGCCTGCATCTCGAGAACCCTTTCAGTGAAGACCTATCTCCAAACACAAAGCCTGCATCTCGAGAACCCTTTCAGTGAAGACCTATCTCCAAACACAAAGCCTGCATCTCGAGAACCCTTTCAGTGAAGACCTATCTCCAAACACCTAGCCTGCATCTCGAGAACCCTTTCAACGAAGACCTATCTCCAAACACCTAGCCTGCATCTCTGCTGGCACAGCTTGAAGGCCTTTCCCCCAGTCCTGTCACTTGGCACTGAGCAGAGGCAGATCTCCTCCCCGCTCCAGCCTCCTTTCAGATAGTTGTGGAGCAGGAAGCTGCCACACTGCTGGTGTGTGCTAGACTGGATTTTCTCATCGTTCTCAATTTCTTTGTTCATGAAGTGTAAGAATTTCACCTGGTTTCCTGTTATAAAAGCTGCCCTTGTTGCCTTTCACCGCAGACCTTGTCTTTTCTCCTCCTCCTCAGAACAACAGGCACCAGCTGAACGATGGTGAGCTTGAGAACGAGGCTGTTGTGCTGCTTTCTTGCCACAGGAGCAGTTTAACGCCAGACACAGACCACTTTTACACTTTACTGCAGGTTTTGTTTTAGAGCAACCTACTCCTGTTGCCACTGCTCTGAGCTTGCAGGTGTCCTAGGTTGAGAACTGTGGAGTTAAAAACCCTTTTATGGACTAAAGGAGTCTAAGAGGTGGACAGAGGAAAGTGTGAAATTGTTACTCAATGCCGTAATTGTGCTATCTCTCTCTGAGCAAGGCCAACTCATCCTCCTGCCCTCTCCCTCCCGTCCCAGCAAGGAGCTGCTTGTCCAGGTAACCATGTAAGGAGTGTGCCTGGCTGTGGCCTTGTTCAGGCTGGTGGGTGGCAGAGGCACCTGGGGAGAGGAGAGGGGCGCTGGGGACTGTAGATTAGTTTTGGCTTAGGGGAAGGCTTAAGGCGGTTGCTGTGTATCCTGTGGATGCTCTGCAACTTCTCTGTACCTTTTTTTTTTTTTTCAAATATAATTCTGAATTTCCTTCTAATCCATTTGAGATCCTCTCATTCTGTCTGCTCCTTTTAAAAAAAAACAACCATGACAGCAGGAGGCAGAGGACTGCAGGGAAAGAGGCAGGGAACAAGAGAGGAAATGAGGCAAAGTGTTCAGTTCTGGAGCCCCCAACACAAGAAGGACATGGAACTGTTGGAGCCAGTCCAGAGGAGGCCATGAAGATGCTGAGAGAGCTGCAGCAGTTCTGCTATGAGGACAGGCTAAGAGAGTTGGGGCTCTGCAGCCTGCAGAAGAGAAGGCTCTGGGAAGACCTCATAGCAGCCTTCCAGAGTCTGAAAGGAGCCTACAGGAAAGCTGGGGAGGAACTATTCACAAGGTCTCGTTATGACAGGATGAGGAGGAATGGGTTTAAACTGGATTGAAACTGGATGTTAGGAGGAAGTTCTTCCAGTGAGGGTGGCGAGACACTGGAACAGGTTGCTCAGGGAGGCTGTCACTGCTCCCTCCCTGGAGGTGCTGAGGGCCAGGTTGGGTGAGGTCTTGAGTGACCTGTTCTAGTGGGAGGTGTCCCTGCCTATGGCACAGTGAGGTTGGAACTGGATGAGCTTTGAGCTCCCTTCCAACCTAAACCATTCTATGACTGCAGGGAACGAGGCATCCATGGGTAGTTCTGCCCAGGGATATGTGTACCCGCAGGCAGATACACAGGCATATGGATAGGACTCTGTGTGTGTCTCTCCAGCACTCCTGGCTCATTTATGCTCCCCCCACTATAATGTTCAACACAACTTGTGCTCATTTCATCAGTGCAATGCTCTCGACTGCTATGATTCCTGTAAGCTTGCAGATGAATTGATGAAAATAAGGGCAGAAGATCATGTGAGGTGTTCCTAAACTGTGACAGTGTTAGAGCAACGACAGCTGACAAGATGCAACCTAAAGGAACAGAGATGCTGAACAGTGATGCTCCTCCTTCAAGAGTAGGTCATTCCAAGTGTTCCCTCATGTTCCTCTTTTTACAGACTCAGGGATATACATCAAAACTCATAATATACAAAATTATAACCAAGAAGACTTATTATTCTTAGCTTTGTGTCTTTTAGAACTTGTGGGTTTTGTGGTTTTTTGGGGTTTTTTTTTGTCTTTGGGATACGAATTTTATTTGCAGCATGAATTTTATGCATAACAAACATACAATGGAAATCCTAGAAGTTATGCTAGTTATTTAGTAGATGTGGTTGCTCCCTCAAATTTGAATTAATCCCAGCACCTCAGCAGATTACCAGGAGGCCATCTGAGATGCCAGATTTTCACAAAAGTAGGGAAGCTGAATCTTCTTAGTCCCAGATATTGATCACAACCTATTTTTTTTTACAGCAGTAAGAATAAAACTGTTCAACCTATGCTCTGCCTTTTAAAACTTTCTCCTCTTCCTGCCCTCAGGCATTGTCCCCAACACTAAGGGCTGCCAGACTTCGCCACATCCTTCTAAGGGAAGCTGCAGTTCAGTAGCGCCAGGAATAGTTTCTGCATTAAACACTGCAGTCCTCACGGATGATAAAACAACATAAATGCAAAGCTGTGTGATTAATGTAAGGCTGTGTGATTAAAGGCAAGCCAGTGTGATTAACAGGGCTACAACATACAAGTCCTCTGCTTTCTCTTTCCATAATTAACTTAATTGATTCTAAATCTGCTCCGAAATTAGGGTGATGCTATTTAAAGCAAGGCTTTCAAGACTCAAAGCACCATGTTGGTTCAGCATTTCTCGTTCCAACCTTCAGCTATTTACTATTTTGCATCGGTGAATGCCTCAAGATCCATCTCAGCAGTGTCACTGTGGCAGATTCCAGGGAAAAGTCACTTCACGTGGATTGCAACACTGACTCAATATAAATCTTTCCAAGATTTCAGGGTCATATTTGGGTAAGAAAAAATCAGTTCTACCCCAGTAATATAAGACTCTTTATGAATGTGGGCAATGAAGGATTTGAAAACATCTGAAATCTGTTAAAACTTTACAGACCAACCCCTGGAGAAAGATGGGGAGGAAATCTAGCCTGGATGTGCAGAAATCAAGTAAGCCCTGCTCACAGCAGTATTTTTTTGAAAGCCACTTACCCTTAACAGGAATCAGGCTTGGTTACCCACAAAGCTTTTTTTTTTTTCTTTTTTCTTTCTTGCAACCACATTCCTACATCCACCAGGCTGTGCATGGAGTGGGAAGACACTGATGAATTAAAATCATGTTGCTGGAACACCAGGCACAACTCTGGGCTTCCTACTCACATGGTGCAAGTCAGAGTCAGCTTTGCCGCATGCAAATCACTGCAGGCTCAGAGCTTTATGTAAGGGCATCCAGTGACCTTCCCATTGCTACCTGCTCCCCATCTCCCTGCTGAGCAGGGCCCTCACATCATAGCACCCACAGTCAGGTATTTAATGGCCTGGAACAGAAAGAACCAGTGGAACAAAGACCAGAAACATAAATAAGGTTCAAGGAGCTGCTGTCTTTCCTTTTTAATCCACTTCTTTCCTTCTCCCCCCCCAATTATTTCCATTCATCCCCTGCTTTGACTTCCCCCCTCTTTTCCTTCTCTTTCCCGTTTCCCTTGCCTCTTTCCTTTCCCCCCTTTCCTTCAATGCAGAACTAGGGCTAAGAACTCATGACTGTGCAACTGCGTGATAATCATTGTGAGTAAATCACCTCCACTGAGAAACAGGAAAGGAAAAGAAGTGTGAGGGTGAGGAAGTTTTACTGCAGAATGCAGGACTGCATATACCAGACAGCATTCAGCAGTCTCAGATACCTGAGGACTCACAATAAGATCTTGCATATGCCACAAGAATATGCACTTGAAACACAATATATGTGATGACTGTAAAGATTTTAATGACTAAAGATAGATCCTGCATGTTCAACACTCTTTCATGCTCAGGGGTATTTCCCTTCTTGATATACCCCTTGTAATAACAGAATAAAATAAATAAACCCCTCAAACCATTTAAGAATATGTGTTTGGCCACAGTAGTGATACTGTCCAGTGTAACAGAGAGGGAGGGGAAAAAAAAATTTTAAAAAAAATATATATATAACAAAGGGTTATTGTTTAAACTTAGAAGACAAAATCCTAGTAAAACTATTTTTACTGTAGAGAGGACCTTGCAAAATTTCACCTCTAAGTTAGGGCAACTTGGAAAGTTATCATTATTAAATTGAAAGGACATCAAAGGAGAATCAAACCAGTAATCAAAGAGACTAATAATAATAATGTGACATCTGACTCTGCTGCCAGGATAATTTAGAGAAGAGTTGGAAGCAGCCACAGGGGAGTTTGCCTTGTTACTTTGTACAGCATAGGAAGCCCAGGAAGCATTGGAGTGATTACTACAAAGGTGAAAGTGAAATGCAATGTGTTTTCCACAACATGTGGTAAAATGTAAGGTTTTAACTTTAAAGTGCTTTATCCATATACACCTAAAAAAACCCCAAACCCAAAAAAACTAATTTCTGCCCAACCGACCATGAAAACACTGCCAGTTAATTTCCATGCAATTATTTCTCCTCTGAGATTAAATGCCTGTGATTTTGAATTCCAAAAAGATGCCAAAAGAATAAAGATGCCAACGGAAAGAATAAGGACCGAAAGATAATTAGACACTCCCATGGCTGCAGTTCAATGTCTCTAAAGTTGAGCTGCATTAATAAACATTTAGGAATGAAATAGCAAGGTACCTGGATGTCTAGTTATGGTCAGACAAAACGTCATATTTGGCTAAGCTGGAATCTTGGCCAAAAGCTCTAATGCTTTTTGCCACTTCCTATGTCATGAGGTAAATGATAGTCAAGGATTTTTCTATCACTTTCAATTTAGAGCGTACTGCAGTTAAGCCTTAGTGTAGATAACCAGGCATGAAAAGTTTTAATACTGTTTCACAGAATGACAGAATGTCAGAGGATGGAAGGGACATTGAAAGCACATCCAGTCCAACTCTCCCCTGCCAGGCCAGGACATCTCCAAATTTTAACTGGAACTTGAGGTGAGGGCTGAGCAATTCAAGGGTGAAACTCTTCTGAGGATGAGTGATCTGCCAGCCAGCCACTTTCATACAGCTTAGGAAATCCATACAAGAGGCTGAGCAAGAGTCCATAACTAAGGAGAGTCCATTCCCTTATTCAAAGCTGGCTATTGCTTTTTTTTCCCCCCTCATCTATCTCCAAGGTTTGCACTTCTGCAATCCACTTCTGCTTCAACTGACCTTTTATTCAAGAAGCGCAGCTCCTGTGCGATTAAAACCCATTATATAAAAATACCTCCTTACTTAGCAGAACAATTTCCAATGCCTTCCAAGAAGCATGCCTGATGTTGTCCTTTAGAAGACAATTACACCACCATGTTTTTTTTAAAATAATTGCTCTGGCAATAGAAAACTGGATTGTATTTCACATTAAATTCATCCGTGGACTTTGAGAAAGAAATTCTGGTTGAAAAGTCTATTTTATCATCAATGCCTGTGACAGCAAGAACTCAGTGTCTATATTTTGGGTTGTGCGTGAGGTTTCCCACACGGAGAGGGGAAAAAAAAAAGAGATATGGGGCAACGCTACTTAAAACCTGAACACACATCTGGATATGCAATAAAACGCCTATTAGATGTTCTCAAGATTTATTTGGCAATTTACATGATCTTGTTTGCAGCCATCAGACTAGAAAGGTCCTCTGCTATTTCTGCAGCAGTTGAGGTGGTATCAGAACAGTGTATCTTCATTTTCTTCATCTTTTCCTTAGAGATCTGATGAACACTTCGCAGATCACAGAATCACAGAATGTCAGGGGCTGGAAGTGATCTCAAAGGCTCATTCAGTCCAACCCCCCTGCCAGAGCAGGATCACCTAGATCAGATCTCACAGGATCACATCCAGCCAGGTTTTGAATACCTCCAGAGACCCCACAACCTCCCTGGGTAGCCTGTTCCAGTGTTCTGTCACCCACACAGTGAAAAAATTCCTCCTCATGTTTAAATGAAACTTCCTGTGCCTCAGTTTTCACCCACTGCTCCTTGTTCTGTCATTGGGCATCACCAACAACAGCCTGGCTTTAGCCTCCTGGCACTCACCCTTTACATAGTTACAAACATTGATGAGGTCTCCCCTTGGTCTCCTTTCCTCCCTCAGCCACCTCTTTTTAAGACAGATGTTCCACTCCCTTAATCATCTTTGTGGCCCTGTGCTGGACTCTCTCAAGCAGTTCTGTGTCATTTTCATAGGTCGGGGTGGGGGGTGTGGAGCACAACTGGACAGAATAGTCCAGATGTGGCCTCACCAGGGCAGAGAAGAGGAGGAGGAGAACCTCTCTCGACCTACTAACCACACCCCTCTTAATACACCCCAGAATGGAACTGGTCTTCTTGGCCACAAGAGCACACTGCTGGTGATGCTGATGATGCTGATAATGTTAATGATAAAACAGTCTCTGATAGGAAGATGCTGTTGCTTCTGTAAGATTATTTTTGGAAAAGAATTTTTGTGGGACTGAAGTTGTTCTTCCTTCTCAAAAAAGAAAACGGCTTTTTGTAAACAAACATTTTTCACAACCACATTCATCCAGGTCCTCTGCTGTTGTTCAGCTCCTGGGCAGGGAGCTTTCCTGCTGACTCACCATGTCCCTGGGCAAGGTGAGTCCCAGGGACTCAGGAAAGTCTCAGGAAAAGGCAGAGCATGGAGATGGAAATACACCCTCACTATCAGCACCTGAGGAAGCTGTGGGAAAGAGGAAGCTGCCAGAAGGAAAATGTATCATTAGCTGAGCTCAGCTGGAAGCCCTTGCTGAAGGTTACCTGTTTTTTACTTTTAATGTAGCCCAGAGAAGCACCAAGACAGATGTGTATCAGAGCCTCTCTGCACATAAGCACAGCAGTGACCCACAGGGTGGAATATTTACACTGACTTTCAGCAAGAACATGGAGTATTTTCTTCCTGAAAACATGTACTGGCTGTATTGTTAGCAACATGCAGTGTTCACTTTATTCTCACATGTTGACTGGGGCCTTGGTTTTCTTATTCAAAAAAAGCCCAAAAACTCACCAAACACCAAAACCCTAACTTCTGCTACTGGAAAGAGCAGATTGCTGCAGAAAATTGCAATTAAAAATACTTCTTTAATTAAAAAAAAAACAACAAAAACAACAACAAAAAAAAAACACCCCACAACCCAAACAAAAAAAACCCCCTTTTTTTTCTTATAATTTGATATTTTAATTATCCTGTTGTTGAATGTCTGAAGTTGTTGTTCGACTTAAAGGATTTGGAAGCTGTTGCAGCAAAGGAAGGAGGCAGATATGACAGCGAAGTGAACACCAGATGGCTTATCAAAAAGCATAAGTGTAGGGGTGTGCAGACACCAGGCTAGGGTGGATTTGCATGGCTTTGCTAGCAGAGCAGTTCTACTCTGGCTAATAAACCTCTCTTAGCTCTGGTGGGCATGATGTACAGCTCTTGAACACAGAGCTTGGCACTGTTCAGCCTGAAGAGGACAAGACTCCCAGGGGACCTTAGAAGCTGCCTTCCAATAGCTGAAGGGAGCCTACAGAAAAGCTGGAGGATTTTCATCAGGGTGTCTAGCAACAGGACTAGGAGGAAGGGTTTGAAGCTGAGGGAGAGCAGATTTAGACTAGATCTTAGGAGAAGTTCCTCAGTACAGGGGTGGGTGAGACTCTGCAATAGGCTGCCCAGAGTGGTTGTAGATGCCTCCTCCCTGGAGGTGTTTAAGGCCAGATCAGATGAGGCTTTGGGCAAGCAAGTCTAGCTGAGAGATGTCCCAGTCCATAGCAGGAAGTTTGGAGTTAATGATCTCTGAGGTCCCTTCCAAGCTAAGCCATTCTATGATTCTGTGACAGCTTTGGTAGCACTTCAATGTGGTATTTTATTTTACCACACAAGCATGCTTGGTCACAAGTTTAGCTGAGTATTAGCCATAGAAGCACTTAGAGAAAGGACTGGCAACCATAAAATAAAGGCAACCTTACCTAGGTACAACAGGTCCTGGGAAATATGCAGTGGCTTTCTGTGTTATTGGTTTAAGAAAATAACAATGATGGAGTTTTAGCTAAGTAGTCTTTGCTAACTCAGCAAATCATCTTTCAAGGAGCCTTTAACAGTACAGCACAGACCCAAATTGCTTCTGTCAGCTATGGCTTTGCTGGTTAAAATCCCATTGCCAGCAAATAGGAAGCATACAAAGTCACAGTAGGCTTTTGGGTCCTCTTATCAGCAGTCACATACAAGAATGCAGTAGTGCATGGAGCCCCAAGGTTTGCCATGTGCAAAATCAACAGAACCAGTCAGCATTTCTGAGACAAAACAGCTGTTACTCCTCCAAATCAAACGTGTACAGACATCAATCTGTGATGTGCAGCTCTGCTCTTCAACCCTTTCTCTCCACCTATAGCTTCACTGCCACCACCAGTTTACTTTGAAGCATTCATTTCTTGCTTTTCTCTTTATCCTTTGTTTATTCCTTGTATTCTGTCCTAGCACCTGTGAGAATTCTGGTTTCTTTCTCTGTCCTTAGTCCAATTCTTGCTCTTTTCTCTCTATAGAAGTTGCCTCCTCAACTCATTTCCCCCTCCTCATCTCTGTAATCAACTCTTCTTTTAGGATAGGTGCATTTGACCTCCAATCAAAACCTTACCACATGATGTACCTTGGCACTATGTCTAACAACAATTGCCTCAATTAAATGAAGCTTTGCTCATGACCAGACATCATTTTTAAGCTACTAATTATGTAGGCAGCTTGATGAACTTCTCTTTCCAGTTTAAGTCAAGTATATTTTTGCCTTCTATTAATAATTTATTTAAACTCCTTGCTAATAATTTAAAGAAAAAAAAATTGCATGAGTAGTCAAGCTATTTATGTTTTCAATTGATTTCTTTATCAATATAGGCTATGTACAGAGAAAGCAATGAGTGACCATGGGAAATTCAACAGCATGAGAAATTCAACTTGGAGGTTATCAAACCCAAAGG
This sequence comes from Psilopogon haemacephalus, assembly GCA_013396835.1. NCBI lineage: Eukaryota > Metazoa > Chordata > Aves > Piciformes > Megalaimidae > Psilopogon > Psilopogon haemacephalus. The sequence continues at coordinate 18,188 of VWZI01013887.1, read as the reverse complement.
AAAAATAATTGAAGAGCTATTATAAAAGTGCACTGCAGCAATCACTGACTTTAAGAAATTGAAATGTGTTAAAAAAAAAAAAAAAGAAAAGGAGAGTAATCAAGCTGAATTATTATTATTTCCACAGGAAGAAGTCCTTTGGCTGTAGCTGGACACCCGTTCATGGTTTGGTATCATCACCTTTAGCTACACAGAGACCTCTGTGTGCAGCCACAGAGGTACTGGCCAGCCTCTCATGACTGGGAATCACTCCCATATTTACATGACAGAGGAAAACAGTTTCATATCTGCCAGGCTCCTCTGGGAATAAGCCACAGGAGGCTCACTTTTTTGCAGGAATAGCCTGCTACAGTTTGATCAGGAGGAAATCCTCCTTCAGTGTTCTTCTTGTGCAGCTCTTGCCATATGGTTGAGCAGCCAACAGATTTTTGGGTGACAGCATGAGGATAACTATAAAAGAGAACTGCTCCAGTGCCTGTCCTCCCCAACAACAACCAGTACATGACATTCCTAAGAGCAACAAACCATAGTAACAACTGCCTGATCTGCAAATTCCATTACAAACTGTGGTTAAAACTTCCATCAAGGAATTGCTTTGCATTATGTTTTGTGTCCTGCACCATACAGGGCTTTGTTTTTGGGTTTTTTTTTGTTTTGCTTTGTTTTGTTTTTATATTTCCCCTTACCTCTGAAGATGAAGCTATGAATAAATAAAATCAGATCTTGAGGCTCTTTATCTGAACTTAGTAGACCACAGAATGCTCAAGGCTGGCTGTTCCCCACACTTTCAAATACTCAGTAGCAATATATAGAGTCTACTCTTAACAAGTTATGAAGCACTAATTGCTAGTTAATCACTAAAAGCACATATTAGCATCAAAGGAGTCAGTAGCAGCTCAGAAAAAACTAACTTGTAATAAATAAAATATGTCCCAATTAACTCATCCATTTTCCTTGTTTATCCCAACATTTTACCATGAGGCCATTAAACAGCCTAAATTGTTCCTCAATAAAGAATTTATTTCTTTAAATATAACCACAACTTAAAGTAAACACCAAGGAGTATCTAAACTAATTAAAACAGAATGTAAAAATACTGCCATTTCCTGGTCATGTTTCATAAATTGTATTTTTATAAACATCTTACATAAAATTACATTTAGGGTACAGCTGATCAGTTGTTTCTGAGAAATGTATCTATGGTTCCCTGGCATATTTTCTTCCTTCAAGAAAGCAAAAACTTAACAAAAAAGCTGTTGAACAGCAACCCAGCAAGGTAGCAGGTCTAAGGACATTCTTCTCCCCCTCTACTCTGCCTTAGTGAGACCACACCTGGAACACCATGTCCAGTTTTGGGCTTCCCAATTCAAAAGAGATAGGGACCTGCTGGATAGAGTCCAGCAGAGAGACATGAGGATTACTGGGAGACTTGAGCAACCTGGGGAGCTTCTGACCTGAGAAACCTGGGGATGTTTAGTCTGGAGAAGACTGAGAGGAGATCTCATGAATGTGAGCAAATATCTGAGAGGTGAGTGTCAAATGGCTGGGACCAATCTCTTTTCAGTGTTCCACAGCAAAAGGACAAAGAGCAAAAGCTATAAACTGGAACAGAGGTTTCACCTCAAGATGAGGAGAAACTTCTTACAGTGAAGGTGACAGAGCACTGGAACAGGCTGCCCAAAGAGGTTGTGGAATCTCCTTCTCTGGAGACTTTCAAAACCCACCTGGATGCATTCCTGTGTGAACTACCCTAGGGGATGCTGCCTTGGCAGGGGAGTTGGACTTGATGATCTCTGGAGGTCCCTTCCAACTTCTAAGATTCTCTGATTCTGTAAGAGGGGTGTCTCAGAGGGCAGTACACAGCAGAGTCCAAGGCTCTGAGGCAGCATAAAGGGAGGGGAGAGAAAGTAGTTGGACCTGTAACTGAAATTTATATACTTTCAGATAATAGTTCTTCACCCTGGGAATTTATAGAGGATGTGAGCCAATACTGTAAAAATGTAAGCCTTTTTGAAGCAGTGAAGGACCACACTAACCAGAATATACTCTCTGATCCATTCAGTCATGAGTAGCTCAGAAAGATGAATTTCAGTCTGTGTTTTCTTTTCCTAACAGGGTGTTTCCTGTGCATATAGAAGAGAAAGTGTCAGCAAACTCAGAGACCAGAAGCAGGGGACCTCATCCTCCCAGTGCTGAAGAATCCCAGACACTTGCTCAGGAAGCTGGATAGCAGCGTGTGATGGTGCACAGTGCAGAGCAGAGGCACCCAAATGGCCCAGTGCACCCACTCTGCCAATACAGATGCTAACTCAAAGGAACCTTTCAGCTAAAATCACTGCCTTAGATTAAAACTCACAGAGCAATGTGTTAAAGGGCTTAAGAAACAGAGAACAAACTGAAAAGCAATCCCAAACAGGAATTAGGAAGGCATTCCAGAACGTCAGGCTTGTGCTCTAGTGTCTGGCACACATATATCAGCAAGGGCCAGCTTGGTCAACCTGTTCAAAGCCAGTAAGTGTGAGGGTATTGAAGAAACACTGCCACGAAAGCATCTGAATACTGTTTCAGAAACACACTAGAGATGTTTCAGTACATGCAGAACCTTGGATGTTTGTAAGATCCTGGAAAAATACTGGTGGCAAGGTGCCAGATACTGCAAATCTGTGATGCCAAGCGGAGAGAGCACATGACAAAAAGAGTACAGGAGGTGACACTCTCCTCTCCTGTTCAGCTGCTCTTCCATTTATCTCCACCAGCTACAGTCTCAGTGCCACACACCTCTGATTTCAGGCACAAGAGAGCCACAATAGCCCAGGCAGAGCTGGCAGCCCAGTCAGCACTGACTGCAGGCTCAGTGCTGACACAAGGCTGTGCACCTCTTGAAAGGCATCCCACCAATGACCTGCTCTTCCCCCTTCATTTCTATTGAAATCTGAATAGTTTAGGTGAAAAATGGAAAGAAAACTGCGATGAATCCAATCAATAAACACCTGGACATTTGAAGGGAGGCAAACCACTGGCAAATGAATCTTCACTTGAGAATGTGCATACGGATGGTTGGTTAGAGATTACAAGATCTAAGACTTTATTCAGATCAGCTCTTTCACTTCCCTTTGATGTTAAAAAGAAGAAGGGGGGCGAAAGCAGCAAGTACTGTAAAGAGCAGTGTAAATTAACACTTCTGATTATATTTCACCCTACAGTAACACAAGACTCACAGTGTTTCTACACAAAATCGTTGCTCAACACATAATAGTTCCAGTTATATGTACTATCTTCACCTGATTTCCATCATGACATATTAATTCAACCTCTTTTCATATCCTGGAGGAAGTCAGCAAGGTTAAAGAAATGCTAGAAGTATCTTATGAGTACTTTGTTCTGTTCTGGGCCCTTCACTACGAGCACATTGAGGTTCTGGAGCATCTCCAGAGAAGGGCCTGGAGCACCTGGGCTGTGAGGAGCATCTGAGGGAGCTGGAGGGGGTCAGTCTGGAGAAGAGGAGGCTGAGGGCAGACCTCATTGCTCTCTACAACTACCTGAAGGAACATTGGAATGGGGAGGGGACAGCCTCTGCTCCTTGGTGGCAGGCAACAGGACTAGAGGAAATTGTTTCAATCTGCACCAGAGGAGGTTCAGGCTGGATGCTAGGAAATATTTCTTCACAGAGAGGGTTCTCAAACACTGAAATACTCTGCCCAGGACAGTGCTGGAGTCCCCATTCCTGGAGGTGTTTAAGCAGCCTGTGGGCCTGAAGCTTAGGGACATGACTTAGGATTGAACCTTAGATTGGGTCAAAGGTTGGGCTGGATGATCTTTGCTGTCTCCCCCAGCCAGACATTTTCTGTGATTCTGAGTAACAGGGATGTGGGAAATGAACCTCATTTGTAGGAGGAGGGGCCCTGAGTTAACAAGACCATACTGGGGTTAGCAAGCAAACATGCCTAGTCCTTTGGCAAGCTGGTACTGGGAAAGCATATTAGTTTAACACCAGTGAAGATCACAGTCATTTAGCAACTGTCAACATGGGCTTGTCACCTGGCTAGGCTGGGCCCCCATAACCCTGTCACCCCACTGTAGTTCAGTGAAGCAGCACAGGTATGTTAGAGCCGTGGGAGACTCATGACAGGCAGACAGGTTTCCTTAGCTTGTTTCATGGTCTTTACACCAAAGGGAGTATTTGCTCAATACATGTCTCACTCAGATGGCTGTGTCTATAGCTTATGCGTGTGAGTGCATCCTCTTCCTGGTGACTCCACATTGCTCTCTGGGAGTTACACATTCATCAAAATTGAAATATGTTCTCTAGATTTAGACATCACAAATCAAGGCTCGAGAGCAAAACTGTGAGCAATCAACACATTAAGTCATTCCAGCCCTGGCAGAAGACAACAGCGTTCAAGTGAAGAAATAATTCATGCTCCAAATAAATAATTAAGGGCTGTATTGTGCCTCTGAGTTAGAGCTCATACATATGCCACCAAGCCTGATGCCTTCTCCAAAGGCCTCTCAGAGCAGGGCAAGATGACACCAGGGCTTAAAGAAGTCCTTTTCTCCTTGTAACTGATCTGTAAGCTAGAATCTCACTCAGAGTCCAGATCCTGCCAACATCCTGCCATGCTGCGCTCTGTGAAGAGGAGATGAAGTGTGTGCTGCTTGCAAACTACACAGGCTGGCTTGTAACCGAAGACAGTGCTTCTAGCTAATCATTTCTTATGGTTGGAAATTTCCATTTGGATCACCCTAGTGCCCCCCTGAAAAGGACCCAGAAAAGTCAAGTGTTGACACCATTATTAAGCCATGCCACAACAGATGAACTACTGTGAGACGCTCTCTCACTTTGCACGGTGACAATAGTGAGACATCAATATTGCTAACAGCAAAATTTAGGGAGAAATAAGTGTTACTACAGTCTGCCTCTAAATGGCAGAGCTATCCTACACAGCAGGACAATCCTGTGCTACTGCTTTCTCCCTCTCTCCTTCTCAGGAGCAGGGGAAGATCTGATCTCCCTGAGGATGCTCACCGATGGGCTCTGGCAGGAAAGAGCTCTGCAGCTAAAGAAGGAAGGACTGTCAGCTCAGCACAAGTTACAGAACTTCAAACACTTCACAAGGTTTCCCTGCAGGCTTTAACGATTTCAGTGGCCCATGCTTTACCTAAAAGTAGCAGAACTCCAATCTGGTTCATAAACAAGTTCATGCCAGCATTCCGATTCGAGAATACACAAGATAAATATTTATAGATTGGCTTTTGCAACTTGTCATGTTTTAGCTCAGGACTTCATCAGCAAACCACAGCAGCACTGCAGGGAAAGAAGAGTCCAAAGCTTCCGAAGATACAGCAATCCCCCTTGATCAACGTGGGACTTGCTCTAGTTTGCATTTTAAATAGCTCAAATGCAACCACCAGTGGGTAGGAGATGAACTGTAATCTTCAGTCTCACATGAGAGGCATTTAACTCCTTCCCATTTAAAAGCATCTTGGTGAATTCACAATTCTCATGTAACTACCTTTCAAGTCAAGCCACAACTTATGGGCCAAAATTTTAAAGTTGATTTTACATATCACAGGACCACAGGATGTTAAGGTTTGGAAGGGACCTCCCTAGATAATTGAGTCTAGCCTCTCTGACAGAGCAGGACCATACAATCCAGCACAGGCTGCACAAGAATGCATCCAGACAGGGCTTCAAAGTCTCCTTCTCATTGTGCTGCCATTTGCAAATGCAATAAAAAAACAACAGAGTTTCCCACAGCCCAAAAGACGACCTACAGAACACTGCAGAAAAACCCACTTAGGCCTACAAAAATTAGAGAAGTGATAAAGATTAAAGTCTCTTTTAAAGCTGGCAAGATCTAAATATTTCCTGTCATTCTACCACCATAAGTGCTGACACCAGCTTATTATCTGTGCCGTGTAAGGTTAACCAGTTTTCTGTTGCCTGTTTTGCTCTGTCCATAGAGAAAAACAATGACCCTAATGAAAAATGCATGCAAGCACACAATATTAGAGCTATTTTTTGACTGTTGACGGACTCAACCTGAGTTTTTCAAATGGAACTTCAGAGAAGAATTGATGGCATCACACAGCAGAAGAGAGAAACTAGATTTGAAACACTGTTTACTGAGCTAGTCTTGAGGGCTTTGTCCCACTCTCTTTTCCCTTATACTTTGAGGTTGGAGAGAAAAAAAATAGAAGACAATATCACCTATGCAGGAGAAAAAAAAAAAAAAAAAAAAAAAAAAANCACTCTATTAACAGCATGTTAAACACTGACCAAATATACACGTTGCCTGCAAAAGATGATTAGGTAAAGAACATCTGAGGTCTACCCTGTGCTTTAGGGTATCTCTTTTGTCAGGAAAAATAAAATGGAACACAGGAAACGTAATAGAATCGAGAGCAAAATATGCTGCAAAAGCATGAATATATTAACAATCCAAACATAAGGATACTAAAAAAAATTAATTAAAAAAAGTTCATTTCAAGGGCTATTAAACACGAAGATGCACTTTCTGGCAAAGGGGAATGGTGGAGGGGGGGAAGCAGAAGGCTTCTACTGCCCTTGGCACACATTTGCTCATGCAGTAAGGTCCTCTGAAAGACACACCTATTGTGAGCCTTAAAGTCATGGTTCAGACAAACCCTTCAGTTTGTGGTTAAGTTTTAACCAATCTGATGTGAGCAGAGATTTATAGTGTATTTATTTATTTAGTATTTTGGTTTATTATTCCTAAGTGGAGATGAAACAAAGCACATGCTCAGGACCCATAAAAAGGAAATAGAGGGATATAAATTTTTGCTGCCTCAGGTTCACTCTTTATAATCATCTGGAGCTCTTCCTAAGAATCACAGACACATGAAGGTTGGCAAAGCCACTCAGGATCACCAAGTCCAACCAATATCCCTACTCTACAAGGTGTACCCTAAACCATATCCCTAAGCGCCACATCCAAATGACTTTTCAAAGACATGCAGGGCTGGTGACCCAACCACCAACCTGGACAGCCCATACCAATGCCTGACCACTTTTTCCAGGAACACTTTCCCCCTAATATCCAGTCCTAAAATCATCACCTTCCAGAGAAAGCTTCTCTGGAAGAGGCTATAAATGTACTAATAGTAACTAAAATCCTCTGTACANTCTACAAGGTGTACCCTAAACCATATCCCTAAGTGCCACATCCAAATGACTTTTCAAAGACATCCAGGGCTGGTGACCCAACCACCAACCTGGACAGCCCATTCCAATGCCTGACCACTTTTTCCAGGAACACTTTTCCCCTAATATCCAGTCCTAAAATCATCACCTTCCAGAGAAAGCGTCTCTGGAAGAGGCTATAAATGTACTAATAGTAACTGAAATCCTCTGTACGGAGAATTGCAATTTCAGATAAGGCTGCCTCCTTAGATGGCTGAAGTTGTGTGCAATCTGTAAAGTACAGCCTGCCAAGGACCAAGTGCTACTGTAATTGCATTAATTGTAAATCCCTCAGCAACAAAGAAGAAAATGAAGAGATGCTCCAGAGCCCATACTGGTGAGCTAAAAATAATGCAAGTAGTGTTAGCCACTCATTAGGAATAAACCCATCTCCAAAGCCTTTGCTCAGGTTACTCTGCTTCCACTCAGGCAGTGCTCCCACTTGTGCAGGAGTTTCCTGGTGTCCAGGAGTGAGGTGAGCATGGCCACATCATGAAGAGGCTAAGCTAGGAGGCTAAAATGAGGTCCTGGGCCCATAGACAGCCACGGGCATGGGCTATAATGGTTCCTCAGGGCCTCAGTACCTGGAATCACACTGAAGGATAATCACACTGATAGGACAAGGAGCAATAGGTGCAAGCTGCAGCACAGGAGGTTCCACCTCAACACAAGGAGGAACTTCTTGACTGTGTGGGTCCCAGAGCACTGGAACAGGCTCCCCAGAGAGGTTGTGGAGTCTCCTTCTCTGGAGATTTTCAAGCATGTCTGGATGTGTTCCTGTGTGACCTGAGCTAGATTGTCTGGTCTTGCTTTGGCAAGGGGGTCGGACTCGATGATCTCTTTGGGTCCCTTCCAGCCCCTGACATCCAGAGTCCTGTGAAGCATCAATTAAAAAACTCTAGCTTGGATGCCTTGGTTTTTGTATCCCTTCCCCCACCCCTTTTCTGTTTTCTTCTTATTTCACCCAATGCTTTTGGAATCACAGATGGTTCTTGCTCAAGAAACAAACTATCTTATTTTACTTCTCAAGCAGCACAATCCTCAAAAACTATTCTGAATTCAAACTTAAATGAGGGATCAGTTGCTGGTTTGACTGAAAGAAAGAGTCAGAGATGGGAATGGGGGAAAAAAGGATCAGAGGAGGTGAAGGAGGATTGCCATTTAGGCCAGCACTTGTTCGGGTCTAGTCACTTCACACCTTCAGCCAGGCCTCAAGTCCAACAGATAAAATAAGGTATTGACAAAAGGAAGTGAGCAATCAAACTGCATGGACATTCTAAGCATCATCAACTGATTGGTACCAACATGCAAGGAAAAATTGGCAAGATTAAGAACAGTGACAGACAGTCCCAGCCTGATCTATTAAGCCTTCTGTGTTTGTGTGGGGTGTTCAGTGCAGAGGGAGCAAGCAAAAGGCTTGAGCAAGTGAGCCTGTGTGCACCCTCACAAAACATCAGCACCTATCAGAGTCAGGCATTTCCCCCAGGTCACGTGTAGCAGCTGTGCAAGTTTACTCAAATGCTATGAAACAGTTCTACTTAGCTGCAAACCTCACAGTATTAGTAAACTGGAAAGCCAATCAGGAATTTTTTATGATCCCATGACCAAGTTGCTGGTGGCATTGCAAGCATCTTTTGGCATCCTCAAAGTAAAAATTGTTCTTACCTCAGAGTATGTGTATGCACACCACACCACCTCTAAAGCACAGGTATGATTTGCAGGATGCTATGCAACCAGCTGCAGCTTAAAACCAGATACACACAGAGCCAGCACAAACAGGTAGCATTATGTCTTGTGCTAGCACAGTGAAATGGATTACATTTAACCCAGAGTCTTGTCCTGCTGTGAATAAAACGGGCATGAGCAGAATCAAACCTTGAAAGTTTAGCTGCTGTAGTGATCTGCTATCAAGGTCATCACAATTTGTAACAGGCACAAATCCTAAATAGTGTGATGGCTGTAATCAGAGTTTCTTAGCGTGCGCCTCTGATCTGAATTCTTTCATTCCGACTCAACTCCCACACAGCTCAATTCAAGATCAGGTTTTGTAGTAAAACAACTCAAAACATTAAAAAGAAAATAAAGAGAAAGGGAATAAATGGAGCCTAGGTGGAGAGCTGGTTGACACTATTTTTGTATGTTTCCTCTTGCTGTAAGCACATGGAAGCACAGTCCAGTGTGCTTCCATAAGATTACTGACAGAGCAAAATCCCTCTGGGCATGGGTATTTACCACAGGCATGCTCAAGTTGATGAAGGACCTGATTGATTCCATACAAATCAACGAAAGAGCTCTCTCACTCCTATGCTCAGGAGAGACTAAAGGATCAGTCAGAAAGCAGATGGGAGTCACAGGCATTTTCTTGTGTCTGGTACAATTAGCTACTGCAGATTCTATGGACCAAACAACAACGATGCACACCCACGCATCCAGGATTAGCAAGCAGCTCCCTGCTTTGAAATTATTATGCTCTTTACTATAGCTCAAGTTTACATATTACAAAGAGTAACTGGATCTGATATTCCACAACAGACACAATTAACAGCACATATTTTCCAGAAGAGTGCAAATCTTAACAGGTTTTCCTAATACAACTATAAAATGTCTTTATGTCAGACACTTTGGTGTGGATTATTGCCTATATTTGAACTCCCAGTCCTCTGCTTTCTTATTTTTGAAGCATGTGGGGAAATGTAAACAAGTTACCCATTTTCCCTTGAATTTTACATAGGTAGCACCACTAAAGCTTAAATTCTCACCTGGAATTGCTCTCCAATGTCTATGGTGGGGGGTTGAAACTGGATGATCTTTGAGGTTCCTTCCAACCTAAACAATTCTATGATTCTATAAACACTGCCTATAGAAGTCAGTCCTCAATGTAGAATCATAGAATCATAGAATGGTCTAGGTTGGAAGAGACCTCAAAGATCATCCAGTTCCAACCCCCCACCATAGGCAGGGACACCTCCCACTAGACCAGGATGCTCAAGACCTCATCCAGCCTGGCCTTGAACACATCCAGGGAGGGAGCAGAACTGAAGGGCACAACCTGAGTTGAAACATTGTGCAAAACAATTGTACTCAAACCTACATTCATCCTGCAGTCTGCAAACATGTGCCCTTGATCCAAAATATTTGTCAGACCATATTTGAACTGTTCCAGAGTTTGTTCCTCCCTGTCCTGCCATATTGCTATGTCATGACTCATTAAGGAATCAATGCCATTGCAATGGCATGTGCGCTCAACCAGCTAACAGTTGCTTCACTCTCTTCATGATTTGTTTCTCAGCTTGGCTATCAAATCCGATTCTCTGCCAACTTCTGCACCACCATTTATTTTTACCCTAATATGAAACTTTGCACAAAAGATGCTGGCACTAGGCTCGTAACAAGTATGTTCTTGGATTGGTGCTCCAGGAAAACGTGATGCCAGGGGGGTGTTAAGAATAAAACCCTCTTCAGCTCTGCAAAATATCAGCGAGGTTTGCTTTCTCTGAAATATGTTTTTCAGACCCTAGAAGCATGGATTTCATAGCAGGGCAGTTTAGAACAAGAACACAAGGCAGAAGTAAGTTCAAAAGCCCTGAGACACGCACAGCAACTTGACTCAACTGAATCTGGAGTGACAGCACTGCTGGGCAAAACCTGGAGGTGAGCATTTTGGTGAAGTTCCTGTGGACTCAGCTGGAGGTCCCCATGAAAACAAAGCTTATGTATCCAGCCCATTGCAGACTCCTTCAGCTTGCACATTTACACTCCAGGCAACTTTGCCCTCTGTTTCACCTTCCCTGTCTTTCAGTATTTCCCCAGATCCTGAGCACTACCCAGATAGGGTGGCTCTCACTTTATTCCCAGCATCCCACAACATGAGGAGGACCATGGTCAACCCTGCAGACCCTGAGGGAACAGCACTGTTCCAGCAGCACCATCTGTGCCTCCTCTCTTGCACAACGGGACACAAATAAACCAAAATGAACATTCACTACTCTTTGAGAGTCTGCAATGTTTGGAGGCTCAGGAGTGATTATTAAACATGCAATCATCTCTGAAGTGTGCAGCTGAGCTCACCTAACAAGTAACCAGATGGGACAAGAGAGGTCAAACATTTTCTTAGTGGCTTTGGTGGTTAAGCCTGCAACTAGTTTGGTTAGAGGTACAAAAAGAGAGGAAAGCATCAAGGAAATGATGATGGGAGAACAGAGGAACAAAGAAGGATGAGCAGAGGTGAACAAGTACAAGGGATACAACTGTTCTAATACTAACTCTGCTCACACATTTTTTCTGAGAATTAAGTAGGACAACGTTTAGAGATGTGCTATCAAGAAAGCTACATGTTGGCAGTTTGCAAGACTGTCACATCATAAGGAATATATTCAGTTCTTTACTATTTAATTCAGGAACTATTTGAGGCTATAGAGGAAGAACTCTACTTTTTTTTTTTAGCACCAAAGACAATTCCCTGCACTGTTACACTTCCACATTTTTTGAAATCCAAATTCTCTGTTCCAAATTCGTATTTCATCTCCAAATGTCCAGCTTGTTTCTGGACCTCAGCCATCCTCCTCTCACCTGGATATTAACCTCATTCTGCTGTAGCTGGTTTCCATTTGCTGCTTCACATATAATAAACCCATTCCTCCAAGGCTTCCTGAGGGTGGTCCCCCAGTGACTGTGCTGTGGTTGCAGTAGCAACCCCCTGCACCCAGGGGTCTCTTCAGCTACTGCTGTGCACTTCTCTCCCTAAGCTTTTCTTCCCTGAGAAAGGTCAGCCATGGGGACAGATACCCTAAGCCTCCACCAGACCAACCTACTTCTGGGCTGAGCTGTGCTCCCACCTCTCTTCAGGCCTCAGTATACCCATGAATTTTTATTTTCCTTTGTTCTCCCTTTCAGCCTAGCACTTCTGTTTCCCCTGTGGTTAGAATGTGGTTAGTACACACATGAAAAACATGAAGCAATCAAATTTATAGAATCAGCCAGGTTGGAAGAGATCTCCAAGCTCATCCAGTCCAACCTAGCACCCAGCCCTAGCCAATCAACTAGACCATGGCACTAAGTGCCCCATCCAGGCTTCTCTTCAACACCTCCAGGGACGGTGACTCCAGCATCTCCCTGGGCAGCCCATTCCAATGCCAATCACTCTCTCTGTGCAGAACTTCCTCCTAACATCCAGCCTATACCTCCCCTGGCACAACCTGAGACTGTGTCCCCTCATTCTGTTGCTGGTTGCCTGGGTGAACTGACTGACCCCCACCTGGCTACAACTTCCCTTCAGATAGTTATAGACAGCAATGAGCTCTGCCCTGAGCCTCCTCTCCTGCAGGCTGCACACCCCCAGCTCCCTTAGCCTCTCCTCACAGGGCTGTGCTCCAGGCCCCTTACCAGCTTTGTCGCCCTTCTCTGGGCACGTCCCAGTATCTCAACATTTCTTTCCTCTCTGATTAGCCTCATTAACCATTCCTTATGATTTTTCAGGACTAAAATGTGTCCTATCCTTAAAATTACTGACACTTTTATTTTGAAAAAAACCCCCACATTTTATGCTGAGGTCAGGTATGTTTCAGCATTGCACTCCATGCATTCAGAAAGCTCATCCAATCTGCAGAGTGGCTACACCAGTGTGGAAAGAGAACACCCACATAAACCAACAAAGGCTTAAGTGCTAATGATAGGCTGAACAGCTGGAAGCCTTCTTTAAATACAAGCAGCAGTGTCCACACACAGATCTGTGCAGGTTTAATAACAGCACCACATTTTTATTTATTCCTCCACATGCCCTGCATGCAAATAAGCCTTTAAACAGCTTCCTGAATCTAAACCTAATGTATGCAGCATTCTGTGTGAAAAATCAATGCCGTTCTCAGATCTAAAGGCTGATTATTCTGCAGAGAAAATGGATTGCCTTGATTCAATCAAGCTTCTTCTCTGCAAGCAGCGTTTCATCTACTTTGTGCTTAATGTGTATTAACCCTTGGGCACGTGGGTCACTAAGTGGGCTTTGCTGAGACAAAGCCTGAATCATCAGGAGGAATAACTGTTCCCATGGCACTGCAGACCATCACCTAATCCAGCTACAACCATCAACACATCAGACTCCTATAAAGACAGAAGCAAAAGCTTCCCAATAGTCACAGTCAAGAAAGGAAATTACCTGTCTTCTTTAGGCAGTTTTCTCAACCCTCTATTTTTAACACATAAAACATCAGCCCATTCTTTGAGTGGTTTGCAAAGTGAAACCTGGGCAAAGGTGGGTTACCAGTTTCCTTTAAGTCTCATTGTGCAGAAGTATATGCACACTATAAGGGTGGTGTTCTGTGACATGTTCCTGGAGAAAAACCTATTAGGCATAATTTTCTAATCTAGAGTAGAAATTACTTTTCAAATGGTTGTTTTAGTGACTTTGGCAGGCCATCCTCTCCTTTTCTGTATAATAGACAAAAAGGACTGATTGTAGTTCAGAATGCAGCACTGGCCTAAGTATCACTACAAAGCACAGATTTAGCAGTCTCGTGGGTACAAAACATGGGGTGCAAGTGACTCCAAGCATGCCTTCAAAGGACATCAAAGGAATCAATCTGCTACAGAGACAAGAACAAAGTAGACTGTCTTATCAGGGAGCAAGCAGGAGGCTTTCGGTCAGTAAAAGAAGTGGCAAGAAAAAGGCAACACAACTGAAACAACTAAGAACAGGGCACTGGGAGAGCAGAGACTTCCTTTAGTCCAGCCCCTGACTTCAGTTTCCCCACCCACAGAAAGGCTGCTGAACTCCTCTCCCATTGCCACATCAACCTTTTCAGAAAGCATCAATCAGAATTTTGCAAACTAAGTGCTTGTCCACACCAATCCCTAAGTTCTGCAGAGTCTTGCAGGTGTTCCTGTCCTACAGATAATGAATAATTACTGGGAAAACAGAAAGAAAGGTAAAGCAGCCAGAAGGGAGGAACAGCCAATACCCTGCTTTAGCTTTCTCATCTCACAAACGGGCACTTCAGGCAAGTGTTATATCTGCTTTACCACAGTCCCATTTTTCACTTTACCTGGAAAACCAGATCAATTAGCAGAGATGCAACAAGACAAAGTGGCACCATTATTTTCCAAGTTGGTCATTCATTTATGATTCCAGCAACTCCTGACTGACTTACTACTAGTAATGTCAGGAACAAAAAAGATCTTGCATTTAAGAGCAGCAAAAGCTTAGTCATGCACAGCGCTGATGCTGCAGAACATTCAGGGAGGAGCAATCCAGCACTTTAAACAGTTTGGAGGGTCAAAGAGCTGAGTTTACAGCAGAGCCCCATGAACTAAACCAAACAGCTCCCCAGGGAAAACGTTCCCCATGCTGAAGCACCAGAGACATCTGCTACCCTTTCTCTCCCGACTCCACAGTCCCTGAGGTGAACAGAAGGACTGGTACAGGAGGCACAAACTGCTGCCTGATCAAAGGTTTTAGATGAGTTAATCCCACCACACATTATTTTAGGCAGGTGAAAAAAATCTCCCTGCCATTTCCAGGTGGGTTCAGGGAGCTCTAGTCACATTCATATGGGCAACTACAGTAAAGTGATACAAGACATCTTTCACCTTTTATTTTCATTTTCTCCCGGGCTAAGGACTCTGTCAACTCACACTTGCTGTATTACCTGGAAAGCCAGTGAAAGGGGACTCCTCACAGCTTGGCCAGCCACGCTGAGCTGCTGCAGGCAGGACAGGCACAGACATGCTGCTCTCACTTCCACGCTGACCTGCATCTCCTACTCACACTGATTTTCTCTGCCATTTACCCCCTACTGAAACATCCTGACATGAGAGGCACTGAGCAGTTTTCTTCACAGTTCCTCCACAGAAAATGTTGGCCAGTGAGAAGACAAAGTGTATTAATTTCTGCATGGAGCTTATTTGCACCTGGTATTTAGAACTGCCTGAGCTGCTCCTGAGGGAAAACGTGCTAAACCATAAGAGCCTGAGAGGAGAATTACTTCTACAGAGAGAAAGTTCATCTGGCCCAACACTTAATGTCCCTGAATGTCTCAAAGAGAACAGATAAGCAATGCTTTTGTTGAGGTACAGAGGTGGTCATAGGCCTTAGTGGCTGGGACCCCCATCCACACCTTCTACTGCCAACGGCCCAAGGGCCATGTCTCAGCTCACCACAGGACTTCCAGTCCCTGCCTGAGCCATGCTGTAGGTGTGCCTTCTGTCTCCTGGATGGGGCTGGACCCGCACTGCAGAGCAGTGCTCTCCTGGATGGAGCACTCAGCCCTGTGCCACAGCTTCTGGTGCAGAACTCAGCATCACACAGCACAACTGCACTCTCCTGGTCTCTGCGCTCACCAGGACTTGAGGAACCATGAGCCTCCTACTTGCCCAAAATGCCAGTTGGGTTCCAGCTCCAAAAGCACTTGAAAAGGACACAAAACACAAAGGATATGATTGCAAATGGGATTTTATTTATTCCATATGCTAGATTTTGTATGACAGAGTTTTAATGTTTGTTTTAAGGTTTGTTTTAGGTTTGTCAGGGGGTTTTTGTTAACTATTTTAGTTCAATAGATTTTTGGGGTTAGATTTTTTTTTATGCTGGTTAGGCATTTCTTTGTTCAAGATTTTTTGCTTGTTATTATTCTAATGTTGGCTAGATTTTTTTTGTTAGATGCTTTTTATTAGATTTTTTTTTGTTTGTTTTGGTTAGATTTTTTGGGTAGTTATTTTATATTAGGTTTTTTATGTTAGATTTTTTTAGGTGTGTTAGAAGTTTTTTTGTTAGTTTTCCTAACTTAGGTTAGAATTTTTTTGTTAGCTTTTTGTTAGAGTTTTT
>VWZI01013885.1:301675-316434 GCA_013396835.1 Psilopogon haemacephalus | reverse complement strand
AAAAAGTGTAATTTCACATTTCAGTAAGTGGGGATTTACACAAGGGACTTGCAACCCGTTGGACTGACAGCTCCACCTCACTCAAGACACCCTGCAAGCATCCTGGGCAGGAGCACCTACACCCTGAGCCAGCCTTGTTCTGCCAGTCCCCATCCTGCCAAGGGGCATGAGCACAGTGTGACTCAGCTACAGCTGGGCTGCACAGGCTGAAGGAAGGGAAAAGCACCACAGAGGTCTCCTTTACTTCAGTTTTTTTTTTTTAGACAGGAGAAAGCACCTTGCATGCAGACAGGCAAGATTTCTGGCCACTGACAAGGGGCAAAATCATGGAACGGTTTGGGTTGGAAAGGGATCTTTAAAGGTCATCCAGTCCAACCCCTCTACAGTCAGCAGGGACATCTGCAGCTGGAGCAGGTTCAGCAGAGCCACAACCAACCTGACCTGGAATGGATCCAGGGATGGGGCAGCTGCCACCTCCTCTCTGGGCAACCTGGGCCAGAGTCTCCCCACCCTCAGGGTCAAACATTTCTTCCTTCTCTCCAGTCTAAACCTCCCTTTTTCAGCTCAAACCATCACTCCTTGTCCTGTCCTAACAGGCCCTGCTCAAAACGCTGCCTCCAGCTCCTTTGAGGAGCCACCAGAAGGTCTCCCTGGAGCCTTCTCTTCTCCAGGCTGAACACCCCCAACTCTCAGCCTGGCCTCACTGCACAGAGCTTCCAGCACTGCTGTGGCCTCCCCTGGCCCTGCTCCAGCAGGACCCTGTCTGTGCTGTGCTGAGGTTCCAGAGCTGGCAGAGCAGAGGGACACAATCCCCTCCCTGCCCCTGCTGCCCAGGGGATCAGCCCAGGACATGGTTGGGTCTGGGCTGAGAGTGCACACTGCTGGCTCCTGCCCAGCTTTTCACCCATCCAAAACACAACTTCCCTAAGAAATGCCACAAGGTCCCTAGCACTGCTTGCAGGAGGAGTGTGCCTGCCAGTGTGGTGGTGCCTGCTACTTCTCCTCAGCCTACTACAGGAAGCCAGCAGTTCCTTTTCTAGATGTCTGGTGACAATTTCCAGCAGGGTCTCAGGTTTGGATGCTGTCCTCAACCCTGCTGATCACAGAAGCACAAAAAAACATCCAGTTGGAGGAGACCTCAAAGCTCATCCAGTCCAACCCTTGACCCAAGTCAGGGTCACTACTACACCATGTCCCTAGATGCCAGGTCCACAGGCTGCTTGGACACCCCCAGGGACTCCAGCATTGCCCTGGTCAGACCATTCCAATATTTGAGAACCCTTCCAGTGAAGAAATATTTCCTAACATCCAGTCTGAACCTCCCCTGGGGCAGCTTGGAACCATCTCCTCTGCTCCTATTGCCACCAAGGAAAAGAGGCTGCCCCCTCCTCACTGCATCCTCCCTTCAGGGAGCTGTGCAGAGCAATGAGGTCTCCTCTTCTCCAGACTGGACAGCCCCAGCTCCCCCAGATGCTCCTCACAGCTCAGGTACTCCATGCCCTTCTCTGGACTGGCTCCAGCCCCTCAGTGTCCTCCCTGTAATGAGAGGTCCAGAACTGAACACAGTACTGAAGGTGTAGCCTTGGCAGTGCTAAGCACAGGGGGATGGTCACAGGGGGGTGGTCACCTCCCTGTCATATAATCAGTCAGGGTTGGAAGGGACCATAAGGATCAGCCAGTTCCAACCCCCCTGCCATGCCCTGGGACACCCTACCCTAGAGCAGGCTGCCCACAGCCTCTGCCAGCCTGGCTGCAAACACCTCCCTGGGCAACCCGTTTGAGGGCATCACCACTCTCATGCTGAACAGCTTCCTCCTCACATCCAATCTGAATCTCCACACCTCCAGCTTTGCTCCATTGCCCCTAGTCCTGTCACTCCCTGATAGCCTAAAAAATCCCTCCCCAGCTTTTCTGTAGCCCCCTTCAGATCCTGGAAGGGCACAGTCCCTGCTGGCCACCCTGTTTCTAATCCAAGCCAGGAGCCACCTGGGCACTGCTGACTCCCATTCAGCCAACTATCAACCAACACCCCCAGGCCCCTCTCCAAGTCACAGGACTAAGCAGGTTGGAAAAGACCTTCGAGATCATCAAGTCCAATCTATCACCCAGCACGTTCTAATTAACTAAGCCATGGCACTAAGTGCCTCATGCAGCCTCCTCTTAAACACCCCCAGGAATGAGGACTCCACCACCTCCCCGGGCAGCCCATTCCAACGCCACTCACTCCTTCTGCCAAGAACTTCCTCCTAACATCCAGCCTGAACCTGCCCTGCCACAGCTTTCCAACCACCCATCCCCAAGCCTGTAGCTCCCCACGGGGTTGCTGTGACCCAGGTGGCAGAGCTGGCACCTGCCCTTGTTAAACGTCACACAGTAAGCCCTGGGTCCATCCATCCAACCCACCCAGGTCCTGCTGCAAAGCCTCCCTGCCCCGTGAAGTGCTGTCAGCTCAGAAGCACACCTCGTGGTGATGTGCAGGAGCAGCAGAGTGGCTCCCAGTGAGTAATGAGCTCAGCTTCCCCGAGATGAAGGAGCCTTGCTTCACTTAGGCAGGATGCATCTGTCTTTGCCACCGGGAAATGGAAGGCTCTGCCGTGAGTCACGCAGGACAGGTCATGTGCAGGCAGCAGTTATTCATCTTCCCCCCAGCAACGTTTCATTCCTCACTCACATGCTAAGTTGGACTTTGAAGGAGCACTACTTCCACTGTTATTCATCTGCTCCTTAGTGAAAGGACAATATTTGTTTGGGGGGGGGAAACCAACAACGACAACCAACCTGGTAAAGAGAATCGCAGATGGGTTAGGCTGGAAGGTTCCTCAAAGCTCAGCCAGTTCACAACCTCCCTGGGCAGCCTGTGCCACTGTCTCACCACCCTCACTGCTAACAACTTCCTCTGATCCCATTCTGTGCTTCTGTGCTCCACAACCTCCCTGGGCAGCCTGTGCCACTGTCTCACCACCCTCACTGCTAACAACTTCCTCTGATCCCATTCTGTGCTTCTGTGCTCCACAACCTCCCTGGGCAACCTGTGCCAGTGTCTCACCATTCTCACTGCAAACAACTTCCTCCTAACATCCAGTTTCAATCTCCCCTCTTCCTCCCCATTCTTCCTCATCCTGTCATAACAAGCCCTCATCAATAGTTCCCTCCCCAGCCTTCCTGTAGGTCCCTTTCAGATGCTGGAAGGCCACTCCAAAG
This sequence comes from Psilopogon haemacephalus, assembly GCA_013396835.1. NCBI lineage: Eukaryota > Metazoa > Chordata > Aves > Piciformes > Megalaimidae > Psilopogon > Psilopogon haemacephalus. The sequence goes on along the minus strand of VWZI01013885.1, from coordinate 313,233 downwards.
GTCTCTTGGAAGCCTTCTCTTCTCCAGGCTGCAGAAAAACTATCAGAGAAGAGAAAATGATCAGAGGAGGGCTGAAGAACCTCCCCTATGGGGACAGGCTGAGAGAGTTGGGGCTGTTCAGCCTGGAGAAAAGAAGGCTTCCAGGAGACCTTGGAGTGGCTTCCAGTATCTGAAGGAGGCTACAGGAAGGCTGTTTGGCCTGGAGAAGAGAAGGCTCCAGGGAGACCTTACAGTGGCCTTTCAGGACTTAAAGGGGCTACTAAGAAAGCTGGGGACAGAATTTTATGGAGTGCTGTGACCTCCTCCTGTGCCCAAACTGGTCCTCATCTCTCCTGTGCCGAGGGCTCCAGAGCTGGACCCAGCACTGCAAGCAGGGGCTGAGCAGAGCAGAGGGACCAAAGCCCTTCTGCCAACCTTAGAGACAGTACCTGCCACTGCACCTTCAGAGCCTTCTGCTGTGCCACCCAAGGAAACCAACTCCTTTAACCACAGGAGGCGATGAGGGGAAGATAATGCAGCCCAGCAGCTGCTTTACATCACAGCTCTGAGGAAGCACCACTGGGGGAAGCTGGAGGCAGATGTGGTCAGGCTGGCCAGGGCTGCCACGGAGCTCTCCTTCCCCTGCCACAGACCACCTCAGCAGCAGGCAGAACTGGCACCTCCCAGTCTTAGCCAGTGAACTCCCAAGTCCACGTGCTACACATACGACCTGAAGCACTGATGAGGAGAAGAGGAGGAGGAGGAGGAGGAGGAGGAGGAGGAGGGAGGTGATTTGAAGAAGGGCTCCTGGGGAGAGCAGCCAGGATGAAGTCTCTCCGTGGACAACTCCGCTGCAATTCTTTAATTGCATCCTGGCAGCTCTGTGCTGCTGAACCAGACAGAGCAGATGCATTATGAGCCCTGGCATCTGTCAGCTATAATTTAACTAAATAAGTGAAAAAAAATAAATAAATAAAAATCAGGCTGTGTTATGGAAAGCTAAGCATAAGCAGGCAACAGTTGGATTCTCTCAGGGAGGGACACTCAGCCTCCTGAAAAGGACTGAACTGGCAGGGTTTAAACTGGCAGAGGGGAGATCTAAATGGGAAGTCAGGAGGAAGTTCTTCACAGTGAGGATGGTGAGACACTGGCACAGGTTGCCCAGGGAGGCTGTGGAGCACAGAATGTGATCACATCCTGCTCCAGTGCTCCAACACCCCCAGAGATATTCCTTCTCACGTCCTCTACAGCAGCAAAGGGATCCCATCAGCAGCACCCACTGCACCCCTCAGCCCCTGGCAGGATTTGCACCACGCTCCCAGCTGGTGTGGCTGTCAGCACCAGGCTTTGCAGCCCAGAGCCAGGCTCTGCCGTGGCCACAGCACCCATTTTGCACTCACCTCTCCTTTTCACTTGAACCTGGGAAGAAGTCTCTCTCCATTATGTCAAGCACCACTTAAAATTATGCAAATAATGGAAAGCAGCCTCTCAAATTTGGCAGGAGATGCAGATCTTAAGCTACAGCCCTTGTGTAGAATGATTAATGTTATGAATTCCATACTCAGTGCTCTCTTTTTTTTTTTTCCCTCTCTCATTCCTACATCCATTCTGCTGCCCTTCCAAACTCACTGCAGTCCAAATGAGCAAGTTTTAGGCTGAGGGAGCTGGGGGGTGCTCAGCCTGGAGAAGCAAAAGCTCCAGGGGGACCTCAGAGCTGCCTCCCAATACCTGAAGGGGTCCTACAGGAAGGCTGCAGAAGGACTTCTCATCAGGGAGTCTAGAGACAGGGCAAGGAGGAATGGTTTGAAGCTGAGGCAGAGTAGGGTTAGACTGGAGCTGAGGACCAAGCTCTTCAGTATGAGGGTGGTGAGACCAGAATAGGCTGCCCAGGGAGGTTGTGGATGCTCCCAGGGAGGTGTTCAAGGCCATGCAGGATAAGGCCTTGAGCCACCTTTCTAGTGGGAGGTGTCCCTGCCCATGGATGGAGTGGATGATCTCTGAGGTCACTTCCAACCTAAGCTACTCCATGATTCTACAAATTTTCTTGTCAAAGGCCACAGGCAAAAATCATAGAATCAATCAGGGTTGGAAGGGACCACAAGGATCAGCCAGTTCCAACCCCCCTGCCATGCCCAGGGACACCCTACCCTAGAGCAGGCTGCCCACAGCCTCTGCCAGCCTGGCTGCAAACACCTCCAGGAATGTGGACCCCAACCACCCCCCTGGGCAACCCATTCCAGGCTCTCAGCACTCTCATGCTCAAGAACTTCCTCCTCATTTCCAGTCTGAACCTCCCCACCTCCAGCTTTGCTCCATCCCCCCTAGTCCTGTCATTCCCTGACAGCCTGAAAAGTCCCTCCCCAGCTTTCTTTTCCTTTAGCACCTACCCCCATCAAGATTTCATTTCAAGCTTCCAGCAATCTTCCTCCTAGCACAAAGGACTCTCCAGTAAAAATGCTCACCAGCTGGGTTGGATGCTGAGGCTGCTCTCCCCTCACCAGCTGCTGGAGAGCTGTGGAGCACAACCAGGCCAAGCAGCACAATCTCCCTGCCACTCCTGGCACTCTTCTCCTAAAATCTTTGCAAAGAAGTTTGTCTGAAAGCTCCACATTGGTAACTGGGCTGAAGTAAGAGCAGGTCAGGGAAGGGAAGAGCACAGCAGGAGTACAGCTCCTGAAGAGCTTCAAGGAGGGGCTGAAATGTTCAGTTCACCTTTGCACCAAAACTTCCTTTTCCAAGATTAAAAAAAAGAAAAAAAACACCAACAAACCAGCCTAAAATGCTCCCTTTTAGAAACTATTATTTGAAGGCTGGTCTGAAGGTTATAAATTTATAATTAATATTGATTGCCTGCAGCCAGTTGCTCAGCCCCTTCCTAACCTTCATTGACTGAAAGCAGCAGCTTAGATTACAGCACTCCCTGATTTGCAAGATTGATCTCCTCTGTCCTGCAGTCAGCATTGATTCTCTGCAGCTCAAATTGTTTCTCTGACATCTGCATTCCCCAGCACTTTCTGCACAAGCCCCAGCCCCTCCATGCTTTTGGGAAGCAATCTCTACTCAGAACGTTACAGAATCACAGAATCCATCTGCTTGGAAGAGCCCTCAAAAGATCACAGGATGTCACAGGTTGGAAGGGACCTCTGGAGATCTTCCAGTCCAACCCCATCTGCTTGGAAGAGCCCTCAAAAGATCACAGGATGTCAGGGGTTAGAAGGGACCTCTGGAGATCTTCCAGTCCAACCTCCTTGCCAGAGCAGGACCAGAGAATCTAGTGCAAGTGGCACAGGAACACAGCAGACAGGGCTGGAAAGGCTCCAGAGAAGGAGACTCCACAATCTCTCTGGGCAGCCTGTGCCAGTGTTCTGCAACCCTTACAGTGAAGAAGTTCTTCCTCATGTTGAGGTGGACCTTCTTGTGCTGCAGTTTCCATCCAGTGCTCCTTGTCCTATCCTGTGGCACAAGTGAGCAGAGGCTGTCCCTGTCCCTCCCTTTCTGACCCCAAGCCCTCAGACCTTCTGGTGGCCTTCCTGTACTTGTAAGGGATTACACAAGGGATGGAGAGAGGCTGTTTGCAAAGGCCTGCAGTGATAGGATGAGGAGCAATGGGCTGAAACTAGAGCAGGGCAGATTTAGATTGATGTTAGGAACAAGTTCTGCACCGGGAGGATGCTGGAACACTGCAACAGGTTGCCCAGGGAGGTAGTTGAGGTCCCACCCCTGGAGATAGCCAAGGTCCACATCGGGAGATAGCCAAGGTCCACCCTGGGGAGATAGCCAAGGTCCACCCTGGGGAGATAGCCAAGGTCCACCTCGGGAGACAGCCAAGGTCCACCCTGGGGAGATAGCCAAGGTCCACCCTGGGGAGATAGCCAAGGTCCACCTCGGGAGATAGCCAAGGTCCACCTCGGGAGACAGCCAAGGTCCACCCTGGGGAGACAGCCACGGTCCACCTGGGGAGACAGCCACGGTCCATCCCGGGGAGACAGCCAAGGTCCACCCTGGGGAGATAGCCAAGGTCCACCCTGGGGAGATAGCCAAGGTCCACCTCGGGAGATAGCCAAGGTCCACCCTGGGGAGATAGCCAAGGTCCACCTCCGGAGATAGCCATGGTCAGGCTCCACAAGGCTCTGGGCAAGCCGATCTATGGCAGGTGTCCCTGCTGGCTCCAAGGGGGTATTGGACTGGATAACCTTTGGAAGGTGCCTCCCAACCCAGACCATTCCATGACTTTCAATCCAGCACTTTTCCAAGGATGGAGTTTTTTAGTGCCTCCTCTTGAGAAGGATTTCCCCAGGAAGAAGCAAGTTTCTAACCGGTGCTGGTTTTGTTTTGTCGCTGTTTTGTCCTTGTTGTGTTTTGGTTTGTTGTTTGTTTGTTGGTTTTTTTTTTTCCCCCCAACAAACTGAAGGTTTGGGTTTTTGTTTTTGTTTTTGTTTTTTTTAAATGGGAATTTCATGCAGTTTCCTGAAATGGCTCTGCTCAGCCATTAATGCAATTTAAATTTAGCCCAAGACCACAAAACAGACGGATTGCTCGACTAGACTGCTTGGAGGGGAGAGCAAACTGCTATGCCTCCTCCCTCCCTCCCTCACTCACAGCACTGCTAAAATAAAGAGCGTGGCAGGAGCATGGGAAATGAGCACAGAGCACAACAAGATGACATTTTAACAAAATGCCAGCTGGACAAATTCGGTTGGAAAACTGAGAAGAGCTCCAACCTAGTCCCGAGAAAAGCAACCGGGAAGAACGTCCTTGGCTTGCTCCTGAGCTCAGCTAAACTCTGCACCCAAGAGATCAATTCTGAAGTCACAAAACAGCCCAGAGCAGCACAGGAGAGAGTCCCTTCCCTTCACCCAGCCCCTGGAGAATCCACTGCTTGCTGCCTTCTGCCACAGCCAAGAGCTGGCAGCAGGCACCTGTGTGCTGCTGCTCTGGGCTGAGCACAGCTTGGCACTTTGCAGGCTCTTCTGATTCCCCCAACTGGGGGCTGCACCCAGGCACAGAACTGTTTTGGCTGGCAGAGACCTTGTAAGACTGAGGCCAACTGCTAAGGCAGCACTGGCAGGTCAGCACTACAGCATGCCCCCCACATCTACACAGCTTTTCAAGCCCTCCAAGACATGGGGACTCCACCACTGCCAGGTCAGCACTACAGCATGCCCCCCACATCTACACAGCTCTTCAAGCCCTCCAAGACATGGGGACTCCACCACCACCCTGGGCAGCCTGTTCCAGGCCTTGACCACCCTTTAAGGGGAGAAACTGGTCCTCATGTTCAACCTAAACCCTCCCCTGGCACAACCTGTGAACGTTTCTTCTTGTTCTGTTGCTTGTTCCTTGGGAGCAGAGCCCAGCCCCACCTCACTGCAGCCTCCTCTCAAGAACTGTAAAGAGCAATGAGGTCTCCCCTCAGCCTCCTTTTCCCCAGGCTAAACACTTCCATGGACCTGCTAGAGTGGGGTCCAGAGGGCTGGGGAACCTCTGCTCTGGGACCAGGCTGGGAGAGTTGGGGCTGTGCAGCCTGGAGAAGACTCCAGGGAGACCTTATGGCTGCATTTCAACATCTGAAGGGGACCTACAGGAAGGCTGGGGAGGGCCTGTGGTGACAGGATGAGGGCAATGGTTTGAAACTGGAGCAAGGCAGATTCAGGTTGCACATCAGGTGAAGTTCCTCACAATGACGGTGGTGAAATACTGGAAAGTGTTGTCCAGGGATGTGGTTGAGGCCTCACCCCTGGAGACATTCAAGATGGGACTCAATGTGGCACAGGACAGCCTGCTGTAGCTGGAGGTGTCCCTGCTGGCTGCATGGATGTTGAACAAGATGACCTTTGAAGGTCCTTTCCAAGCCCATGCCATCTCTGAATTGTTCCTGCAGCTGCTCTTTTTCCCTCCCCATCCCTGCCAAAACTTCACCACTCTGATACCCAGATGGGAGCCCTTTCAACTGCTGCCAGCCACCTCTGCTGGTCCCTCCTGGGCAAGGATGTATCACTTTGGTTTAGAAGTCTCCAGACAAGGCTCAGAACAGGGAATCTCTGCTGCACTGCAAGCTGTGTAAATAAAGAAGCGAAGCTGATCATTTTCAGATGCTGCCAGGCTTTGGATGGATAAATGTTTCCAAAGAGCTGGCGCCTCTGTTTTGGGGAGGAGTGGGTGGAATATTGCAGGATTTCCCCCCCCAACTCAGTCCCCCCCACTGCAGCAGAATCTGGTCTCTATTAAAAGACATTTCAGCTGTAATTCTGCTGTCTGAAATATCCTGAGTTTAGACAGTGTTGCAATTCCTACAGCAATCATTAGCACTGATGGGATCCTGTTCCAAGCCTGGCCAATTCCCAGTGTTGCTGCCCCTGCCAAGCTCAGCAGGCAATCAGCTTAGGCAGCGATGAAAGGTGTACAGAAACCCTATCAAAAAGGGGATGCTGAGGGGGGGGACACCTTTCAGCTGTGTGCAGTCTTAAGACACACAAAAACCCACTCAGCACACTTCCAACTCATCTCCCCCAGCTGCCCATCTCTGCAGCCCCACCAAAGGCACAGAACTTACACCCCCAGTGCACAATAAAGCTGGCACTAATGTTTTTATAGCCACTGGCAATGGGACACGAGTGACAAACTCCTATTTCTAAGCTGATTGAGCACTGGAAAATTCAATATGGACCATAAATACAAGGAACACGGGGAGATACATACATTTGTGCATCACTTTCTGCTGAGAATTCTATCTGGTGGCCACCAGCACTTTGTGTAAGTGCTTACTGATTCAAGTTCATTTGATTCTGCCTGGCTGCTGCAGCAGGACAGGAGTGAAGCCAAAGGCAGGGAAACAATGAATGGCTTTGGAAAGAAACCTGATCCCTCCTGAGAAACTGCACTGTAAATCTATCTCTGCTGTCTCCCCCTCTTGCCCCAAAACATCCTGATTTTTGTGCAGTTCTAAGATCCAGGGTGCAAAAGGCTCACTGTAAGCATTCCAGAGTGTCTTACACCCAACAAACGTGATCAATCACAGAGCTAGAAGTAACTGAGGCAAAGATCTCTTGGTTACACATAACAAACAGGGACAAGAAAAAAATCAAACACGAAGGCAGCACAACAAAATGCACCCCAATTCTTAGCAACCTGGATTTGAAAGCATTCCAGAATGTCTTCCACCTAAGGAATGTGATCAGTCACAGAGCTAGAAGCAACTGAGGCAAAGATCTCTTGGTTACACATAGCAAACAGAGACAAGGAAAAATCAAATATGAAGGCAGCACAACAAATGTATCCCAATTCTTAGCAACCTGGATTTGAAAGCATTCCAGGATGTCTTGCACCCAACAAATGTGACCAAACCAATCATACAGCTAGAAGCAACTGAGGCAAAGATCTCTTGGTTACACATAGCAAACAGGGACAAGAAAAAAATCAAACACGAAGGCAGCACAACAAAATGTATCCCAATTCTTAGCCACCTGGATTTGACACCACATAAATCTGAAATAGCTTTTTGACAAGGCTTTCATTCTGCTCAAACATACTTCACCACAGTCAAGGTTTTTTTTTTCCCCCACCCTGTTCTTCCTTTCTGTAGGTAGCTTGCAGCAGTGCTTTAGAGCTGGGACAGCTATTGTTGTCTGAGGAGAAAATGGGTACTTGCAGCTAATAAGGACATGACTTAATAACAACTGCCTGCTGCCTTATTAAAAGCAAAGAGCCTTCTCAGAAGCTATTGACTCCAGCTCCTGCAGCTGGCCAGGGACGCTGCTTTTTTTTGTGTCTCAAGTGTGAAAGGTTTTGATGTTTGTCCTGTAGCCCTAGATGCTCAGAAATCACCTCACTCTCACTCTTAATTGAAAGAGTTTTTGTGTGTCCTAGCTGCAAGTCATCTGTTTTCTACACTTGGAGGGAAGAATAAGCCTCAGAGAACTCCCAGAGTTATTTCAGGAAGCCTCACTCCTTGCTGACCTTCAGCACTCAGCAAGCACACAGCTGCTTCTCTGTAGTAACAGGAGTGGGGAAGAAGGGCACAGGAAAGGAAAACAAGAAAAGCTTGAAGTAAATCGAGGTCAGAAACATCAGGCTGGGCTTAAAGTTCCTACTGTGCTGTTAAAGTTAAGGCAGATCATGAGCAGCATTAAGCTAATTCTACCTTTTTTCTACTGAACTTACAAGCAGGCTCCAGCTCTGCTGTGCCAGAGACAATGAATATAGGTAATTCAGCTGCTGCTCCAAGGATCCACTGAGAGGGAGGCCTCCAAGGCAAGGATTTGAGCTTTGCTACAGCTGCCGCTTGACCTGGTACAGAGATGCACACCTAAGTGAGAGATGCTGTCCTCTGCATCTGCCTTTCCCCTCTCACTCCCTCTCAAGTCTCTTCCAGTTGCACTTGGAAGGGAACAAAGTCTGTCTGATCATCTCAATTATCAGTAAGGATGCCAGGAGAGAAGTAGCTTAGCAGTAATAATATCCAAATGTTCTCAAAAGCTAAGCAGCAGCAGCAGCAGCAGCAGCAGCCTGCTCACATTTGATTACAGTGAGCTCAGGCTGCACGGATGAATTAGGAAGCAGGAAACTGAGCTAGTAAGGGAAAGCAAATCAAAGTGTTTGTTTTCTCCTCATTCTCTGCCTGACCTACAGCCTCTGCCTTTAACTTGCCAACTCTCCTTATGTATTACTTGTCCTCTCACAGATTTTGCCTTTCTGACATCTCAGCAGCTGGTTTCCATTCCCTTTTTCTGGCTCCTCTTCTCTTGATGCCCGTAATTTCTGCTCCCGCCAAGAGCGAGCAAGATTCGAGACTCTGGGGCCCTAAAGAAGCAAGGAACAAGGTAGGAGGAACTACAGCAGTGAAATAGAGGTGGGGGGGACAAAAGGTGAGAGGAAAATAAAAACAGCCTGGGCACGAAAGCAGATTGTGGCACCTGATTCAACTCACAGGTAGTGCCTCCCACAACATGGGACAGCGAGCTACAAAATGATGTGCCCAAAGCCACGGGGGCAAAAGATCCCTCTCTCTGCTACTGAAGTATCAAATGAGAGAGAGGTGGCAGCTCTGTGGACAAACTCATCCTTACAGCTGAAGTACCCAGAGAAAAGGCCACCTACAGAAAGGAGGCAATCAGAGAACCCTCATCACACACAGCTCCACCTCGCAAGGCAGTCTGCGTGAGCCTGAAGCTCTGACGTGACAACAGCAAACAGCAAGCACACAACGTGGCACAGACAGGACAAACAAATGGAAACAAAGCTAAAGTTTTGGGAAAGTACTAACCAGTTACTGACAGCAGCTGTGAAACCCTCACCTCCATTTCCTCCCGATGAGACCTGTCTCTATCCTCGAACTCACGAGTTCTTCGCCGAGCTTCTTCGAAGGCTTGCTGTGCCAATGCATCCTCCTGCTGCCAAACCAGAGGACACAAGAGTGACACAAAAGGCTACCCTCGGCTCTGCCACACCACATCGTGCTCTGAACAGCAGGGGCTCGCCTGGCAGCACAGACAAACACGTCCTGCAGGCCCTGCAGCAGCACAGAGGAGCTGCAGCAGAGGCCAGCAGCAGAGGTTAATGGGATACTCACCTCGGGTGCTGCACTGGAGATCACCAAGGCTGCAAAGCAGCTACTAAGCCCAATAGATTTGGAAAGCAGAGCTGCTCTCTGCAAACTGCTGGGTTGGGAAAAGCTAGGAATTCTCAAAGGCTACGCGGAAGAAGCAAAACATCTTTGTTCTCATATGAGAGACAGAGCTGTTGGAGGGAGTCCAGAGGAGGGCCACAAAGATCATAGAATGGTTTAGGTTGGAAGAGACCTCAAAGCTCAGCCAGTTCCAACTCCCCTGTGCCACAGGCAGGGACACCTCCCACTAGAACAGGTCGCCCAAGGCCTCATCCAGCCTGGCCTTGAACACCTCCAGGGAGAGAGCAGCCACAACCTCCCTGGGCAACCTGTGCCAGTGTCTCACCACCCTCACTGTCAAGAACTTCCTCCTAACATCCACTTTAAATCTCCCCTCCGCCAGTTTAAACCCATTCCCCCTCATCCTGCCATTACAGATTGGATGTTAGGAACAAATTCTGCACCAGGAGGGTGCTGGAACACTGCAACAGGTTGCCCAAGGAGGTAGCTGAGGCCCCATCCCTGGAGATGCTCCAAGGTCAGCCTCCACAAGGCTCTGTGCAACCTGATCTAGTGGAGGATGTCCCTGCTGACTACATGGGGGTTGGCCTGGATGACCTTTGGAGGTCCCTTCCAACCCAAACCATTCTATGATAAGCTGCACTGGGCTCTCCCTCAAGCCCTCAGCTATAATTACTACCAATTTCTGCTTCTGACTCCTTCACACATGCAAATGTCACTTTCAAGTTGAGAATTTGAAAAGAAAAAAAAAAAAAATCCTAACCTTGACTGTGAAGAGGACAAAAAGAGGCTGAGGACCCGACTCAATTTTAATCTACCCAGGGATTAAGTGCATAAATGTTTTAATTCAAGATAAAGCATCCCTGGTCTGGGAGAACATTAAATGGCTTTTTTTGCCTTGGGCACGCCTGTGCAGCCTGGAGCTCCTCTCTGAACTGATGGGGATGAGTCTCCCTCGTGGGCCAGCAGAGCCAGATACATGCAGCTGCCAGTCAGGAACAGGTCCCCAGACAGCTGTGCTCAAAGGCAATCTCCAAAGCTGCCAGTAAGAGAACATTTTAACACTGCCCTACTATTTTTCAAGAGCAGAATTTGGCCCTGTAGAGCGATCTTGATGTTGGTGCAGTGCGTGGCAGGCAAGGTCAGAGAGTGGAAAGGAAGTTTCTTCTTAATAATGCAGGAGGATGGAGATAAAATAGATGAGCCTAGCTCCCAGGTGACTGCAGAAAAGCTGCCTTGATTCTAATTTACAAAAGCCATGTATGCCAGAATCCCAGGAAGGGACCTCTGCAGATCATCCAGCCCCAGCACCCCTGGTTCAAGCAGGGCACCCACAGCAGCTTGCCCAGGATCACAATGCCTGGGTGCATCTCAAAGTTCTCCAGAGAAGGAGACTCCACAACCTCTCTGGGCAGCCTGCTCCTGGCCTCCAGCACCCTCATACCAAAGAGGTTTCTCCTTCTGTTCATATGGAACCTCCTGGGTTCCAGTTTGTGCCCTTTGCCCCTTGTTCTGTCCCTGGATGCTGCTGACAAAGAGTCTGGCCCCAGCCTCTTGCCCCCCACAGCTCCAATAGCCTCCAGCACCCTCACAACAAAGAAGTTTCTCCTCGCTGACCCTCCTGGGTTCCAGTTTGTGCCCTCTGCCCCTTGTCCTGTCCCTGGGCACCGCTGACAAGAGTCTGGCCCCAGCCTCTTGCCCCCCACCCTTTAGCTCCTGCTGAGCATTGCTCAGCTGCCCTCTGAGGCTGCTCTTCTGCAGGCTCTCAGCCTTTGCTCCTCACGGAGATGCTCCACAACCCCTCAGCAGCTTTGCAGCCTCTGCTGGACTGTCTCCAGTAGCTCCCTGTCTCTCTTGAACTGGGGAAGCCCAGAACTGGAAACTACCCTCCAGATGTGGCCTCTGGGGTATGTCTTCAACACCCTTTGTGGTGTCATTTGTTGGGTTTGTTTCC
>VWZI01013885.1:279350-296578 GCA_013396835.1 Psilopogon haemacephalus | reverse complement strand
CCCACCCCCCCAAGCAGCACTTGCATTTTACCCCCCCAAAGCATGAGGCTCTTTCAAGAAACTGGGTTGAGCCCTCCCCCCCAGTCTACACACTGGTTGGGAGTTTAGTAAAATAAACTCTACATCCACCAGCCTGCTGCAAAGGCACAGCAACTCTTCCCGTGTCTGTCCCAGGGTTTGGGAAAGGCTGCTGAAAAAGAAGCCCCAGCAGCTGATCAAACCCATCTGCAGGCACCACCGTGCACAGTGCCTGGAGCTGCAGCCAGGAATAATGCATGAGCTGAAGGCCCTACATCTATCTAGGTAATGGCAAGAGGATCCAAGGGATTTCAAGCAGAAGAATTTCCCCTTCTAAAGGCCACAGATTTATCTCCACGCAGGAAATTCAAGCAGCAGCTAAATGCAAAGCTTAATGAGTTCTGACACTCTGCGCTTGATGGCAGCAGCCTTAAAAAGAATAAAATAAAAATCAAACAAACAACCCCCAAACCCAACAAACCACCCCACAGCACAACTACCTAAATGGTAAAGAAAGGGGGAAAAAAAAATTAAAAAGAAGGGGGGCGGGAATAAAAATAAATCACCCTTCAGTAGTTATTTCAGTCAAAAGCACTCCTGAACCAGAAGCTGGTCTGTGCTGAATCACAAGAGAGGCAAATCATGGGTGCCTGCCTCTGCCCACTTCAGATTTAAAGACACTCCCAAGTCCTGTGGAGCCCTTCTCGGTCTTCAGGAGCAGCCCAGCTAGGATGTGGAATTCCCACACTGAGCCTCCTCTTAACAGTTGTACATTCATCCCCTGGCAAAGCCTCAAAAGTGTAATTTGGTGCATTTCAAAGCATCCCGACTGTGCCTACTTGCCCAGTTCTAACACTTACCAGCTAAGGTCAGCCAAGCAGAAAAATGAACAGCCTGGAGATAGAGAAGGGCTCCACATAAGGGAACTTCACTTATGCAAAGGCTGCCCTGGTGATACTGAGCACTGAACAAGCTGGAAGTCTTGTGGGGGAAAAAAAGTGGAACAAATAACACAGAATCATGGAATTGGTTGGGTTGGAAAGGACCTCTAAGATCATTGAGTCCAGCCACCAACCTAACGTCACCGTGCCCACTAAACCCTGCCCCACAGTGCCATGGCCACACAGACCTTGAACACCTCCAGGCATGGGGACTCCAGCACCTCCCTGGGCAGCCCCTGCCAATCCCTGAAAAACTTGTGGCGGAGGGAAGATCTGAAGGGGATGTTAGGAGGAAGTTCTTCACAGTGAGGGTGGTGAGGCACTGGAACAGGTTGCCCAAGGAGGTTGTGGCTGCTCCCTCCCTGGATGTGTTCACGGCCAGGCTGGATGAGGGCTTGGGCGACCTGTTCCAGTGGGAGGTGTCCCTGCCTATGGCACAGGGGAGTTGGAACTGGCTGAGCTTTGAGGTCTCTTCCAACCTAAACCATTCTATGATTCTATGATTCCAACCTAAAGCCTCCCCTGGCACAATTTCAGGCCATTCCCTCTCCTTCTATCACCTGAGACCAGTGAGAAGAGCCCAACCCCACCTCACTGCAGCCTCCTTTCAAGGAGCTGCAGAGAGCAATGAGGTCTCCCCTCAGCCTCCTCTTCTCCAGGCTAAACACTCCCAAGTTCCCTCAGCTGCTCCTCACCAGTCCTGTTCTCCAGATGCTTTCCCAGCTTTGTTGCCCTTCTCTGGACAGTCTCCAGCACCTCAATGCCCTTTCTTGGAATGAGAGCCCAAAACTGAACCCAGTATTCCAGGTGTAGTCTCACCAGCATACAGGGGCACCACCACTGGCCACACTATTGCTGATCCAGGCTAGGATGCTGGTGGCCTTTTTGGCCAACATGAAGCCATCTGACAATTCAAGCAATGCAATCTGCTAGAGAAAAATCACACATTTTATCTCTCAGCTTGAGTTTCACAACTCATCAAGCTCCAGGATGAAGTGACCTACTCCAGAAGTTGTAACCAGTGTGATCTGTAGCTCAGCTCTGAGGACAAAGGTCAGCTCAAGCACATCTTCTCCAGATCAGCTCTCCCATTGCAGGGTCTCCACTAAGAAGAGCACAGACTGCTTTTCTGCCCTTGCACTCCCAGACCAGCTGTGCAAGTCATCACACCTCTGTCTCTCCCATGATGACAGCAACACTGTGCAGGGCGCAGGTCCTGTGGCCAACAGCCCCTGTGAGGTGTCAGAACCAGCCTCAGCAAGAGGTGGAGTACCAGGAAACCACCTCCCATAGCTCTCACTGCAAGGCTCATCACTTCAAACCCAAGAAGCACACCACCACTGCCTGATTTCAGCAGGGTCTTCACTCATTCAGCTCACAAGCAGTAAACAGAGTACCACATCAGCAGTTTCATAGGGGTGCTGAGTTTGTTGAGAAGTGAAAGTCAAAGAGCTTCAGGCTCTTCCCCATCCTCCTTTAAGAGAAACGCAGAATCATTCAGAAGGGTGAAAGCAGAACAACCTTTCTCTGGCTCTGTAAAGAGAGAACAGCCTCCAGTAATGCTTCCTGCAGAAGGGAACAACGTTTTGGCCAGTGCCACCCTCCTGAAGTTCAGCAAAGCTAAGTGTGAGGTCCTGCACAACTCCTGACCACAAATACAGATGGGTCAGAGAATGGACAGGGAGCAGAGCTGGGGAGAAGCTCAACAAGTGGGCAGTATCTGCTCACAGCCCAGAAGCCAGCCACATCCTGAGCTGACCCCCAGCAGCATGAGCAGCAGTGGAGAGAGGGGATTGTGCCCCTCTGCCCTGCTCTGCTTAGACCCCAGCCTGCAGCGCTGGAACCACCTCTGCTCTGCAGCCTCCAAAGCAAGGACACCAAACTGCTAGAACAAGTCCAGAGGAGGCCACACATCTGAGGGCTGAAGAACCTCTTATGAAGACAGGATGAGAGAGCTGGGGTTATTCAGCCCAGGGAGGCATCACAGCAGCCTTCCAGTATCTGAAGTGGGCTACAGAGAGCTGGGGAGGGACTTTCTGCAAAGGCATGGAGTGACAGCACAAGGAGCAATGGCTTTGGACTGGAAGCAGCTCAATTGGCTGACCAGAGAAGCTGTGGAGGCTCCAATCCTGGAAGTGTTCAAAGTCAGGTCAGACAGCTCCTTGAGCAACCTGCTCTAGTGGAAGATGCCCTTGCCCGTGGCAAGGGGCTGGAACTGGGTGATCTTGAAGGTCCCTTCCAACCCAAACCATTCTCTGACTTTGCTGATCTTCAGGTTTTCATTTCACCTGACTTCCCCTATCCTTCTGGCTCACAGCAAAAGCCCGGGACATCAAAAGTCAGAGAGGACTTCCCAGAGATGATCAAACCTAGCTTCTGAAGGAGGACAGTGTGCTTTGTTTGGAACGCTGTGCTGCCACTACCTGCTCCGCTTCAGCAGCTGCAGCTCAGGTGGCTCAGGACTTCAAATGCCCACACCTTGCACACCAGCTGTAAGCCTGAGGAATGCTGGAAACTTGGAAAACCTTCAGAAGACAAAGGAGAAAGGGGCAGCAAAGCTGTCAGAGCTGATGTGATCACTGATGCCCACCATCTGCAGCTGAGCTGGCGACAGGGCAGCTTGGGTACCACTGGCAGGCAGCTTGGCCTTCAGAGATAAAAAGCTCCTGAATCAGAGCCTTCAGCCTCATCCCCCTGGATCCAGCAGCTTACTCCAAAATCAGGTAGCAAACACTTCACCTCTGAAAGGAGGAATCAGCTGAGTTTTGCAATTGCTGTAATGGTCGTGCAAATTCAGGATACCTCTGCTATGAGGACAGGCTATGACAGTTGGAGCTCTGCAGCCTGGAGAAGAGAAGGCTTCCAGGAGACCTTAGAGTAGCCTTTCACTGTCTGAAAGGGACCTACAGGAATGCTGGGGAGGGACTATCCACAAGGTCTTGTAACAACAGAACAAGGGGGAATGGGTTTAAACTGGCAGAGGGGAGATTGACGCTGGATGTCAGGAGGAAGTTCTTTACAGTGAGGGTGACTGGCACAGGTTGCCCAGGGAGGTTGTGGAGTCTCAAGAGCCATCTGGATGCATTCCTGTGTGATCTGCTCTGGGTGATCCTACTCTGGCAGGGGGGGCTGGACGAGGTGAGCTTTAGAGGTCACTTCCAGCCCCTGACATTCTATGATTGGTGAGACACTGGCACAGGTTGCCCAGGGAGGTTGCGGCTGCTCCCTCCCTGGATGCGTTCAAGGCCAGGCTGGATGAGGTCTTGAGCATCCTGATCTAGTGGGAGGTGTCCCTGCCTACAGCACAGGGGTGTTGGAACTGGCTGAGCTCTGAGGTCCCTTCCACCTTAAACCATTCTATGATTCCATATCTCCTGCTAAGACCACACATGTCCACGAAGGACCTTGTGCCTCATTAGAACACACACTAAAGCACACTGCTGCTTTTCCCACTGTTTCAGAGAGAGGCATATCAACTCCTTCCCCCCCACCCCCGACACCTTCTCCTCTTTCTGGGGAATGGAAACCACCTAAGGCTGAAGCCCAAACCGTTTAACCACAGATTTCCTCCTCCTCCTCCTCACATAAAGCCATGCAGGCTCCCTTGCCTTGTGTTTCCGACCCCAACTGCATGATTAGTCAATTACTGCTCTGGTCTGCTGGCACATCACCTGTTATGGCACCTCAACACCAAGTGCTCTTCTTCACAGTATCAGCATTCTCTATCCTGAAAGTTGCCTTGAGATAGTTAAAGAGTAGGAGAGCAAAAGCAAAAAAGCCTTTCACTTGGAAAGGTGAAGAACTTCCTCCTCACATCCAATCAGCCTCTCCTCCAACCCAACCACCTGGGAGTTGGCTGTATTGTTAAAAACAGGCAGGGAAGGGACTTTTTTAGGCTCTCAGGGGAAAATGGAGCAAAGCTGGAGGTGGGAAGATTCAGATTGGACCTGAGGAGGAAGTTCAGCATGGGAGTGGTGAGAGACTGGAATGGGCTACCCAGGGAGGTGGTTGGGGCCACATCCCTGGAGGTGTTTGGGGCCAGGCTGGCAGAGGCTGTGGGCAGCCTGCTCTAGGGTAGGGTGTCCCTGGGCATGGCAGGGGGGTTGGAACTGGCTGATCCTTGTGGTCCCTTCCAACCCTGACTGAGTCTATGATTCCTGCAACACCATTTGTCCATATGTATTTTTCAAACCCAGTTTGGTTTCCAGGGAGTGAAGCAGACCTAGAGTACAATTCTCAACGACTTAAAAAACAAAACAAAACAAAACAACCCAACAAGACATTCAAAAGCTGCTTCACTTGAGCCCAGGACCCCAGCCCTCAGTTTCACATCCTATTTTAACCCTCTAGTAAATCCTTATCTGGAAGCACCAAGGGGGGGAAGATCTAACTGATGTGCTACAGATATGCTATCTGCAGGCTCCATCCACACATCCTGCAGTTAAATGTTCCTTCTCCCTCCAGCAACCAAGCCATTTCCTCCCCCAGAGATTGCACACAGTTCTCACCACCCACTGACTAATGAATCAGCAGGCTCACATCAGCCACCACCACCACCACCATCCTCCCCCCACCCCAGTGAGACCAACTTCAACCCCCCAGGAAACACCAGTCCCCAGCGAAGTGCTGCNCTGCCCATTCACAACTGCTCGCACAAGCTGCCTCTGTCTGGGCTGAGCCAAGCCTGCCTGTCCCAGTTTTGATCCCACCTTCTGAATCATCCTCCACTTTTAAACACTGCAGCAGCAGCCTCCCCCCACCCCCTCCATGACTTCACCTACAAAATGCTGACCAGTAAGAAACAAACTTTGCTCCAAGCAGGACAGGAAGATGGAAAATCAGCTAAGGCTCACTTCAGCATCTCACCTTCTCCCAGCCTGGTCTGTGTGCACAGCTGAGTTAAGACTACCTGTTCAAGGGACCAGAATCCCCAGCAAGGTAGGGGTCAGAAGGGACCTCTGCACATCATCCAGTCCAACCCCCCCCGGCTAAAGCAGAGGCACCCACAGCAGCTTGCCCAGGAGCACAACGTCCAGCTGGAGTTGGAATCTCTCCAGAGAAGGAGACTCCACATCTCTGGGCAGCCTGCTTCTGGCATCCAGCATCCTCACTCCAAAGTTCTCCTCCTGTTTCAGATGGTACCTCTTGGGCTCCACGTTGTGCCCACTGCCCCTTGTCCTGTCTCTGGGCACCACTGACAAGAGTCTGTCCCCATCCTCTCACCCCTCAACCTTCTCCTCCTGTTTCAGATGGTACCTCCTGGGCTCCACTTTGTGCCCGCTACCCCTTGTCCTGTCCCTGGACAGGCCTGAGCAGACTCTGGCCCCATCCTCTTGCCCCCCCACACTTTGTCTTGCTGAGCACTGCTCAGATCCCCTCTGGGGCTGCTCTTCTGCAGGCTCACCAGCCCCAGGGCTCCCAACCTTTGCTCCTCACAGAGCTGCTCCAAGCCACTCAGCATTTCCTCTGCTGGCCTCTCTTCACCATGAGAGTGGGTGAGAATTCTTCACCATGAGAGTGGTGAGAGCCTGGAATGGGTTGCCCCTGCAGGGAGGTGTTTGGGGCCAGATCCCTGGAGGTGTTTGGGGCCAGGCTGGCAGAGGCTGTGGGCAGCCTGCTCTAGGGTAGGGTGTCCCTGGGCATGGCAGGGGGGTTGGAACTGGCTGATCCTTGTGGTCCCAACCCAGACTGATTCTTTGATTCTTATGTAGCTGTAGTATAGAATACCACAAGTCACATCCAGATCAGAGTCAGGGAAGGGTTGCCAGCCTGGGTATCTAAGAGGGGGCAGACAGAGAGAGAGAAGTTGCAACCTCTGAAACACCAAGAGAAAGAGGAAAAAATAAAAAAAGCTTTCCCAAAACTTTGCAACACAACTTCCACACCAAACCCCTCAACTCTCGGGGGAAGAAAGCAGAATCAGTCCTTGCTTGGCGTAACAAAGTCAAAGCTGCAGCAGAAGCAGAGTCTCCACGCCACATTTCTTCATCCTGGTGCCTCCTATTTTACAACAAGCTAACAAAACCCAAGCAGGTCAGGCAGAGCTTGCATCACCCACAGGCCATAAACCGGCTAAGGAAACAAACCCCAGTTCGAGCTGGGGATGAAACAGTAAATAAAGAGAGCTGAAAAGAAGCCAATTTGCAAAGCCATTATGGGTGCAAGCGGCTCTGTAGTGCTTTTAATCTGGGAACAGTGGAGTCGGCACTACAAGTCACAAGAGCTCCAAAACCCAACAGCTTGAGATCAACCCTTCAGTCCCCTGCCTCCAAGCAAATTATTCTCCTTCCCTTTAAACACGACAAAGGAATGCTCTCGGAATCGTTTTGAAAGTTTCATCTGGGTGGGTGCAATCCCAAGCACAACTCCAGGCTGGGTGGGGAGTAGCTGGAGAGCAGTCCTGAGGAACAGAACCTGGGGGTCTGGGGGGATGAGAAGCTCAACATAAGCCTGCAGGGTGCACACACAGCCCAGACAGCAACTGTGTGCTGGGCTGCAGCAAGAGCAGCTGTGGGCAGCAGGGCAAGGGAGAGGATTCTGCCCCTTTGCTCTCCTCACACCTCACCTGCAGCACTGTGTGCAGTTCTGGAGCCCCCAGCACAAGCAGGACATGGAACTGCTGGAGAGAGTCCAGAGGAGGGCCACAAAGATGCTCAGAGGGCTGCAGCAGCTCTGCTATGAGGACAGGCTGAGGGAGTTGGAGCTCTGCAGCCTGGAGAAGAGAAGGCTGCCAGGAGACCTTATAGCAGCCTTCCAGTACCTGAAGCGGGCTACAGGAGGGCTGGGGAGGGACTGTTCACAAGGTCTTGTAATGACAGGACAAGGAGGAATGGGTTCAAACTGGTAGAGGGAAGATTGAGACTGGATGTTAGGAGGAATTTCTTTACAGTGAGGGTGGTGAGACACTGGCACAGGTTGCCCAGGGAGGTTGTGGAGCACAGAATGTGATCAAAGATCACATTGTGTGCTTCTGTGCTCCACAACCTCCCTGAAGGTGTTCAAGGCCAGGCTGGATGAGGTCTTGAGCGTGCTGATCTAGTGGGAGGTGTCCCTGCCTATGGCACAGGGGGGTTGGAACTGGCTGAGCTTTGAGGTCTCTTCCAACCTAAACCATTCTATGATTCTATGACCTTGAACAGCTTCCATGCAGTGAACAGGAGGCTTTGAGACAATTTAAACTCGGCCCTGCTGTGTACCAAGGCAGAGAAAGTGACACCTCCCAACAAGAGCCTTTCCTCAACAGTTGTACAGGGATGACCTGGCTGTGGCTTTCAAGACGACACAGCTCTGCAGTTTCTCAAGGGTGGCATCAGCACCAGGCTGGGAAGTGGCTCTGGGCAACCTCATCTAGTGGGAAGTGCCCCTGCCCATGGCAAGGGGTTGGAACTGGATGATCCTTGAGGTCCCTTCCAACCCTGACAGCTCTGTGCACTAGGCAAAGTATCTTGGAGACAGAGAGAAGGCAGAAGCTCTTCACAGGCTCCTCAAGTAGCTCCAATCTGGATCTCATATACAAGTTGAGATATTGCTGCAAGAGAAAATCCAGACTTCCTGCTCAGACAAAACATCTGCAGCATCAGCTATTCCTCCCCACTCCAAAAAAACCATCCTTTCATTACCACTCATCCTCTTGGAACAGCAATCTTGTGCAAGAGTCCTCTTCCCCCCCANNTGGAACAGCCATCTTGGTGCAGCATCCGCTTCCCCCCCCCCCAAATATTGTTGTCCTGGCACATATTTGACCAGGCTGACTCGCCAAAGCATCAAATATGCAATTCTGCAAGCTAATTAGCTGGGTTTTGTTACTGGTGCTTTGGACAATAAAGCTTGAAGGAGCATTTCAGTAACTTTCCAGGGGAATGACAGTTCCTTGTAGCAAATGCTTCATCATCCTATTGACCAGTTCTCCTCTTTAATAGGGACTAGGGGGTGATTTCCAGCAGGCCAGCAGACACCCGCCCCAGCAACGCTCTTACTTTCCTCAAGCCATTCAGAAGAGGAGGGAAGCATGAAGTGAACAACTCCTCGTAGTGAGTGGAGACCAATTATGCAAAAGGAGAGGATTCAACCATCCAAGCCCTCTGGATTGCCTCCAGAATCTCAGAAATCTCAAGTATTGCTTTCAGCTTCTCCTTCTTCTGCAGAGCTGCTTTCCCAAATGCACATTTCGGCTGGCTAAGCTCTGGGCTTGTTCCCTTCTTCTGGGCAACTTCAGGATGATGGCCAAGAGAGTAAGTTGGAAGTCTTGTCTGTGCAACCCTAATAGGTGCATTTAGAGCACCAGAAGTTGTCCAAGGTTTATATATAAAGTGTGGCTGAGTAACTGCTTCTTATATGATGCAATAAAGGCTAATCAAAAACAGGTTTAGTGATGGCAGATCTGAAGTAGTTGGGAAGGCAGCAAAGCTGGTAAAGGGTCTGGAGCACAAGACTCGTGAGGAGCAGCTGAGGGAACTGAGGTTGTTCAGCCTGGAGTAGAGGAGGATGAGGGGAGACCTTCTGGATCTCCACAATCCCCTGAAAGGAGGCTGGAGAGGGGTGGGGGTGGCCTGGAGCACAAGACTCGTGAGGAGCAGCTGAGGGAACTGAGGTTGTTCAGTCTGGAGAAGAGGAGGATGAGGGGAGACCTTCTGGATCTCCACAATCCCCTGAAAGGAGGCTGGAGGGGGGTGGGGGTGGCCTGGAGCACATGTCTCACGAGGAGCAGCTGAGGGAACTGAGAGATTGTTCAGCCTGGAGAAGAGGAGGATGAGGGGAGACGTTCTGGATCTCCACAATCCCCTGAAAGGAGGCTGGAGAGGGGTGGGGGTGGCCTCTTCTCCCTAGTAACATGCAGCAGCACAAGAAGAAATGGCCTCAACTTGTGCCAGGGGAGGTTCAGGTTGCACATATTATAAACAGGAGGGGTTTTTTGGGGTTGGGGTTTTTTGGTTTGGTTTGTTTTTTTTTAAATAATAGCAGTAACAGACTTCAAGGAGACCCTGGAGTGGCCTCCCAGTATCTGAAGGGGGCCTACAGGAAGGCTGGGGAGGGACTATTCACAAGGTCTTGTAATGACAGGACAAGGAGGAATGGGTTTGAACTGGCAGAGGGGAGACTGCAACTGGATGTTAGGGGGAAGCTCTTTGCAGTGAGGATGTGAGATACTGGCACAGGTTGCCCAGGGAGGTTGTGGCTGCTCCCTTCCCCTGAAGTTGTTCAAAGCTAGGTTAGATGAGGCCTTGAGCAACCTTTTCTAGAGGGAGGTGTCCCTGCCTATGGCACAGGGGGGGTCAGAAATGGCTGAGTTTTGAGGTCCCTTCCTACCCTGACTGATTCTATGATTCTCCTTGTCACATGAGGGCTGCCCAGTGTGACTCATGCTCTAGTGGCAGAGGGCACCCAGTGATAAATCACTCTGCAGCAACAACTGCCCAGCTTGCCAGCACAGGACAACACATACCTAACCAGCTCTGAGCTCTCAGGATTCCTCCTCCCCAAATCCAAGTAGCTAACTGGTGATAGTGCAGGAGGTGGATGCGGACAGAGGCATCTCCCAGTTTTGAGGGTGGGTAAGCAGCTACACCATACCCAGCTGTCCTCAAATGGAGATTACAATTCACTAGCTGTGCCCTAGCCAAAGAGCAGGTCCTAACGACCAACAGCTCAAAGGAGCCAGGCAAAACAAGAGGGAGTTTCACCCTCCTCTAGAGCAAAATTGGTGTAGAAGCCTAACCAAAGGAATGATGCATCTGTGGCACAAGAATAAAGGAACTGGGCTGTCTCTGCTAAATAAAGAGACCCTTAAGCACAAATACAGGAATAAAACCTAGAAACACAAGCATCTCAGAAAACTAATACCCTCTCCAGATCATATAGATGATCTTTGGATGAAAATTAATCAAAGGAACCATCCAGAACAGTGGATTCTTCTTATTCATCAAGCCTCTGCAGGACTCCCTCCATGCAGCTCCAAGAACAAATGAAGCTGTTTAGGCAGGCTGGGTACAAACTGGATACAGCACCAAGCCCATTTATCTGCTGTTAGAGTAGCCACAAGCTGACTTCCTTGTTTAAAACCTACTGAAACAGCCTGAGACAGGTAAAAAAAGGTATGAGAGTGATGTGGGCTTCACCAGGGCAATTCCATTTCCCCTGGCTGAAGCATGCAAAAGCACCCTGAAGGGTCCAAGCACACAGCTCATGTAGCTTCCTTGGCCCTCAAGTGCTTTTCACAGAATCATCTCTGTCTGGTTACCACAATTTTTGGGGCTCCTGGGGTCATCAGGAAGAACAATCATTTAGGGGTGCTTGGGAAAAGCACCAGCTCCCAGGACAGGCACCACTCAGATCTTCCAAAGTCCACATCCCTGAAGCAAGCTGAGACTAAGGCAGAAGAGGAATTCTGCTAGCACAAAGGCAGAGAACAAGCAGTTGAAGAGGCAAGTCTGACCACAAAATAACATTATCCTAACCCAGCAGTGATTAAGGGACTAGCTCAAAATCAGGCCAGGACTGTGGAGAGCTGCGCAACAAACCCCAGCTCCACTTTGGATCGGCAAGAGAAAGCATTTATGAGAAGGACAGCTCCTAGGAAACAAAACATCCTCAGCAGATGCCCTCCCATATGAAGAGATGACCCACAAGGAATACCAAGATACTCCTCAGAGGCTGACAGCTGCTGGTTTAGCTAGGTTGCATCCTGCCTCCACCACAGGAGGAGATCCATCAGTGCACATTAGGTGATGCTCAACTCTCTGTCCCCTGAAGTGCTTTCAACAGAGAGCTTTAACAACAGGTCGGAGGAGCAGACAACTAAGAGCATCAAGTGTTGGTAGCAGTTGCCACCACAGGCACCTCATGGCTGGGACAGTCTGCCCTACGTGGTGGCACACCACAGTATCAGCTCCATCAGTGTTTGTTAGGTGATGCTCAACTCTTTGGGGCTGCAGCTCTGTCCCTTGAAGTGCTTTCAACAGAGAGCTTTAACAACAGGTCGGAGGAGCAGACAACTAAGAGCATCAAGTGTTGGTAGCAGTTGCCACCACAGGCACCTCATGGCTGGGACAGTCTGCCCTACGTGGTGGCACACCACAGTATCACTTAATTAAGGCTGTGGCTCTCGCAGACTTGTTTCCCCCTCCTAAATCCCTAACATCAGACATCTTCCCCCTCCCTCCCCAATTAACCAAATGAAACTCAAATTCTTTTTTGCCCAAAGACTCGGTGGAGTGCAGGGAACACACACAAGTGACCCCTAACTTGTGAGCACATTTTAGATGGTGCCAGTGCCAAAACCAAAAAAACAAAAAAAACAAATACTGTGGGATTGAAAACACAGGAACTTAAGAAACATGGCTCTTGAGCAAGGGCAAATTGGGAGCTGAAACTGTAAATCACAGCCCCTTGCTGAATTACTAAAAGCAACGATAGCTAAAAGAAGGTAAAGAGGTGCTGCTCCAACTCTGTTTGAGTGACTAAAATGTTTGGTCTGAATTCTTCGTGAAGTAGTGAGGAAATGAAGTTCTGACTCAGTACAGGTTAATTCAGATTTCTCATCAATGAAGCCTTCACTATCTGAGTAAATTCTCCTGGTGGTCCTGGGTGTGACTAGGAACTGCATCTGTTCTGAAAATGAAGCAGCCAGTGCCCCCCACCCCAAGCATCTATGAGAAATCAGGAAAGAAAAAGATGACTTGGGGACAAGCCCCAGCTCCCAAACCTCTAGTAAAAGAAGAGCATCCATGGAGAAAACTGCTGCTGTCAGCTGCCATTTCAGTGTAGTTTTTACTGCACTGGGCTGCATGAAGAGGAGCGCTGCCAGCAGGGCAAGGGAGGGGATTCTCCCCCTTTACTCTGCTCTCCTCCCAAGCACAACTCCAGGCTGGGTGGGGAGTGGCTGGAGAGCAGCTCCGAGGAACAGGACCTGAGGGTCTGGGGGGATGAGAAGCTCAACATGAGCCTGCAGTGTGCACACACAGCCCAGACAGCAACTGTGTGCTGGGCTGCAGCAAGAGCAGCTGTGGGCAGCAGGGCAAGGGAGGGGATTCTGCCCCTTTACTCTGCTCTCCTCACACCCCACCTGCAGTACTGTGTGCAGTTCTGGAGCCCCCAGCACAAGGAGGACATGGAACTGCTGGAGAGAGTCCAGAGGAGGACCATGAAGATGATCAGAGGGCTGCAGCAGCTCTGCTGTGATGACAGGCTGAGAGAGTTGGAGCTCTACAGCCTAGAGAAGAGAAGGCTTTGAGGAGACCTTAGAGCAGCCTTCCAGTATCTGAAGGGGGCCTAGAGGAAGGCTGGGGAGGGACTATTGACAAGGTCCTGTAATGACAGGATGAGGGGGAATGGGTTTAAGCCGGCAGAGGGGAGATTGAAATGGAATGTTAGGAGGAAGTTCTTCACAGTGAGGGTGGTGAGACACTGGCACAGGTTGCTGAGGGAGGTTGTAGCTGCTCCCTCCCTGGATGTGTTCAAGGCCAGGTTGGATGAGGTCTTGAGCTACCTGATCTAGTGGGAGGTGTCCCTGCCTATGGCACAGGGGGGTTGGAGCTGGCTGAGCTTTGAGGTCACTTCCAACCTAAACCATTCTACGATTTTATTCAAATGCAGCACTTCTCCTCCCCAGTCCAGCTCCGTGGTGCCTGCAGCAGAAGGGATTTTTTTCAGCTCTTCAGACTCAGCAGCTTGCAGCCAAACAAAACTACTTAAGTCGCAACTGCCCGCAGCATCTTCAGGGAGCAAAGGGAGGTCTGGGAAGCTTTAGTCACGGCCAGAACAAAGTCTGCCGGGTAGAAGCCGTAGCTCCCTCCCAGATGTGGCAAAGCAAGCACTCTGAATCAATTTACAAACCCCATGCCTGATGTGTGCTTCTCCTCTGGAGTTCACAGCAGCAGAGCCTGCTGAAAGAAGGCCGTGGCGAGGACCGGGCTTGGTGAGCAGCAGCCGCTCAGCAGCGCACAGGAAGTTCTGCTGCCTCACAACCGAGATGGAGAACAGCAGTGGAAAGGGGAGGGGAAGTCAAGCAACTTCACACACACACTCACACGCTCTCCACCAGTGCACTGAAACTATGAAAGGGAATACCTGAGAGCTAGGCAAACACCCCCAGTAACTGTGCTGGTTTGAACTAATTGGAGAGGCTGAGTGAGGAAAATTAAGATTATAGGGCTGAGAGATGGAAAAAGATGATGCTGCTCCACTCAGAGCTCTACTGAGAAAGAAAAAAAATGGTTTTAAGAGTTGTAACCCAAATATAGGTAAGTCAGACTGCTTCAGGCCTCTCTGGGCTGTGGCTGCTCCTTGCATGGCTCCTTTGTCCCTGCCCTTTGTAGCTGATTCTCAATAATTCCACTAACTTCTTTCCTACTGCACATTCTCCCTGGCTGACCTACCTTTGCCTATCTGCTGCATCAACAGCTGGTGAGGTAAGATTGAGGAAGGGGGGAAAGGTGGTAGGGGTGGTTAGAAACCCCTCTTAGGGATTTTGATCTCTGGGAGGGGCTGTGGTGTTTCTGTATTACCTTTTCACTGTCTAGATCTGTAAATCTCTGTTACACATTGTAAATCTCTGCTTGTCTATTGTGCATAGCTGTAAATATAAAGCTTCATTTGTCAACTTCCATCTGGCTGAGTCCTAGCCTGAGTTATATCAAAGTAGAGTGAAGAGGGGGGGGGCAGGTAACTGCTAAACCACCATAATAACAAATTAAAAAAAACCAACTCCTGGGACATTGTACCTTGCACAAGCATTGCACAGGGTGAGTAAATCACAGCTCAGGAAAGCTTGGTCACAGAGTCCTCCACAAAACAGGGGGACCTGCCATAAAATGAGATTCTGAGAAGCACTTGAGTCCAGCAACACACAGAGTTTAGCCTGAAGTCCACAAACACATAAAGTTAAGACTGAAGTCCACAAGGCACCAGCATTAAAAAAACAAAACAAAACAAAACAAAACAAAACAAAAAAAAAAGAGCAGAAATGAGAGAACCTCATTAAGCACAATAAGTCCAAGTAATTGATAACCTAAGAACTGAGATGAAAATCAAGCCACACCTCCTTGAGTGCTGTGTCCAGTTCTGGGCCCCTCAATTCAAGAGAGATGCTGAGGTGCTGGAAGGTGTCCAGAGAAGGGCAGCAAGGCTGGGGAGGGGCCTGGAGCACAGCCCTGTGAGGAGAGGCTGAGGGAGCTGGGGGTGTGCAGCCTGCAGAAGAGGAGGCTCAGGGCAGACCTCACTGCTGTCTACAACTACCTAAAGGGAGGCTGTAGCCAGATGGGGTTGGGCTCTGCTCCCAGGAACTCAGGTACAGAACAAGAGGACACAGCCTCAAGCTGTGCCAGGGGAGGTTCAGGCTGGATGTTAGGAAGAAGTTCTTCACAGAAAGAGTGATTGGCATTGGAATGGGCTGCCCAGGGAGGTGGTGGAGTCCCCATCCCTTGTTCAAGACAAGCCTGGATGGGGCACTTAGTGCCCTGCTCTAGTTGACTGGAAGGGCTGGGTGCTAGGTTGGGCTGAATGATCTTGGAGGTCTCTTCCAACCTGGCTGATTCTATTCTCTTCTCTCTACATCACCCCAGTGTCCAGTGAAGTGACATTTCAAGCACTATATTCCACTCTGAATTTCTCAGCAACCTCTACTCATCTGTTCCTTAAAACCCCACCAGAGTGGGTATTAGCTGACAAGAGAAAGGATGAGGAAGCCTTGGTATGGGTCAGATGCCCAGAGTGGAGACACACACTGAATTGGACATCCCCCCACAACCCCAGTGCAAGACAATCTTCTACCATTCTTGCAATCCAGGGACCTATTTTTAGCACTGCTTTGTCTTTTGCTACATGACAAACCTGAAAAATTGCTCAAGTGTGCAATTAAATTTGCTGCTGGTTTAGGGGAAAAAAAAAAAAAAAGACAGCACAGAATCCACAGAATCTTAAAACTACCTCAAGAAAAGAGAGTTGAGCTTGGGCTTAAGGCAAGTAGAAACATAAAGTGAACAATAGGCTACCCAACTCTTGAATTAATGAAGACAGGGTACCCACCAGAGGCTTAACCCAGCCACTGTGAGCATCAGATGCAGCAAATTAAAAGGCAAATTAAGCACATGGAAAAACCCCTCGGTTAAGAAACACCAGGGTGAAAAACCTCAAGCCCGTGCAGGAGACCCTCAAAGAACCCTGACTCAGACATAAATTCACGAGTGGGCTCCCCTACCTAAAAATCCATCACTTCAGCAGCACTTCCAGCAGTGGTAGCTCTGTCACTCTTGTACACAAAACTGCTTTAGGCACAACGGTGACACACTTCAGCTCCAGGCAAACTACCTTTTGAGACATCCTTTGGCTCAGCTAAACACTGCAGCAAATAAATTCCCTAATAAAAGTAATTATCCTGTTGATTAAGTCAATCTGCATTCTAGATCTCAAACTAAAGCCTGAAATAATAATTAAGTGACAGCTCTCCCACCACCCCCCACACCCTCCCATACCTATTTTAGGTTGATATTTTTCTTTATTCATGTAATTAAAACCTGAAGCCCATGCAGGAGACACTCTCAGAACCCCGACTCGGACACAAATTCACGAGTGGGCTCCTCTACCTAAAATCCATCACTTCAGCAGCACTTCCAGCAGTGGTAGCTCTGTCACTCCTGTGCACAAAACTGCTTTAGGCACAACAGTGACACACACTTCAGCTCCAAGTAAACTATTTTTTGAAGCCATCTTTGGGCTCAGCTAAAGGAATTCCCAAATAAAAATAATTCTCCCATTGGTTAAGCCAATCTGCATTCTAAATCTCAAACTAAAGCCTGAAATAATAATTAAGTGACAGCTCTCCCACCACCACCCCCAGACCCTCCCATGCCTGNAGCTCTCCCACCACCCCCCACACCCTCCCATACCTATTTTAGGTTGATATTTTTCTTTATTCATGTAATTAAGACCTCAAGCCCATGCAGGAGACACTCTCAGAACCCTGACTCGGACACAAATTCACGAGTGGGCTCCTCTACCTAAAATCCATCACTTCAGCAGCACTTCCCAGCAGTGATCTCAAACTAAAGCCTGAAATAATAATTAAGTGACAGCTCTCCCACCACCTCCCCACCCTCTCCTAGCTGTTTTGGTTTTTTTTTTTTTTATTCCTATAATTAAAAACACGCCTGGCTGGCTGACATCCAGCGATGAACAAACACACATTATGCACTGCCTCCAGAATCAAAGCTCGTAAAACTACGTTGCACAGAGCTAGGGAGAGGAGGGGGGAAAGGAAAAAAAGAAAAAAAAAAA
>VWZI01013885.1:232189-251655 GCA_013396835.1 Psilopogon haemacephalus | reverse complement strand
AGGGCAGGGGCAGGGAGCAGCAGCCACGAACAAGGGCAGGGGCAGGGAGCAGCAGCCACGAACAGGGCAGGGGCAGGGAGCAGCAGCCACGAACAGGGCAGGGGCAGGGAGCAGCACCCACGAAGAGCTGCTCGCAGCTCCCCCTGCAAGGGCAGGGGCTGGAAGCAGCAGCCACGAACAGGGCAGGGGCTGGAAGCAGCAGCCACGAATTGCTGTTCTCTGCGCCTATTCTTCACGGGGGTCCCTTCACGGCAGGGCTGGAACGCACTGACAGCCTGACTTGGAAGAGTTGGCTCTGGCTGAGGAACTTCACGGCAGCTCCGAAGCTGTGTCTTCTCAGCCTGCCCCTCTGCTCCCAGCAGAGGAGCGGAAGGTTTGCTTAACAGCCCCTTTGAGTGCGGGGGAGCTTGATGGCCACCCCTTAATTGGCGAAACGCTGACGATCTTCTCTTCTAATCAGAAACTCTCTAATAACGTAGCCCCTGTCCTTCCAGCAACGGGGAGAGGAGAAGCGTGACCCCGTGCAGCTCATCCCCTGGCTAAAATTAGCGATTTTCCAGCAGCCATACATTTCTTAAATTATGTCCAGTGGGGCAGAAACAGCCTCAAAAAAAAAAACAAACCAAAAAAAAAAAACCCAAACCACACCAAACTCCTTCTCTCAGGAGGGTCATTTATTCTGACAGAAATGCTGGAGCATAGATCTTTCTGTCACAGCAGCCCTGGCTCTCAGAAGAATTTCTAGGTACAGCATTGCTTGCCTTTTTCTTTCTTTCTTTCTTTTCTTTTTTTTTTTTTTTTTTTTTTTTTTTTTTCCCTTCTTTTAAACGTTATTAATTGCCTCCCCAGCCCTCTCTGCTGAAAACAATTGTCTGGGGTCAGACTTGAGGGCTGTTGTTTCCATCCCTGCTATGCACAGAGGACCGCTTCGTTACGGAGCCTTTCTGGAGGAGCTGTAAACGGGACTGATCCTGCTCTCCCGCTGCTGCTTTTCGCTCCCAACTTGCTCAGCAGGTTTGCTCCTGTTTTGCAAGGGGCAAGCAAACCTTCACCTCTCCAGCAGGGTTGTCCTAAAGGCAGAGGTATCAGGGCTTGAGAGAGCAGGGTCTGTTCGGCTTGGAGAACTGGAGGCTGAGGGGGGGATGGGGGTAAAACAAATATCTAAGGGGTGGGTATCAGGAAGATGGGGACAGACTCTTCTCAGTGGTCCCCAGGGACAGGATGGGGTAATGTGCATAAGCTTGGACGTGAGAAGTTCCCTCTACACACGTGGAGAGGCTTCTTTACTGTGAGGGTAGCAGAGCCCTGGAACAGGCTGCCCAGATAAATGGTGGAGGCTCAGCCTCTGGAGACTTTCGAGGCCACCCTGGACACGTTCCTATTTGATCTGCTTCAGGTGAACCTGCTCTATCAGGCAGGTTGGACTTGATCTCCACAGCTCCTTTCCAACCTCTACCGTTCTGTGACTCTGTGGTATGGCTCTGAGAAGGGCTCCAGAGCAAGGAGGCTCCGGCACATGCCCTGTTTCATAGCCGAGCTGCTCAGAGGCAGCAGCTCCACCAGGCAGGCGAGGAGGACACCTCCTCCCCAGGGCCCACAGCCAGCCCCATGGCTGGTTCTGCTTGGCTTGTGCCCATGGGAAGCTGCCCTGGAAAGAGGAGGAAGCCTGCTGGGGTCGGCGGTGGGGCGAAGCAGCTGCTTTGTTCTGCAGCCCAGACGTGGTGCGGGGCCCACGCCGAGCCCAGGAGCCCCACGGTGCCCATGCCTGGCCCAGCAGCACCACAGTGCCCACACCAAGCCCGGGAACCCCACAGTGCCCACGACAAGCCTGGGAGCCCCACGGTGCCCACACCGAGCCCGGGAGCGCCATGGTGCCTGTGCTGAGCCCGGGAGCCCCACGGTGCCCACACTGAGCCCAGGAGCCCCAGGGTACCCATGCCAAGCCCAGGAGCCCCACGGTGCCCACGCCGAGCCCAGGAGCCCCACGGTGCCCATGCTAAGCCCAGGAGCCCCACGGTGCCCACGCTAAGCCCAGGAGCCCCACGGTGCCCACGCAGAGCCCAGGAGCCCCACGGTGCCCACGCTAAGCCCAGGAGCCCCACGGTGCCCATGCCAAGCCCAGGAGCCCCACGGTGCCCATGCTAAGCCCAGGAGCCCCACGGTGCCCACACCGAGCCCAGGAGCCCCACGGTGCCCACGCTGCCACTCAGCCAGCTGTGGGCACAGGCTCGCAGGATGTCAGGGGTTGGAAGGGACCCAAGGAGATCATCGAGTCCAACCCCTCTGCCAGAGCAGGACCATCCAATCTAGGTCAGCTCACACAGGAACACATCCAGACAGGCCTGGAGACTCCACAGCCTCTCTGGTCAGCCTGTGCCAGTTCTCTGGGACCCTTCCATTCAGGAAGTTGCCTCTTGTGTTGAGCTGCAACCTCCTGTGCTGCAGCTTCCATCCATTGCTCCTTGTCTTATCCCAGGGAGCAAGTGAGCAGAGCCTGTCCACCTCCTCCTGACCCCCATCTCTCAGATATTGCTAAACATTGATTTGATCCCCTCTCAGTCTTCTCTTTTCCAGACCAAGCAGCCCCAGGTCCCTCAGCCTCTCCTCATAGCCTCTGGGCTCTGGCTCTGCCTGCACATAGCCTCCAGCACCCGGACACATCTGGCTGGGCAGGCGCAGGAATGGAGACATCCAGCACAGTGGGGATGGGATGGCATGGGATAGGATAGCATGAGCTGCCCTTCTGCCTGCCCAGCCCTCTGCACCCCAAAACGTGCAGAATACCAACCCAGGCTGTTAGCAGTGGGGAAATCCAGGGGTTGCTGGCAGGGAAAGCTCTGGCGAGGGAGAAAGTGCAGCATTTGCATGTTTAATGGCTGTTTGCTGCTCCCTCCCCTACTCCCCCTCACCTTCCCCTCCCTGCTTCTGCTGCCATAAATTAGGGAGCAGGCAGGAGGTGTGCCCAGGCTCATCTGCTGCTGATTTGGTTGAGCAGGGTGTAGCCAGGGCATGCAAATCCCCTCTTGCTTCCTCTTCTGCCTCAAACGGGCTGCCCTCACAGCCAGCTCTGCCAGTGAGCCTGGCAGCAGGGAGCTACTGCCCCTGCAGTGGCTACAGCCACTGCAGTTCCTTGTGACTGACCTCCAGCCAAGGCAAAGCTGGCCAAGGATGATCCACCAGCGGCACCCAGGTCCTGCACCCTTCCCCATGGCCAGTCCACTGGAGCTTCCCCACAGCTCCCCACCCCTCCAGCAGTGCACTGGAAGGATTTCACTCTTCCCATAATTGTTATAGAATCATAGACTTGTTTGGGCTGGAAAAGGCCTCCAAGATCATCCAGTCCAACCATCAACCCAACCCCACCGTGGCCATCCAACTACATCCCAAAGTGCCATGGCCACAGGTTTGTTGAACACCTCCAGGGACTGTGACTCCACCACCTCCCTGGGCAGCCTGTGCCAATCACTGACCACTCTTGCAGTCATGAGAGTTGTTTACTTCTATCCAACCTAAACATCTCCTGCCACAATTTCAGGCTGTTCCCTCTCTTCCTATCACCTGAGACTAGGGAGAATTTTAGCCAGCTTTAAATTTGGAGGGCCCAGAGAGGACACAGCATGAAAGCAATGATGCCACTCATCCCAACCCTTCCCAAGCCTTCATGCATGCTTCTTTTGGGGACATGGAGATGAGCAGGAGGGCAGCCCCACACTCACCTTCATGCTGCCCAACTCCCAGCCCACTTTTGTGTCCCTGCCCATGGCAGGGGGCTTGGAACTGGCTGATCCTTGTGGTCCCTCCCAACCCTGACTAATTCTATGATTTACCCAAGCAGTAAGGTCCACCACAGGCCCTCTGTGCATGACTGGTGCCCATGTCAGCTCTGGGCAGGGTTTACACAGGGATTAGCTTATTCCAAGCACCAGGTGCTGTCTAGGAGGGTGCCAGCACACAGAGGGCTAACCAAAGCCAGGGACAAGCATGTCTCTGCAGATCTCATTGCAGTGGCAATGCCTGGATGGGGCCAGGGGGTGCAGTGGGCTTGCAAGGAGCAGGCAGAGGAGGCTCCTGGAGCTCCTGGCAGGCTGCAGGCTGCAGAAGCCACGCAGGGAGCGGTAATCACTCTCTAGATCTACTACTGCCTTCCTGCTGCTCTGGTGGTTGTTGTTGTTGTATTCAAATCAAGGCCTGGTGTTAAAAATAGTCCCAGCTAATGGCACTTGGTCCTCCTCAGCCCTTTCGACAGACTTGTTGCCACCAGCAGTGGCCACATCCCTGCCAGGTGTCTAAGCAAGACACACACAATCACTTTGGTTGGAAGAGACCTTGAAGAACACCAATTCCAGCCCTTAACCCAGCACTGCCAGCTCCCCAGCAAACTGTTTCCCTCAGCACCACATCTACACAGCTTTTAAATCCCTCCAGGGATGGGGACTCTACCACTGCCCTGGGCAGCCTGTTCCAGGCCTCGATGACCTGTTATGGGAGACAAATTGTTCCTCGTCTCCACCCTAAACCATCTCAAGCCATTGCACCTTCCTGGGTCACATCAGGCATGTGCAGCCAGTGCTGGAGTCCAAGGGGAGCCTGATCCTTTTCTCTAACCTTTCCAGCATGTGAGAGGCAAGCAGCACTAACTCCCAAGCAGCCTCACAAGGACATATTCAATTGATTTGCCCCCAGTCCCTCCAAATAGCTGCTCAATACCCCCAGCCCAAAGCACCTGGCTGCAGGTAAGCAGCAGCACACAAAAGGAGGCCACCTGCAACATCTGGGATCATAGGATCACAGAATGTCAGGGGCTGGAATGGACCTTAAAACCTCATCCAGACCAACCCCCCTGCCAGAGCAGGGTCACCTAGACACACATCCTGTCTGGCTGCAGCCTTTTATAGCAACTGCAGGATGCTCCTCAGGTTCAGGTGGCTAAACCTTTCCCCATATCTGTCCCTCTGAAACCAGACCCATGGGCTGCCCACCCCCCAGTTCCCAAAGGGACCCTGCACCACCACACTGCAGGGCAGGAGGGCAGGGCCCCTGGAGGGCTGCCCCTGGTGGCTGCACAGCCTCTGCCCTCCCCAGTTCCCAAAGGGACCCTGCACCACCACACTGCTGGGCAGGAGGGCAGGGCCCCTGAAGGGCTGCCCCTGGTGGCTGCACAGCCTCTGCCCTCCCACTGCCCACCCCCCAGTTCCCAAAGGGACCCTGCACCACCACACTGCAGGGCAGGAGGGCAGGGCCCCTGGAGGGCTGCCCCTGGTGGCTGCACAGCCTCTGCCCTCCCCAGTTCCCAAAGGGACCCTGCACCACCACACTGCTGGGCAGGAGGGCAGGGCCCCTGAAGGGCTGCCCCTGGTGGCTGCACAGCCTCTGCCCTCCCACTGCCCACCCCCCAGTTCCCAAAGGGACCCTGCACCACCACACTGCAGGGCAGGAGGGCAGGGCCCCTGGAGGGCTGCTCTTTGTGGCTGCACAGCCTCGGGGGGGCTCATAGAATCACAGGATGGTTTGTGTTGGAAGGGACCTTTAAAGGTCATCTAATCCAACCCTTTTACAGCAAGCAAGGAGATCTTCACCCATTGCAGAGTAGGGGAGAGCTGGCAAGGTCCTCTTCATGCTTCCCAAGAGACTTGCAGCTCAGTGGGCAGCTCTCACTCCTCTTTGATGATCAAGTGTCAGCTATCCAAGGGCTCATGGGTCCTATCTGGGCTGTTGAACACTACAGAGGAGCCTTCTTTAGCTGAGTGTCCTGTTTCCCCCCAGGAGACACAAGTTGCAGGAGAGGGGAGGGAAAAAGCCTCCACGGGTCACTCCTTCCTGAGATGTTTTCCAACCTCTTTTCCTGCCCGGCCAAATGAAAGGAGCTGGTTCCTAAACGATACCATGTGGCAAGTGATCCCAGCAGCAGATGGGGAGAGCCCAGCAGGGTTTATCCGTGGGATGCAAGCCTGCTCCGGGTGTTTCCCAGCCATAGAGATCTCACCTTCAGATCAAAAACCCAACCCCGCAGCAGAAGGGCTGATTTATCTCCTGGAAGAGCCAGAGGTGCTCATCAAAGAGCAGGCTTATAAATAACATCGTGGCTGATGTTCTCCCAGTTGATAAATATGCTCCCTGGCTCACTCCACAACTGGGGGTAACTTTTTGTTTGGGAGGGGTGGGGAAAGGGGAGCAAACCAGGGCTGTGAGCTCTCCTCTTGAGCTAAAAGCAAGGAAGTATAAAAAAAATCCCAACTGTGTGTGGAGCTGCCTGGGCCTAGCTGGTGCAAGAGCTGTGCCCTTTGCTCCAGTGTCCTCCTGCCAGGCTTCTCCTGGCTGCCTGCCTTTGCAGGCTCAGTGGCAAGCCCCAGAGCTGCTCCCTGCTGCTTTTTTCTCTCCAGTAGACCCAGAGCAGGCAAACTGTGCTGGCCGTGTCTGTACTTCACAGCCTGGCTGGGGTTTTACAGATTGCTGCAGAATCACAGAATTGTTTCAGGGGGAGAAGACCTCTAAGTCTAACCATCAAGCCAACAGCACTGTGGCCATGCAGTGTCCACACTTGCTCTGAACACCTCCAGGGACAGTGACTCCACCACCTCCCTGGGCAGCCTGTTCCAACACCTGCCTGCTCTTTCCATAAATAAAGTTTTCCTGCTCCCCTGGCACACCTTCAGCCCATCTCCTCTTGTTCTAATCACCTGCTACCAGGGATGCTGTGTCAGAAAATCCCCGTGGCTGCAGCTCGCCACCTTCCCAGGGGTGAAACAGATCCCTGCCTTCTCCTGCCTTGCAAGCATCCAGATGCCTTTGCAGGGCCAGGACTAAGTGGGAGGAGAAGGCAAGCTGCAAAAGGCCACCCACACGTGTGGCCACAGCCCACCAGCTCCTAGCCCATGTGTCACTTTGGCTGCTCACACATCACCTTGCTGGGCAGCTGAGGGCAGTGGCTGCTTTGTTTACATAAGAGAAGAGCCTGTTCCGTGTCAGAGAGGAACAAAATCGGGCAAGAAGTCCTGCTTATCACTTCGTGACGCTGTGTGCTCCCAGATGTACGGGACAAGGAGGTCCTCGGGGAGTCTGAGGGTGCAGACAGAGGCAGCTTTGCCAGCCCAGTAGAGAATCTCGGCAGGAACATCAAAAAAATCTGTCTGTGTGTGTGTGTGTGTGTGTGTGTGTGTGTGTGTGACTTGGAAGGAGCGAGCTGGTTGCATCACAGCCCAGACCAGCTATGTCTTGTGAACCCCAGCCGTGATTAAAACAGCAGACGTGTTTTGGTTTGTCTTTTGGGGCTTTTTTTTTTTTCCCCTTTCTCTCNTGGACACCCAGGGGAGTCAATTCTTCCTGTCTGTCCAAAGCATTCTGTCAGAAGAAAAAAAAAAAGGAAAAAAATAAAAGAAAAAAGGAGAGAGAAAAAAAAAAGGGGGGGAAAAAAAGGGGGAAAAAAAGGGAAAAACCCCAAACACACACCCCCACCCCCCACACACACCAAATCCAAACCATTTTCTAACCAAATGTTTCAATGCCCGCTGTGAGACCAGCCCTGTGAGTCCTGCCCGCTGCTGCACGCAGCTCGACTCGAATTGTGAGCAACCCCCGCGGGCTCTTTTGATGTGGCTGAGCCTGGCAGCAGGCAGGGTCGCTACAGGTGAGCAGGGCTGCGCTCCCTCTTTCTCCCCCATCCGCACACACTCGCCACCATCCGACGGGGAAGCCCTGAGCGTCTGGCTGCCGTGCGCTGCAGTGACCTGGCCCTCCCTGCCGACAAGCCTTGGGGAGGTCAGGGTCTGCCCTGGGAGGTCTGTGTTAGAGATGAGGAGCATCTTGGTGGTGTTTACCGGGAGCTGGGGGAGGCACCTTGGGCGAATGCATGAGTAAACAGGTCTAACGGCTGGCTGCACAGCTCCCCGAGCACCAGCCTGGACCCCGGGCTCCACCTCTGCACGGGCACGTCCCCACTTGCCCCCATCTCCCCTGTCCGTGGGGAGGGGACACAGGGTGCCCCCTCAGAAAAAGAAAAGAAAAGGCTGCCTGAGAGCTAGCACCGAACTGGAGAGCAGGAAGGAGCTCAGCTACTTCAAAAGCTTCTGCGAGGCTTCGGAACATCTCCTACCAGCAATGCAATAGAAAATTATAGGAATTACCTCCAGTAATGGCTTGATCTTGGCTTTGGCATTGCTTTTAGCCCCGAGCTCTGTATTAAGCGGGCCAAAGCCCACAGAAGCCTTCTTCAGAGATTGCTGCTTCATAAAGCAACTCAGCGTGCTCGGTCTCTAGGTTTCGGCGTCCCCAGCTCCAGCCCACGTTCCTGGAGAGAGCTGGGGTGTGCCCGGGCTGGGAGCTGTGCTGGAGGCAGCCCAGGAGCTCACTGCTGCACCCAAACACCCCAAACCTGCAGTGGAAGCTGAGTGTTTTCAGTGGACGAGGTGGGGGGAAAAGAAAGTTGAAGGCAAATCGAAGCTCCTGGAGGGCTGGGACTGGACTCTGCACCTCGCACTAGGAGTGGAGTCTGACCTACTGTTGGTCACTGAAAGGTGTGGAGGAGAAAGATGAAGGTGAAGCTCAAGGGTCAGTGAGAACTGGGGGGGGGGGGAAATCATCTTACAAACCCTCCAAACCACCCACCGCAGGGGGTGGGGGAGGTTGTGGTAGGAGGTGGAACCCAGCAGGAGGTTAAGCAGAAGCCCCCAGTGAGCCACTGGTGGGGGAACAACCCACGAGTGAGTGGGATGCCTCCCAAGGCAGCCAGACCATCTTTCTTTTCCAGACAGAAAACAAAACACAACAAAACAAAAACCAAAAAACCCCAAACCACCTCAGAAGCTCTACCCTGCTTTTGAGCCCAGAGCCTTTGCCTGCTGGATCTGTATCAGAAAACCTGAGCGTTCACCCAGGGGTTCTTATTTGGCGTCCCTGCCTTTGTGCCAGCAGACCTTGCACGGCAGGTTCAGTGACTTTCCACGGGGCCTTAAGAATTCAATTTTGCTTTCAAATTTGCTGCCTCTAGGCAAGATGTAGCAAGTTTCCACGCTCGTGGTGCCTCTTTGTCTGCGTAGTGGTCTCAGGCGCAACCAGGGAGGCGAAGGGAAGCCGAAGGACCCCTCTCTTTAGGCAGGATGCTGTTGTTTTGTGGCAGGATGAAGCAAAGAGGAGAGCTGGGGCTCTGTGATTTCAGTGATTCTATCATTCTAAAAGTGAGTGCTGGGAACTTAGGCTGCCTGAGCTGAACCGGGTTAGGCCAGGCTTGGATTTGCAGGAGTTTGAGATGTGGGCTGCACCCTCAGCTTTCGTCCCCCTTTCTCCAGCAGCACTGCTTTGTCAGGCCTGGCTTGCACAAGAGTTTATTTTGGGAGCAGAGGGGAGCGGGAAGGCTCCGGCCCCGCATCCCCCTGCCTGCACCATCCACCTTCCCCACGGGGAGGTTTTGGCATCAGCCTCCCCACTCCCTTCCCTCTTTACTGCTGCCAGAGACTCCGCCAGCGATAAAGAGCAGCGGGTGCCTTTTAATTAACATCCTCGTTCAAGGCAACATATTATTTTCATTAAAATCAATAAATAGGCTCTGCTTGGACCTTTTTTTTTTTCTTTCTTTTTTTTTTTTTTTTTTTTTTCCTTGTATGCCTTACACTGAAAGCAAACCGAGCCCTGCTCCTGGCATCTGGATCCCATACGTCCTCCACGGGATGCTGCACCGCTGAGGCTGCACCTGAGTGGGCTCTGCTCACGGGATGGGACTTTTCCGGTAGGTAGGACGCCTCTGGGGGTCTTCTCTCTGGGTGAGGAAGTGAAGCATCTCAGGTACAGCAGAAGGTAGAGCTGCCGAGTGTTGGAGCTCAGCATCCCACCCCAAACTGCATCCCTTCCGTGCCTTGAGTGGATGGACCACGGCAGCTCCAGTCTTGTAGGGAAGTGACATTTTCTTTCACACCTCGAACACTGGGTTCAGTTTTGGAGCCCTCACTCCAAGAAGGACATTGAGGTGCTGGAGACCATCCAGAGAAGGGCAGTGAAGCTGGTGAAGGGTCTGGAGAACAGGGCTGGTGAAGAACCAACTGAGGGGACTGGGAGTGTTTAGCCTGGAAAAGAGGAGGCTGAGGGGAGACCTCATTGCTCTCTCCAGCTTTCTGAAAGGAGGTTGGAGTGAGGTGGAGTTGGGCTCTTCTCTCTAGCATCAAGTGACAGAACAAGACAAAATGGCTTCAAGTTGCACCAGAGGAGGTTTAGGTTTTGGATAGGAGGGAAAATGTCTCTATGGGAGGAGTGGTCAGGCATTGGCACAGGCTGCCCAGGGAGGTGGTGGAGTCACCATCCCTGGAGGCGTTCAAGAAACCTGTGGCCATGGCACTTTGGGACGTGGTTTAATGGCCACGGTGGTGGTAGGCTGATTGGTCGGACTGGATGATCTTTGAGGTCCTTTCTCAAGTGAAACAGTTCTATGATTTCTATGAGTGCTGTAAACTTAGGCTGTCTGAGCTGCCTTAGCTGAACCAGGTTAGGCCAGGCCTGGATCTGCAGGAGTTTGAGATTTGGGCTGGAAAATAGGTTGAATTGGAAAGCTACCTTGAAAAAAAAAAAGCAGGGACGGGATCCCTGCATCGGTGAGAGGTGGGATCTGGAAGGCTGGTCTGGGTGGCTGGGGCTGCAGGGTGTGTGCACGGCTGGCAGCTGTCCTTGGCAGAGCAGGCAGAGGGCTGAGCAGGGCTTTGTCCCACCACACGCCAGCCGGCACCGCTCCTCTCTCTCCAGCGTGCTCACAGCATGTGCCCAGCATTGCGCCCCCGCTGCAATCTGGACAGGCCTGCCCGGGCACAAAGCAGCCTCAGTCCCCCTCTGCCTTTCCCCCCAACGATTCCTCGGTTCCTTTTCTCTCCCAAGTGCAGCCAGCTTTAGCGCACAAAGCCTCGGCTTGTCCTCCGCCCTCCCCGACGCGGGAGCGCTGCTGTCCTCTCCTGCGGGCCAGGGGCCAAAGCACCAGGCTGAGGGATTTCCCCCACTGAGATTAGCACCACGCCGAGAGGTTTCCCACGGGCAGGCAGCGAACTGCTGCGCCCCTCTGCTCCCATCCCCTCCCTGGACCAGCCCCGGCCCCCGGCTCCTCCCTGCCTGCTGCTCCAGAGGTGCCTTTGCTGCGGTGGCTTTTGGCAGCGGCTTTTATCCCGACGGCTTTTCCAGGGGAGGCGGTGAATAGGATGTTTGTCTGCCATCGGAGCCCGTGTTTATCCAGCCGGGTTTATTCTCAGGGAGTGGCCGGCGTTTGTGCTGCCCCGGCCCAGGAGCCAGCTCCGAGGGATCGAGTTCCCAGGAACAAAATAAATCCACGAGGCCGAACATGATCCCTGTGCGACGCAGCTCCCTTGGACTCCACCCAGCGCAGAATTTTCCGCCGGTTTGGGGCTCCGCTGCAGAGCCGCGGCAGAGCCTGGCTTCGTCCCGTGAGGAATTTTGACCGCAGCAACAAAGAGCCTCAAAGAGAGATGCCACACCTGAGCTGCCAGCCCGGCCGGCCCCAAAGCCCTGCCACAGCAGCCCAGATGGTGCTTGCAGGAAGGGACCGCGGTGGTTTGGCGTGAGGTGCTCGGGGACCTTGTGCAGGGGGGGGTAAGTAAATGCAGGGCACTGGCTGGCTGTCCCCAGGTGACTGCTGCAGGACCTCCCAGCTGAGGCATCCTTCCAGACCTCCCAAAGGCTTGTGGTGCTGCTGTGTTTTACCAGCTGGCGACTGGGAAAAGCCCCTGCCTCATGCCCCTTGCTGTTGCTGGGCACACATCCTCTGGCAGGCCTGTTGCCAGCAGTGCTGATGGCCTTGGTTTGCCCTCAAATAGCTCTGGCCAGGAAACCAAAAAGCTCCCAGAGCCTTCTGTAGGTACAACCCAAACTTGAGCACACAGGAGCTTATTCTGCCTTTGGTTTCATCTTTTGACCAAACCAAAGCTTCAAGACCTTGGCTTACCACCAACGGTCCACCAAACCCAGTGAGCTCCTGCACAGCTGAGTCCCCCTGCAGCCAGGACATCCCCGCAGCCAGCAGCACCCCAGGGAGCCACCAAGTGATGGAGAGGAGGAAAATCTGGGGTTTCTGTCACTGAGCAGCTGAAAGAAAACAAACATGGATTTTCCTAAAGTGCCCCCACTCATTTCACAGCTTCAGGCAATGGCCACTTGCTGCCCAGGGGAAGATGTGCTGTCATAACCATGTTTGCCATGCTTGGGTTTATACCAATCACCTGCATGTAGAAATAAACACCCCAGGACAGTCTTCTGTCCCTTCAAACCCATCAGCTAAAATCAAGCCCCTTGAGAGACTGGCGTGCAGGAGCACCTCTGCTATGAGGACAGGCTGAGAGAGTTGGAGCTGTTCAGTCTGGAGAGGAGAAGGCTCCCAGGAGACCTTCTTGTGGCCTTCCAGTGTCTGAAGGGGGCTATAAGAAAGCTGCTGAGGGACTTCTTAGTGTCAGGTAGTGACAGGAGTAGGCAGAATGGATCCAAACTAGAGAAGGGGAGATTTAGATTAGACATTAGGAAGTTCTTCGGTCTGATGAGGAGAGGCTGAGGCATCTGGGGGTTGTTCAGTCTGGAGAAGAGGAGACTTAGAGAGGACCTCATCAGTCTACAACTACCCAGTCGGAAGCTGTAGTCAGGTGGGGGTCAGGCTCTGCTCCCAGGCAGCTTGTGACAGGACAAGAGGGCATGGAATCATAGAATCAGTCAGGGTTGGAAGGGACCACAAGGATCACCTAGTTCCAAACCCCCTGCCATGGGCAGGGACACCCTACCCTAGGTTAGACTGGACAGAGCCTCTTCCAGCCTGGCCTTAAACACCTCCAGGGAAGTGGCCCCAACCACCCTCCCTGGGCAACCCATTCCAAGGCCTCACCACTCTCATGGTGAAGAACTTCCTCCCCACATCCAGTCTGAATCTCCCCACCTCCAGCTTTGCATGGCCTGAAGCTGCCCCAGGGGAGGTTTAGGTTGGCTGTCAGGAAGCACTTCCTCACGGCAAGGCTGATTAGGCACTGGCATGGACTGCCCAGGGAAGTGGTGGAGTCACCATCCCTGGAGGTCTATAAGGAGAGGTTGGATGTGGCAGTTGGTGGGTATGGTTAAGCTGGTGTGGTGGTGTTGGGTCATAGGCTGGACTCGATGATCTCGGAGGTCTCTTCCAGCCCGGGTGATTCTGTCTTGGCGCTTGCGTAGCGATGGCTGAACACCTCCTGGCCTTGTCAACAGGTTAAGCCAGGAGAAATGTGGCGGTGTCGGGAAAGGGCTGCTGGTGAGAGGAGCCCCGTCGGGTTCGTCCAAACAAAACACATGTGATGGATTAAAAATAAAAAATGGGTATTAAATTCTTACAGGATGTGGAGCCTAACAAAAGGGCTCTTGTGCGCCGGACCGAGGGGAAACGCTTGGAGTCAGGGCTGGGAGCTCACGGAGCCACTTGTGGAAGGACCACCTCGGCTTTGGCTTATGCCACTATTTCTGGCCCTTCCTGCTGCAGGTTTTGCTGGTGGAGTCTCCTGTTGATGCCTCTCCCTTGGCTTCTCAGCGTCCCTCTGCCCCAAGGCCTCTGCCACGGGTGAGCTGCGGCAGTGACCGGGCAGGCTGTGTCAGAATGCAGAGCTCTCCCTCCCTCCTTGCCTGCCTGCCTGGGAAGCCATGACCTTTCCCAGCAAGCAGAAACAAAACCCCACAAATTCCAGAAAGTTTCAAAATCGCAGCGGCAAAACCCCAGAGCATCGCCTGGGAGCGGAAAAGCTCTTCCCCGAGTGGGGCTGCAAGCGTCTCGCCTTGGGTTCCCAAACCTCTTTGCTCCACAAAGTCACTTTATTTTGCCTTTTCTTTTTTTTTGTGTGTGTGTGTGTGTGTTTTGTCTCCCCCCTGCTCCAAAAGGAAAAGTCTCACTCCACGTGTGCTGTACTGCACAAGGCTTTTGCCAGCTGCTGTGGCTGAGCGAGCAGGACGCAGATAAGCCACTGCTGCCCCTCGACCCTATGTGCCCGCATTTCTTGCACCCTCTCTGCCCTTTCTTGCTCTGCTCCCAGCTCACATAATCCATGCTTCTTCTGCTGGCTGGTCAGGAGGAGCCTGCCAAGCTGGAGAAGGGCCCAAAGCCCCAGCCCACCGCAGCTAATGCAATATTTACTGCTGTGGAGCAGTGCTGGAAGCTGCTGAGAATGAGCTGCTTTGTGCCGGGCGGCAGCGTGGGAAGGTGGGGGTGTCCCCCCCCCAGCACCCCTCCTGCTCGTGGCATCTGGGGTGAAAGCAAAGCGTCCCAGGGCACAGTGGAACCTCAGCTGTGAGCTGGGTATGGTCTCTAGGTTGGACGTGCACATGAGAGCGTCAGCATGTCCCAAAGGACCCCCCGCAGCGCTCCAGGGTCATTCAGGGACATGGAGACTCTCCTTGTGGCTGGGGGGCAGCCTGGTTATGGCTCTCACCAGCCTTGCTGGTCAGATTCTTTCCATCTGGGAAAGATGGTCATGAAAAGTGGAAAAGTGGCCAGAGTCTGCAGGGTCTCCACTTGCAGGAATGAGCAACCACGAGTGTGCTGCAGGTAAGGGCTGGCAGGGAGGTGCCCTCCCACCCCACCATGTCTTTTGTAGAGCCCCATGCACCAGATGGTGTAGTTAATAGAATCATCAAATCATTTTGCTTGGAGAAGACCTTTAAGATCAACCGAGCAGTGCCAGGTCACCACTAAATCATGTCACTTAGCACCACATCTCCATGGCTTTTGAATGTGTCCAGGGATGGACACTCCATTGCTGCCCTGGGCAGCCTGTTCCAGGCCTTGACAATCCTTTTTGGGGAAAAAAAAATGTTCTCCATGTCCAACCTAAAAGCCTTCCCTGGTGCAATTTGAGGCCTTCCCCTCTTATCTTACTGCTTGTTCCTTAGAAGAGACTGACCTCCACCTGGCTCCAACCTCCTTTCAGGGAGTTGTAGAGAGTGAGAAGGTCTCCCTTCAGCCTCTTTTTCTCCAGCCAAGGTCATCTAGACCAACTT
Source organism: Psilopogon haemacephalus (assembly GCA_013396835.1). Classification (NCBI taxonomy): domain Eukaryota; kingdom Metazoa; phylum Chordata; class Aves; order Piciformes; family Megalaimidae; genus Psilopogon; species Psilopogon haemacephalus. Next base: position 236,676 of record VWZI01013885.1, on the reverse strand, counting down.
CCCTGAAGCCAGAAGGGACATCTGCAATTACAGCAAGTTGCTCAGATCCTCAAACAGCCTGACCTGAATGGTTCCAGGGATGGGGCATCTACCACCTATCAGGGCAGCCTGGGCTAGGGTCTCACCAACATCAGCATAAAGAAAAAAACCTTCCTTCTGTCTAGTCTAAACCTCCCTCATTTCGTTTACATCCACAGCGCCCCTGGGGTGGGAGGTGTGTGGGGCAGATGCCCGTGGCAGAGCCTTAGTGGCACAGAGTCATCTGTATCCTGCCTGTGTGGATCAGGCTGCCTCATACCCACTGCCTCACCAGCTGGTTAGTGCCAAACAGTTGAACCTAGGTGGGGAAGTAAAGGTGGGTGTTAGGGCAGGCCAGCCTCCACCCCCAGAAGCACAGAACCACAGGAGCACAGAAGGACAGGACAGAAGCACAGAATCACAGAAACAGGATCACAGAATCATAGAAGCACTGAAGCACAGAACCATAGAAGCACAGAAACAGAGAATCATAGAAGCACAGAAGCACAGAATCATAGAAGCACAGAAATAGAGAATCATAGAAGCACAGAAGCACAGAATCATAGAAGCACAGAAATAGAGAATCATAGAAGCACAGAAGCACAGAATCATAGAAGCACAGAAGCACAGAATCACAGAACCATAGAAGCACAGAAGCACAGAATCACAGAATCATAGAAGCACAGAAGCACAGAAGCACAGAATCATAGAGGCACAGAATCATAGAGGCACAGAATCATAGAAGCAGAGAATCATAGAAACACTGAAGCACAGAACCATAGAAGCACAGAAACACAGAATCAGAGAAACGCTGAAGCACAGAATCACAGAAAGGTTCCAAGTCCAACCCAGAGCCCTGCTCTGCAAAGTGCACCCTAAACCATATCCCCAAGCATCAGCTCCAAACGGGTTGGTGCCTCCACCACCTCCCTGGGCAGCCCATTCCAAGGAATCCACCTCCTGCCGTGCTCCGCCGCTGCTACTCCTCACGCAAGAGCCGCCCGGAGGAAGAGGGCAGTTAACACAGGCAGGGGATTCATTGCCCAAGTGATTAACAGCACATTAATAATTGAGTTCTGCCTCCGAGCTCTGATTTGCAGCCCTGTTTGCCAGCGGGACAGGCTGGCTGCTTCGGCCCGTCCTGCTCCTTCTGCCCCGGCATGGAACTGGGAACTGGGAGAGGACTTCTCCAGCGCACGTCCGTTTGGTGTTAAAAGGGGGAAATCAGGTTTCTATCGATTGCCATCTCTCTTCTCGGGTTCTCGCAAGTGCTCATTAAATTTTCATTCAATTATCCCGGGCCACATTGGGTTNTCCCTCCCCCCCTCGCCGCCGCGGAAGCAAGCCGTCGGCGTGTGGCTAATTTAATCGAGGAGAGGCAAATCTTAATAAAGGAGGAGGGAAGAGCAGCACTTGGAGCAGGGTGGCTGATGCTCTAATGACCTGTCTGCCCAAGAAGCAGAGCAGCCAAAGCTCTCCTGGTGCCATTAACGTTCGATATGTCAGGGCTGAAGGTACCAGCCAGAGGAAAACAAGATCATTAAGCAGGACACTCTCAGGCTGGAAGGGGAGGGCACATTTATATTCTGACAGGGGATTATCTAGGCAGCAATAATAATAGCAGGAGTAATAATAATGATAATAAATCATTATCACTTGGCATTGCTGCCTGTAGTGGGACCCAGGGGTCTGACTCTAGTAGACTTAAAAGGGCGAGTGCCAGATGTGAGCATCAGCAGCAGAAGACAGGCATGCAGGGTGATGCAGGACAAGGGTCTGCCTGCTCCTGCCTCAGCTTCCCCAGCTACAGGGGCAATCAGGGATACCTGGTGCTGCAAAGAGCAGGCTGCTCAGCTGGGTACCACTTACCTGAATCATAGAACTGTTTGGGTTGGAAAAGCCTTCTAAGATCATCCAGCCCAACCATCAGCCCCAACACCACCATGGCCATTAAACCGCATCCCAAAGTGCCATGGCCACAGGTTTCTTGAGCACCTCCAGGGGTGGGGACTTCAGCACCTCCCTGGGCAGGCTGTTCCAATCTCTGACCACTCTTGCAGCAAAGAAATTTCTCATGATCTCCACCCTAAACCTCCCCTGGCACAATTCCAGGCCATTTCCTCTCATTTTTTCACCTGAGACTAGCCCAGCCCCACCTCACTGCAGCTTTCCATTTGTTGTGTTCCATCCACTTCCATTTGTTCTTCTCTGCCAAAACTAAAATGCTACTTTGTCCATCCATCTTTTTCTTTTTTTTTTGATAGAGAGCTGCTGCCTGAGCTCAGCTCTTGCCATTGGTGGCCATTCCTAAGCCACTCAACCTCTGCCATCTCTGACGAAGGGACATTAAATCTGCAAATGCCTCTGCTCTGCCTTCAAGATCTTTTTCCCATGGGAGCATCCTGCTTGGTGCAAAACACCCAAGTGTAGCTCTTGCCCTCGCTCAGCCCTTTACAGAGGAACAGGAGGGATGGTGCCAAATACAGACCTTATGCAAGCTTGGAGGTGAACTTCTTCGTGGATCCTTTCCATGTTTTCACACTCCAGCTCGTGAAAGCCTTTGCCACAAGGCTGGTGTCAACAGCTCATTCATCTACCACGCTGACAAGCCCAGCCATTAGTCAAAACACATTCCAGATCGAGCTGCAAGTACCTCCTGCTTGACCCATCCCTGAGGACCATCCCTTTCAGACAGATGTGCTGTTCTTGTGGGCCAGGGCTGGGGTCTGCATGGCACCGCCGTGCACAGCGTTGATGCATGAGCAAGTGCTGGGTCTCAGGCTGTTGGCCCCGGCTTGGGGAGGCCAAGCTGCAGGCAGAGCTGGGCCAGCTGAGGAGAGCTCTGGCTAATCTCTGCAGCCTGCCTGAGCTGTTACATGCCAGGCTGGGAGCCTGGCTGTGTGCACCACCCTTTATCTGGGTTTCCAGGCAGCCTCTGATAAAGAACCACAAGGCAGACGGCGGCGGCAGCTGAAAGGGACCGAGGAGCAAGGTAGTGAAGAAAGACCTGGGTCCCAACCAAAAAGGATCTTGGGGTCGTGCTGAGGGGACTGGCTTCTGCTGGGGGTGGGATGAGGATGGGGATGGTCCCTTCTCTTCAGAGGAGAGGGGGAGTGAGGCTGCAGTATTGCACTGCGCCCTTCTTGCGCACGTTTGGCTGCATTTCATTGTGCTTGTTCCCTTTGCTCTGCCTCCTGCCGAGACCTGGTTTGGCACCACCACTGCAATGGTTTGTACTGGCTCTAACTTCAGCCCAGCTGGAGCATGGAGGAAGGAATGCCACAGAATCATAGAATGGTTTGGGTTGAGAAGGGACATCAAAGCTCATCCAATTCCAACCCCCCCACCATAGGCAGGGACACCTCCCACTAGAACAGGTAGCTCAAATGCTCATCCAGCCTGGTCTTGAACACCTCCAGGGAGGTTGTGGAGCACAGAAGCACAGAATGTGATCTTTGATCATCTTTGATCACCTTCTGTGATTCTGTGCTCCACAATCTCCCTGAGCAATCTGTGCCAGTGTCTTACCACCCTCACTGGAAAGAACTTCCTCTTAACATCCACTTTCAATCTCCCCTTTGCTGAAAGCCAAGCAGGGAATCAGCTGCAGCAAGGAGAGCTCTCCTGAGTGCTTGTGGTAAGCTCCATTAGAGCTCCTTGCCGGGGCTCCAGACCATGGGAGCTGTGCAGCTGGGGAGGAGAGCTCCTCAGCTCCGGGCTGGAGCTGCCTTCCCTCATGCAGTCATGCCACAATCATCTCCAAATGGAGTGTAATTAGGAAACGAGGGAGGAGGCTGTGCAGGAGCCCTAATGCATGGCTTGTGCTGGGGCTGCAGGGAAATCAGAGAATGGTGGAATTGTTTGGGTTGGAAAAGGCTTCTAAGATCATCCAGTCCAACCATCAGCCCAACACCATCACAGCCATTAAATCATGTCCCCAAGTGCCATGGCCACACACCTCTGGGGACAGTGACTCCAGCACCTCCCAGGGCAGCCTGTGTCAATCCTTCTCCACTCTTGCAGCAAAGAAATTATTTTCTTCATCTCCAACCTAACCCTCCCCTGGCACAATTTCAGACCATCTCCTCTCTGTCTGTCACCTGAGCCTAGGGAGCAGAGCCCAAGCCCACCTCACTTCAACCTCCTTTCTGGGAGCTGTAGAGAGCAATGAGGTCTCCCCTCAGCCTCCTCTTCTTTAGGCTGAATGCTTCCAGCTCCCTCTCCCCAGCCCTGTTCTCCAGTCTTCACCACCTTTGTTGCCCTTCTCTGGACATGCTCCAGTGCCACAGTGTCTTAAGCTGACCCAGCCCCTGGGCAGGCCTCTTGCTCGTGGGACATCCTCTTTCCACTCAACCAGCTGAAAACTTCACCTTCAAAATGAGAGGACAGAGGAGGGTTTGGTTGGGTTTGGGTTTTTTGGGTTTTTTTTTTCCTTTTTTTTTTTTTTTTTTTTTTTTTTTTTTTCCCGA
>VWZI01013885.1:209673-227252 GCA_013396835.1 Psilopogon haemacephalus | reverse complement strand
GGGGTTTGGTTTCCCTCTCCTGGGGATTTTGGTCTCCAGGAGGGGTGTGGTGTCTGTATTTCTATTTTACTGTATATTTCTGTAAATATCTGTTATATCTTGTAAATATTTGCTTGTATATTTGCATTGCTGTAAATATAAAGCTTCATTTATTAACTTCCAGTGTGTTTATCTGAGTTTTAGCCGGGGTTCTAAAAGGTGGGGGGGGCAGGTCACTGCAAACCCACTACACTGTGTCATGGAGACAGGGTGGAGTAGAGGGGCAGAATCACCTCCCTCTCCCTGCTGGCCACACTTCTCCTGATGCAGCCCAGGCTCTGCTTGGCTTTCTGGGCTGCAAGTGCACACTGCTGCCTCACGTCCCTTCTGGGCACCTTTGGTTCCTCTGTGCCCAGCGTGTAAGGAGCCTTGAGGGGGCTCCCACGGTGCAGGGCAGGCCCATGCTTGCTCGCCGTGCGCTGCAGAGCAGGGTCACAGCAGCCACAGCCCGTGGGGACATCCCAGCCCTGCCCGGCAGCCACAGCACTCCTCGCCCAGCGCAGCCGCAGGGCTCCTGCTCCCCTGCTCTTGGCTGCGGGGTGGCTGCTGGCAGGAGGCAGGCAGGGAGGTGGCATCGCAGCTCCGCTCCGCGGGATGCTGGCAGGCAGGCAGGGAGGTGGCATCGCAGCTCTGCTCCGCGGGATGCAGGCAGGCAGGCAGGGAGGTGGCATCGCAGCTCTGCTCCGTGGGATGCAGGCAGGCAGGCAGGGAGGTGGCATCGCAGCTCTGCTCCGTGGGATGCAGGCAGGCAGGCAGGGAGGGAGGGGGCATCGCAGCTCTGCTCCGCGGGATACAGGCAGGCAGGCAGGCAGGGAGGGAGGGGGCATCGCAGCTCTGCTCCGCGGGATACAGGCAGGCAGGCAGGCAGGGAGGGAGGGGGCATCGCAGCTCTGCTCCGCGGGATACAGGCAGGCAGGCAGGCAGGGAGGGAGGGGGCATCGCAGCTCTGCTCCGCGGGATACAGGCAGGCAGGCAGGCAGGGAGGGAGGGGGCATCGCAGCTCTGCTCCGCGGGATACAGGCAGGCAGGCAGGCAGGGAGGGAGGGGGCATCGCAGCTCTGCTCCGCGGGATACAGGCAGGCAGGCAGGCAGGGAGGGAGGGGGCATCGCAGCTCTGCTCCGCGGGATACAGGCAGGCAGGCAGGCAGGGAGGGAGGGGGCATCGCAGCTCTGCTCCGCGGGATACAGGCAGGCAGGCAGGCAGGGAGGGAGGGGGCATCGCAGCTCTGCTCCGCGGGATACAGGCAGGCAGGCAGGCAGGGAGGGAGGGGGCATCGCAGCTCTGCTCCGCGGGATACAGGCAGGCAGGCAGGCAGGGAGGGAGGGGGCATCGCAGCTCTGCTCCGCGGGATACAGGCAGGCAGGCAGGCAGGGAGGGAGGGGGCATCGCAGCTCTGCTCCGCGGGATACAGGCAGGCAGGCAGGCAGGGAGGGAGGGGGCATCGCAGCTCTGCTCCGCGGGATACAGGCAGGCAGGCAGGCAGGGAGGGAGGGGGCATCGCAGCTCTGCTCCGCGGGATACAGGCAGGCAGGCAGGCAGGGAGGGAGGGGGCATCGCAGCTCCGCTCCGCGGGATGCTGGCAGGCAGGCAGGGAGGTGACATCGCAGCTCCGCTCGGCAGGGCGCTGGCAGCCTCGGCTCTCGCCGCCGCGGCTTTGGGTGGCCCCAGCCCACCCAGCCGCCCCCAGGGCTTGCGCTCTGCTGCCAGACAGGCCGCCCAGCTTTAATTAGCAGCGTGGTTTAATGAGCGGCAGCAACCACGGAGCCTTCCTGGCTGGGCGGCAGCGGTTTGTTATGGCTGCGTCTGCCTGTCCCTCTTTGCACCCTGGGTGTCCCCCTCCCTCTTCCTTGCAGGGAGCAGGGTGCTGAGGAGGAGGCTGCAGGCAGGACTCAGCCCTCGTTATACACATAGAGAATCCACATCAGAGGGAAGAGGCTGGGTGCTGGGGCACCGGGGGGGTGCCTGGCCTGGCAGGTCGCTGCCTGACTCGTGGCTCCCCCTGAGAGATGCTTCCACTGGTACCAGCCAAGGGCTGAGGGATGCCTGCTTGAGAGAGTCCAGCACGGAGCCACAAAGATGCCTAAGGGAATGGAACATCTATCTTACCAGGAGAGCCTGAGGGAGATGAGGCTCTGCTGCTTGAAGAGGAGGAGACCAAGAGGTGACCTGAGTCATGCTGATGAAGCTGTGCAGGGTGAGTGCCAGGAGGCTGGAGCCAGGCTCTGCTGGGTGATGCCCCACAACAGGACAAGGAGCAATGGGTGGGAGTTGAAGCATAGGAAGTTCCATGGAAACATGAGGAGGAATGTTTTCCCTGTGAGGGTGACAGAGCCCTGGAACAGGCTGCCCAGGGGGGTTGTGGAGTCTCCCTTTCTAGAGGTATTCAAAACCTGCCTGAATGTGTTCCTGTGTGACCTGCTCTAGGTGATCTTGCTCTGGCAGGGGTGTTGGACTGAATGAGCTTTGGAGGTCCCTTCCAGCCCCTGACAGTCTGTGATGCCTCCACGCCTGCTGCTCTCCTCTCCAATTGCTGCCATCCATGCACAGGCATCAAGGTGCTGGTGTGGGGCAGCTATTTATACTGGGGAGACTGGGAGAGCATTACCAAACCAAGTCTCTCCCCACAGCCACAACGGAGGGGAAGATGCTGTGGGCCACAGCCAGGGCTGGCAGTGCTGTCACCATCACACTGCCCTGGACGAGCAGCCTCAGCCTCTGAGGGAGGACATCTTGCCCTGCTGGCAGCACTGACAGGCCCCTGCAGCCCCAGCAGCGTGCAGGCCCATGGCAAAGAGACCAAAGGACTTGCTGAGAGAGCCAGCAGCCTCGGGCACCTCCCTGTCTCCTCATGGCACAGCAACAGGGCCCTCAGCCATGTGGCATCACTGTGCCCCATCTGGTCGTGGCAGTTAGAACTTCACTGCTGTCCCCACCACAGGGACCCTTATTAACCACCTCTGGCTTAACCCCTCAAGGGAGCCAGGGACTGGGGTCTGGAGGTGCTGAGGGAACCCACTCTCATGAAATGACCTTTTACAGCCACACCAACAGGCCTGGCTGCTGCTGAGCTGTGCCAAGCTGGGAACAGGCAGGGCAGCAGACACAGGGTCATCCTCCTCCTCCTCCTCCTCCTCCCTCTGCAGACTCTGCCAACACAATACTGCACCACCAGCTCTGAAGATTCAAGTGGCCAAAGGGGAAATAAAATTCCCCACGCTGAGGATATCTTCTTCAATGATCTGGAAGAGGGAATTGAGGGCACCCTCTGTAAGTCTGCAGATGGCACCAAGCTGGGTGGGAGTGCTTGAGGGTGGGAAGGCTCTGTGAAGGGATCTGGACAGGCTGGATCAATTTGCCAGGGCCAATTGTATGAGGTTTAACCAAGCCAAATGCCACATCCTGCACCTGGGTCACAACAACCCCGTGAATGCTGCAGGGCTGGAGCACGGTGGCTGGAAAGTTGCCTGGCAGAGAAGGAGCTGGGAGTGGTGGCTGAGAGCTGGCTGAATGTGAGCCAGGCTGTACCCAGGTCACCTGCACCCTGGCCTGCATCAGCAGGAGTGTGGCCAGCAGGAGTTGGGCAGGGCTCAGCCTCCTCTGCTGGGCACTGCTGAGGCTGCACCTTGAATGCTGAGGTCTTGCAAGGGCTCAGCTCTGAAATGATGGTGCTGGAAAGCACAGGGAAATGCAGTGCCCGTGTCCTCTCCATCCAGCCACCCAGTGGCTCCTCTCTCCGAGGTGAGATACCCTCTCCACCACGGGAAGGCAGCAGCTGTCCAGGGCTGCCCCGGGGGCAAATGAGGGCGGCAAACCCAACCTTTGATCTGGCCAGGGCTGGCGCTGGAGAGGCTGCCCGCGGGGTCAGCTGCAAACATGGCACCGCAGCCTCAGAGATCTCTCTGCACCACTCCGGCCACGAACCCTCCTCTGGCCCAGGAAGAGGGAAAATTGCCTGCCCAGTCTGCAGCTCTGGGCAGAGCAACGGCCCCGGAAGGCGAGGCTGGAGATGGAGGGGCCGAGAGCAGGGGGCTGGGTGTGCCCCAGGGAGACCCCATCCCACTGCAGCTCTGGGGAGAGCGATGGCCCAGGAAGGTGAGGCTGGAGATGGAGGGGCCGAGAGCAGGGGGCTGGGTGTGCCTCAGGGAGACCCCATCCCACTGCAGCTCTGGGGAGAGCAATGGCTCCAGAAGGCGAGGCTGGAGATGCAGGGGCCCAGAGCAGGGGGCTGGGTGTGCCCCAGGGGGATCCCATCTCCCACCCTGCCCACTGCCCAGGAGCTGGGAAATTCCCTCCTGCCCTGCCCGGGCTAGCAGAGGGCCAGGCTGATCCCATCAAACCCTGAAGGCAGATCCCTCCGTGGGCAAAACTCTGTTGGATTGAGCGTGGGAGGAAAAGTGGAGCAATGATGCATATGAGGTAGCCGCTCACGGAGGGAGAGGGTTTGGCCTCAGCTGCTGGGGAGGGCAGGCAGGCTCACTGCCTCTGGAAGGGACAGGCTGGGGACAGCCAGCTCACAGGAGTGATGTTTTGGGTGCCAGCCTCTCCAGGATGATGCTGGAGGAGATGCTGGGTGGAAGGGCTGCTGGTGCTTACAGGCAGTCAGCTGAAAGCTGAGAGCAGCCCAGGAAGGGGGGGGCAAAGAAAGCCCTGACGTGTGCCTTATTTCAGAACATGAGATGTGAGCCTTTAATGGGCTCTGAGACAGGGAAGAGGAGAGGAAGCCTGAACCCTTCCGTGGCACAGGAAGCCCAACAGCCACCTGCCATAGCATCACCTGCAGCCCCCCAGGACCAGCCCCATGCACCCAGCAGAGCCCCAGCTCAGCTGCTCAACTCCCAGGCAGAGCTCCTGAGCTGGAGAGCTGTGGCGAGGCAGTCAACAAGGTTTGGAACACAAAGCAGTGCTGCCCGAGGGCAGGCTCTGTGGAGGGATGAGCTGGGAAAGCGTCCTGGTGGCACAGGGCCGGCAGGTTCCTCACCATGAGTTGTGGCCAGCACAGTATTTCTCTCCGTGGCCAAGCCAAGCAGTAAATCCTGGCTCGAGGATCTCCCAGAGGCACCAAGGGACAGTCACCTCCGAGATTTATGGCTCAGAAGCAGCAGAGCCATGCCATAAATATGTGGGGTGTGCAGGAGAGCTGCCCCCTGAGCTTCTCCAAGGACAAGCTGCTTTGCCTGCCTGTCCTCTCCCCACCCTCAGCCTAGTTTTCTTTCATTTTTGGCTTCACATCCAGCACTTTTCATTACTGCTAAAACACCTCTGCCTCTGGAAGCAGCAGGTCCCTGTCCACAGCAGTTCTAGGGATGGGCATAAGTGGACAACCACCACCACAACTCACACCGGGGGTGCTGGGAGTAAGAGGGGAGCTGGGCTGTGGGGTGGTCCTGCCTGCAGCCCCCTTGCTCTGCATCAACAGCCTCTCCCCATCACAACCATCCAGGCTTTGCTGCCCCTGCTCAGACTCTCCTGGGCTCTAGCCCCATCAGCTGCATCCCCCAGACTCACTCTCTGTCAGCCCCCACCAGGGGCAAACCCTGCAGCTGCTGCAACCTCCTGCTAAAGGCCAGAGGAGATGATTTCAGCTGCTCTAGCGCTCAGCCTGGTGAATAGATCTGGAGCTGTCACAGTGATTTCAGCCTCATGGGGGTTTTGTGAGCCATGTGTTTTGCCCAAGTGGGAAACAGCACCCCTACACCTTTATCTATCAGGTGAGGCAGCTGTGGGTACCACACACCAGGCTTTCCTGAGCACAGCCAAGGCTTCTGCCTGGAAATCACATTGGGAGCTGTACCTGTGCCTGCCATGAGAGCTGACCCCATCTGATGAGAGCTGGATCCCAGGCAGCACAGTGTGATGGAGCAGCTATGAGAGCTGGATCCCAGGCAGCACAGTGTGATGGAGCAGCTATAAGAGCTGGATCCCAGGCAGCACAGTGTGATGGAGCAGCTATGAGAGCTGGATCCCAGGCAGCACAGTGTGATGGAGCAGCTCTGGCTGTGACCTGGAGCTGGCAGCATGCTGATGGGGAGGGCATTGTTCCATGTAGGAAATTGTTCCTCCAGCCCAGCCAAGTTCCTGGGGACAGCAGGCAGCCAAGTCCCGTTAAGCTCATTATGGCAAAGTAATTTCTGTCTGAAGGTGAAGGTTGCTTTTGAAGCTGTGCACACATAAAGAAGAGAGGTGGTGGAGTCCCCATCCCTGGAGAGATTTAAGAGCTGTGGAGATGTGGTGCTGAGGGACGTGGCTTAGTGGTGACCTGACAGGGCTGGGTTAGTGTTTGGGTTTGATGACCTCTAACCAGCTGGATGATTCTGTAAGTCCCAACAAGAAAAATCAATGAAGACACAGAAAAGTTTCCAAGGTGGGTGGCAGGCAGGGACACCTGCTTCTACTGCAGGGACTCGGGGAGCTTGGACTCACTCAGCATTTGCAGGCAGTTGTTGGCCTCCAGTGTTAAAATCTGTTTGAGGTGAAAGAACAGCACAATTCAGCTTCCAAAACTCTCAGCCACCATCCCGTGCCTGACAAGGTGAGAAAGCACCACCCTGGCCAGAGCCAATTCCATCCCTAAAGCCCTCTCCCTCTGCCAATTCCATCCCCAAAGCCCTCTCCCTCTGCCAATTCTATCCCTAAAGCCCTCTCCCTCTGTCTGAGACCCATTCTGCTCCCACCATCCCCATACAGCCAGCTGTGGCCAGAAGTCTGGGAGAGGAGATTCTGCTGCTTTTCCCTGCTCTGCCTGGACTACTGCATCCAGCTCTGGGACCCTCAACACAAGAAAGACATAGGCCTGATGGAGTAGGTCCAGAGGAGGACTTGTTCATGACCAGAGGGTTGGAGCATCTCTTCTGTGAATGCAGGCAAAGGCAATTGGGAGTGTTCAGCCTGGAGAAGGGAAGGTTCCAGGAAGACCTTGCTGCAGCCTTCTGGTACCTGAAGAGTGCTACCTGAGGATTGGAGGGGGACAAGATGAGGGGCAATGTTTTTGAAGTAGAGCAGGGGCGATTTAGATTGGAGATTAGGATAAAGTATTCTACTATCAGGGTGGGGGAACACTGGAAGAGGCTGCCCCGGGGAGGTGGTGGAGGTCCCGTGCCTGGAGGCATTCAAAGTCAGGCTCGATGGGACCCTGAGCAACCCGAGCTGGTTGGGGATGTCCCTGCTGACTGCAGAGGGGGCTGGACTCGATGACCTTCGGAGGTCCCTCCCAACCTAGTGCATTGTTCTGGAGGGGGGCAGGAGCGTACCTTAGTTAAGCACCATCAAAAAGCCTTTAAACCATAAGCAAATTCCTGCCCGCGGCGACTGCCTTGTGGCGCCGCCTGGCGGCATCGCGGGGCGCTGCCGGGGCTGTGCTGCAGCCTCGCCTGGCTCCGGGGCTGTGCTGCAGCCTCCCCTGGCTCCGGGGCTGTGCTGCAGCCTCGCCTGGCTCCGGGGATGTGCTGCAGCCTCCCCTGGCTCCGGGGATGTGCTGCAGCCTCGCCTGGCTCCGGGGCTGTGCTGCAGCCTCCCCTGGCTCCGGGGATGTGCTGCAGCCTCCCCTGGCTCCGGGGATGTGCTGCAGCCTCCCCTGGCTCCGGGGCTGGGCTGCAGCCTCGCCTGGCTCCGGGGCTGTGCTGCAGCCTCCCCTGGCTCCGGGGCTGTGCTGCAGCCTCCCCTGGCTCCGGGGCTGTGCTGCAGCCTCGCCTGGCTCCGGGGATGTGCTGCAGCCTCGCCTGGCTCCGGGGATGTGCTGCAGCCTCGCCTGGCTCCGGGGCTGTGCTGCAGCCTCGCCTGGCTCCGAGGCTCCCAGGTCTCTAGCTCCCAGGTCTCTAGCTCCCAGGTGTCCAGGTCCCGGCGGACGCCTGGCCAAGGAGCCGCCCTCTGCTGAGCCCCGCGGGATGGAAATGCCAGGTGGAGTGCAGCGGCAAAGAGGGGATTATTCCAGCACTGAAAGTGTTCGGGCACGGTTTGTCGAGGTCCGATTCTCTCCGATCTGCTGCGAAAGCTCAGTCTGGGCTCACAGCTGCACACAACAGGATGGTCACGACACTCCCTGAGATTTCAGAGTGGAGCTTTCCTCCGTTTGGAGGCAAAACATTGCTCCCTCTCTGTCTCAGTGTTTTTAATTCACCGTTTCCCCCGTATTCTATCCCAGTTCTATGCACCAGTCCTTCCCTCATCTACCCAGCTGGCATGGGGTTTGAATTGGGGTTTAATGCACTTGCTGCAGTGCCTTGATATGTCACAGAATCCCAGGATGCTGGGGGGTTCCTCCTCATGTTCAGGTGGAGCTGCTTATGCCCCAGTTTGTGCCTGTTGCCCCTTGTCCTGTCACTGGGCACCTCTGCCAAAAGCCTGACACTGATGAGCATAGGAGCAGGGCTGCTGGGTTTGTGGGCACAGCACGTCTGTCTCGCACCATCATCTCTGCTCCCTTGCTACACACACACCACTCAATCTGCTCCACAGACACACATTACATTGCTTGGCAGATGTAAGAGGTCTGCAGTAATGCCACATTCATCTGCTTCAGATTTCATGGTCTTCATCCCTGGAGGTCTCTAAGGCCAGGCTGGATGTGGCTCTGAGCAGCCTGATCTGGCATGAGGTGTCCCTGCCCATGGCAGGGAGGTTGGAGCTGGATGATCCTTGGGGTCCTTTCCAGCCCTGACAAATCTGTGGTTGTGTGATTTGTTCCATGGCTGTGCTGTGTTCTTTACCCATCAGCTCTCAGCTGGGACACCAGCAAGCAGCTGCCCTCAGCCAGCTCCTGTCATTCCTTAGCCACTGCCTGCTCGCAGTCCTCCTCCCCACCTGGTGTGTAACCAGGTGTACATCACAGGATGACAGACTCACAGGGTGGTTGGGGTTGGAAGGGACCTTTAAAGCTCATCCAGTCCAACCCCCCTGCAGTCAGCAGGGACATCTGCAGCTACAACAGGTTGCTCACAGCCCCTAACAACCTAACCTGAAGTGGTTCCAGGGATGTGGCATCTTCCACCTCTCAGGGCAAACTGGGCCAGGCTCTCACCACTCTCAGTGTCAAACATTTCTCCCTTCTGTCCACTCTCAATCTCTCTCTTTCAGTTCAAACCATCACTCCTTGTCCAGTCCCAACAGGCCCTGCACAAAACTCTGTCCCCAGCTTTCTTAGAGCCCCCTTGAAGCACTGCAAGGCCATCAGAAAGTATGCCTGAAGCCTTCTCTTCTCCAGGCTGAATAACCCCAACTCTCCCAGCCTGGCCTCACAGCAGAGCCCTTCCAGCCCTGCCAGCATTGATGTTGCCTCTTCTGCCCCACTCCAACAGGTCTGTGCTGTGCTGAGGACTCCAGAGCTGGCCTCAGCAGGTGAGGTCTCAGCATAGCAGAGCAGAGCAGAGGGGCAGAATCCCCTCCCTGTGCCAGCTGCCCACACTGCTGGGGATGCAGCCTGGTGGCATTTCTTCTTTAATAACGGCACTGACATGCCAGCCACAAACGCTGCTGGGAGGCAGTCAGGAGGAGCTGAAGAGCCTGTTCTTGCAGCTGGAGCAGAGGAGAGCTGAGGCCAGCTGGGCTGCAGGCAGGGCTGGCTCCTCCTGTGAGATGCTGAAGATGGCAGCATGCACCGGCAGAAGTGAAGCGGTCTGCAGAGAATCTCTTCTCTCTGCCAAAAAAAAAAAAAAAAACCAACAAAACAAACAAACAAAAAAAAAAACCAGGAATTCTGAGGTTTTGGGGTTTTTTGTTTTATTTTTTTTTGCTGTGGGCCAGCAGCAGAAGGACACAAACCCCAAAGCTTCAGAGCTCACAAGCTCTGCTCTTCCAGAGCCAAGCCTTGTGTGTGTGTACACATGCTCACGGGGAAGGGCAGGGACTGGCACAGCTCATTTATGCCCACAGAAGCTCTTCCTGCCCTGATGAGGATCTGCTTTGGATCTACTTTTTGCTCCAAGCGTTGAGTTTGCAGGCGTTGGAACAAGCTGCCCGAGGGGGTGGTGGAGTTACCGTCCCTGGAGGTGTCCCAGAAGCGTGGGGGATGGACTCAAACTGTGCCTCCGACCAGGGAAAGTGCAGTCCCCAGGTGATGCTAAACGCTTGGGCTTCAGCGGGTCATGGCAAATGTCTGACCTGGCTTTCTCCGGGAGCTGGGGCTGCGGTGATTGTCCTCAAGGAGAGCCTATGTGGCCGTTCACGGCTCTCATCTCCTTCGAGCAGCGGCCGGCAGGGATGTCTCTGGGGCTGCAAAAGCCGGGACAGAGGGTGAGGAGTCTGTAAAACCAGGGCTCTGCAGCAGGGAGAGCCCTCACCTCACCGCAGCTGGTGGACAAAACGCCTCTTACACACCCAAAGTTCCACCAGAGCTGATCAGCGGTGGGGGCTGCCCTGCTGGAAAGCAGCTCCGTGCAGAAAGACCTCGGAGGGGGGCTGCTGGTGGGCAGCAGGTTCTGCATCTGCCCTTGTGGCCAAGAGAGCCGGTGGCAGCCTAGGGTGCACCAGGAACAGTGTGGCCAGCAGGGCTGGGGAGGGTCTTCTCCCTCTCTACTCTGCCCTGCTGCGACCACACCTGCAATCCTGTGTCCGGTTTTGGGCTCCCCAGTTGAAGAGAGGCAGGGACCTGCTGGAGAGAGTCCAGAGGAGAGCCATGAGGGTGATTGGGGCACTCCAGCATCTGCCTTACAAAGAGAGACTGAGAGCCCTGGGGATGTTCAGTCTGGAGAAGAGAAGGCTGAGAGGAGATCTGATCGATGTGGACAAATATCTGAGGGGTGGGGCTCAAGCAGCTGGGGCCAAGCTCTTTTCGGTGGTCACAGCAACAAGACAAGAAGCAGCAGCTACAAACGGGAACAGAGAAAGTTCCACCTCAACATGAGGAGAAACTTCTTTACAGTGAGGGTGACAGAGCCCTGGAGCAGGCTGCCCAGAGAGGTTGTGGAGTCTCCCTCTCTGAAGATATTTAAGACTCACCTGGATGTGTCCCTGTGTGATGTGCTCTAGGTGATGCTGCCCTGGCAGAGGGGCTGGACTGGATGAGCTTTGGAGGTCACTTCCAACCCCTAACATTCTGTGATTCTGTCTGAGAAGAAGATGGGCTGAAGACACTGGGAGCAAATCAGTGGTTTCCTGATTTTAGATGGAGCTGCAGTGGGAAGGACACAGATGTGGCCCAAAAGCATGACAGGAACACCCTGGGGAGATGGAAGCAATGGTCCTGGCTTGCTCAGCACCTGCAGGCTGGTGGCAAACAGGGACATGCCAGGCAGATGCTACCTTCCTTCCCTGGCAGCGAGTGGTGGAGGATGAAGCCTCCTCCGAATTGATCACCACTGGGTTTGGACAGAGCAGGAGGGAGGGAGAGCAGCCCCTGCCAGCTAAAGTGGGGGCTCTGGGTGGGAATCTGGGTGCTGCAGGAGCTTCTCAGGTGTTCCCTTGGGGGAGGGGCTGGAGCAGAGCTGGGAAGGAAACATCACCTCTCAGGCCAGCCAGATGCTGGTGGCTGCCCCGGGCATTGTTCCCAGATCCGGCTGGGGCCGCAGGATATCCTGCAGGAGCTGCCAGACCCTGCCCTTGGTGAGGGGCGAGGAGGGGCTGGCCTGGGATCTCCTCCAACAGCCCTCTGGGGTTGAATTCATCGTTTCTCTGAGAAAAGCCTGGTGTAGGTGATGCTGAGGCTGGAGAACCTCGCAGCAATCCTGAGAGGGGCAGGGAAAGAGTTCCATGTGCTCTCACCTGGGGAAGAGTTCAGCCCGGGGTGGGGAGGGTGACCTGTGCCTTTGTGTGGGCTTGGGCAGAAGAACCCAGGAGGGAGGGGAAGTTCCCCAAGGCCTGATAAGCCCTGGGTACGCTGTGGTCCTGTTCTATCTGCCCAGCTGATATAAACCAGGGCTGGCTGGCGCCTGCTGCACGCCGCCAAGGCCACCCACCCCTGCTGGCACTGCTGCTCCCCAGATCCCCCCACAAAGCCCTCTGCAGCACCCATGGGTGCCCAGCAGCATTGGCAGCCCTTGGGCTGGGCATGGAGCTGGCCTCACCTTGGCTTCTTGTCATCCTCCCAGCAGCAGGCTGCTCAAATTAGTCCAGAGGCAGCCAAAAGGATCATAGAATCCTAGAATCAGTCAGGGTTGGAAGGGACCACAAGGATCAGCCAGTTCCAACCCCCCTGCCATGCCCAGGGACACCCTACCCTAGAGCAGGCTGCCCACAGCCTCTGCCAGCCTGGCTGCAAACACCTCCAGGGATTTGGCCCCAACCACCTCCCTGCAGGGGCAACCCATTCCAGCCTCTCACCACTCTCATGCTCAACAACTTCCTCCTCACATCCAATCTGAATCTGCCCACCTCCAGCTTTGCTCCATTCCCCCTAGTCCTGTCATTACTTGATAGCCTAGAAAGTCTTTCCCCAGCTTTTTTGTAGGTCTCCTTCAGATCCTGGAAGGCCACCAGAAGGTCACCTGGGAGCCTCCTCTTCTGCATCCTGCACAGCCCCAACTCTTTCAGGCTGTGCTCACAGCAGAGGTGCTGCAGCCCTCTGAGCATCCTCCTGGCCTTTCTCTGGACACACTCCAGCATGTCCACATCACTCTTGTCCCAGGGGCTCCAGAACTGGAAGCAGTACTCCAGGTGGGGTCTCACCAGGGCAGAGTAGAGGGGGAGAATCACCTCCCTTGACCTGCTGGCCACACACAAAAGAAGGTGATGAGCACCTGAGACCTCTCACAGTTTGCTTCATGGTGATTGTTCTTCCTGGCAGGTGGATCTGGGTGGGTGGATGTGGCCATGCTGCCATAGAACCAGTCAGATAATGCACTGGGTTGGAAGGTCACCTAGTCCAACCCCCCTGCTATCAGCAGGCACATTCCCAACTACAGCAGGTTGCTCAGAGCTCCATCAAACCCGACCTTGATTGTCCACCACCTCCCTGGACAGCCTGATTCAGTATTCCACCTAGAGGCCCTGGGAGTTGGGAAGGGGCATCTGCCTTTCCCTGTTCACCCCCCAGTTAGGGCTAGGAAAGCTCCAAGCCAGGTTGGGTTCCTCATATTTGCTTTCCTGGCAGTGGGAAGCTGCTCAGAGCGATGGCACTGACCCTGACACCGACTCCTGAGTCACCTTGCTCACATCCCTGCACACCACTGCCCCCACAACCAGAGCCCAGCTAGCACCATCCTTGCCACCTGCATGGTTTCCTTTGGGGCTTTCTTTGGGGGTTTGGGCTTTCTATCAGGCCACAGGCCACAGGAGGGAGGGGGAGGATGGTGACCCCCATGCTTATGCCTTCATGTGAGCACTCACAACCCAAGTGTGCAGCTCATACCCACTCAGGTGCTGGAGGGTTGCCACCAGCTCCTGCTCCAGGAGACACAGCTCCACTGAGATGCTGAGCTGATATTCCCAGGGTTTTATTCAGTCTAACAGGGGCTGATTTTAACTGCTAAAAGGTCTCAGACACTCAAACCACTCTTTTTGTCCTACCTGGGTGATTTCTGAGCTGCTCACTTGTTTTATTTGTACCCCAAATACATGCCAGGGGGAGCTGAGAGGAGAGCAGCAACCAGGATGGGCTTCTCCAGGCCATGAGCCAAGAAAAAAACATCAGGAAATGAGTTTCTTTTGGAGGAAATAGAAATAGAAATGGTTCAGTTTGCCTTGGGATGAGAAAAGGGCAACCAAATGAGATGAAATGCTTCATTTCAGGACCTGGATGACTTCTTTACACTTTGCTGGGGTACATTTGGTGGGGAAATGTCAGCACAGAAAAAGTGTAAAAATCCTTCTGAGACAGCTGGTGGGAAAGAGTCTGACTTGGGAACAAAAATTGAATTTATCTTTTTTTTCCCTTCCTATTAAAAAAAAAAACAACAACAGAATCATAGAATTGTTTTGATGGAAAAAGACCTTGAAGATGATTCAGTCCAAGCCTTTCCCTAACTCTGCCAAGGCTGGGGCTGAACCATTGCCCTCAGCACCACACCTCTGCCTCTTTGAAACACCTCTAGGGATGGGCATTCGACCCTGGGCAGCCTGTGCCAGTGTCTGAGAACCCTTTCAGTGAAGAAGTTCTTCCTCATATCCAAACTAACCCTCCCTTGGTTCAACCTGAGGCTCTTCTTCCATCTCTTGTTACCTGGGAGACAGACCAACCCCTGCCTTGCTCCAACCTCCTTTCACAGAGCTGTAGAGAGTGAGAAAGCCTCTCCCCAGCCTCCTTCTCCCCAGAGTGATGAATGAAACCCATGAACCACTCAGCTTGCCATGGCCCTGCCCATTTCTGTGTGACAAAAGCCAGAACCACCACCCCCACCCCCCATAGCGCCGCTGCCACTCCAATCCGCCTGCTGCCAGCAGTGGCTCCTGCACCTCACTCACAGCCTGCCCAGCTCCATCACTGGTGCCCACAGCTCAGGCTACAGCTCCCACATGGGATGTCTGTCCTCCTGCCCAGCTCAGCATCACTCAACCATGTGGCAGCAGCTCCTGAGGGTGGCGCTGGGCATAGCGACCAGCTCTTAAGGGGTGAAGAAACCTCCCACTGTCAGCAGTGGCTCCTGCAGCTGGCTGCCAGCCTGCCCAGCTCCATCACCAGTGGCCATGGCTCAGGCTGCAGCTCCCACATGTTATGCCTGTCCTCCTGCCCAGCTCAGCATCACCCAGCCATGTGGCAGCAGCTCCTGGGAGCGGCACTGGGCATAACACCCAGCTCTTAAGGGATGAAGAAACCTCCTGGTGCCAGCAGTGGCTCCTACAGCTGGCTCCACCACCAGTGGCCATGGCTCAGGCTGCAGCTCCCACATGTTATGCCTCTCCTTCTGCCCAGCTCAGCACCACTCAGCCATGTGGAATCAGACAGCAGGTCCTGAGGGTGGCATTGGGCATAGCACCCAGCTCTTAAGGGGTGAAGAAACCTCCCAGTGCCAACAGTGGCTCCTGCAGCTGTTTGCCAGCCTGCCCAGCTCCATCACCAGTGGCCATGGCTCAGGCTGCAGCTCCCACATGTTATGCCTCTCCTCCTGCCCAGCTCAGCATCACTCAGCCATGTGGAATCAGACAGCAGGTCCTGAGGGTGGCACTGGGCATAATACCCAGCTTTTAAGGGATGAAGCGAGCTGGGCAGGGGAGCCACTCCCGGCTGCCAGAGCTGCTCCTTGTCAGCATCTGTCAGGAAAGATTAATGCCTAAGTAGGTTGTGGGCTGGATTCCAGCAGCGTTTTTAATAATCAGATGCTGGGCCCTGCTCGAGCCACCTGCAGGAGTGAAGTTGCCTCGTTATGAAATATGTTGACACGAAGCAGCTCATTTGCTGGGCAGGGGCAGGGAGGGACACACCAAGCTGTTGACAACTCCAATTCATGCCCAGGGTGGGGGGATTGACACCCCACAGATTTAGGTTGGATGTGAGGGACAAATTCTGCACCATGAGGGTGGTGGAACACTGCAACAGGTTGCCTAGGGTGGTAGTTGAGGTCCTGTCCCTGAAGATTCTAGACAGAATCAACTCAGATCAAAGTCTCCCAAACTTTTCTTGCTCTATGCAGAAACTTTAGGAAGAGATTTCTGTGATGGAGACTTGCAGCTTGGATTTTTAAACTCAGCAGATTGGAGCTGCTGTGTTCTGGTTTGCACAGGAAGAGCAGTAGTAGTAGTAGTAAGTAGCAATAGGAGAAGTAGAAATGGGTTCAAGTTGTATCAGGGGAGGTTTAGACTGGACATTAGGAAAAGCTTAACTGAGAGGGCATTGAGGCATTGGCACAGGCTGCCCAGGGAGGTGGTGGAGGTGTTCAAGAAGCTGTAGGTGTGGCACTTCAGGATATAGTTTGGTGGTCATGGCAGTTTGGTTGTGGCTGGACTTGGTGATCTTAAAGGTCTTTTCCAACCTTAAGGCTTCTCTGACTCTGATATTCACAGTGAGGCTCGACAGGGCTCTGGGAGACCTGCTCTAGGCGAGGATGTGCCTGCTGACTGCAGAGGGGGTTGGACAGGATGACTTTTGGGGGTCCCTTCCAACTCTAGAGCATTCTACCATTCTATGAAAGTCCCCTGGGTTGCAGCATTGCCCTTGCCAGCCCAGGCCCCACAGCTGGCCAAGGAGCAACCCAGCAGAGCTCCTGTAAAAATGTAAATTAAGGCCCCGAGCTGGCGCCTGCAAGGTCCCACTGATAAAACAAAGGGCAAATTCCTGCCTCCCAATCCCTTCCCCGGGATTGAGCCAGGTTTGGGTTTGCAGGTCAGGAGCCCACGTGCAGGGGTCATGTTTTGGGGCAGGGCCATGGCTGTGGTGGCATCACCAGGGAAGTATCACCCTGTGCCTCCTGGTGTTTGGGATACTGTGGGGAAACTGCACTTCCCCATCTGCCAGCACTCAGCTCCAAACTGCTGCCTGGTGCTGACAAAACCCAGGCCACTTTGGAGTCTGCACTTCATTTTGGTCGCCCTGAAGAGAAAAAAAAAAGCAGCTGTTTGAGGGAGAAATCACAGATATGTCAAAGTTCAGCCCTCTTGCACCACATCATCAATCCTAACCCTGTGGGATGCTGTGATACCAGTGGCAAGAGCTGGGGAGCAGAGAGCAGAACCTCCTGCACTCACTCAGCCCTGCCTGGTCTGTGGGGGATGCTGTGATACCAGTGGCAAGAGCTGGGGAGCAGAGAGCAGAACCTCCTGCACTCACTCAGCCCTGCCTGGTCTGTGGGGTCCCGAGGAGCCTGGACATCTCCTGAAGATCTATTTGAGCTGGCAATCCCAACCAGCTGCCAAACCATCCTCATCCTGCTGGAGGCTTGCTTGGCACCAGCCCAGCATTAAACGGCAGCTTAAGCACCCAGAGAGGCTGGGCAGGATATTAATAGAGCCCAGGCAGACCCGTGCTGCTTACGGGTCCCAAAATAGGCTGCTGAGGCAAGGGGATGCCCAAATGGGGCTCCCTGGGAGGGTGGTGAGGGCAGGAGCTGAAGCTGGGATGCACTGGGAGCAGCCATGGGGCAGCAGCAGGCTCCAGCCTTGTCCCAAGGCAGCTGGCATTTAGCTGCCAAGGTGAAGATGCTTTCCTGCTCCCAGCATCCCAGCCCAGGCCGACCCTGTCAGAGGATTACTGAGGGTTGGGACCATGGGGAGGATGCTTGGAGAAATTTGCTCTCCCACCCCTTGGGAACAGACACACAGAGCCCCAGGAGAGTGCCCTCCTGCAGGCAGAGCCATGGGTGGTGCCAGGGCTATGCTCCCCAGCCCTGTCCCTCTCAGCCAAAGGCCACCAGCGAGAGGAGGGCAACTATGGGGTGAGCACACCCAGGCAGGCTGCAGCCAGGACCTGGAGCCCTGGATGGGGCTTGCAGAGATGATTTACCAGGCTAGCCCAAGCCCCACCTTGCCCACAACCTGGGCACAGACCGTGGGGCATGGCTGGGCTCACCCAGGGAAGGTCCTTCCCCCACAGATGGAGACATCCCACAGACTTACACTTACTTAACCTGAAAATGTAGCAGGGTGGGAAGAAATCCAGGAGCAGGATCCACAGAGAAATCTCAGTATTAGCCATGGAATGTGCATCTGCTGGAACTGTGTGGGGAGGGAAGGGAAGGGAAGG
>VWZI01013885.1:190650-206232 GCA_013396835.1 Psilopogon haemacephalus | reverse complement strand
GATAGATAGATAGATAGATAGATACATGATTAATACACAGATAGATGAATAGACAGATGATGGATAGAAGGATAGATACATACATACAATACATACATACATACATGATTAATAGACAGATAGATGAATAGATAGATGATGGACAGATAAATAGATAGATACATACATACATACATGATTAATAGACAGATAGATGAATAGATAGATAGATGATGGTTAGAAGGATAGAAAAATAGATGCATACATACAATACATATATACAATACATACATCATACATACATGATTAATATATGAATAGATAGATAATGGATAGATGATAGGTTGATGGATAGACAAATGGATAGACAGATACATGACACACAGATAGATGATAGGATAGATATATGATTAATAGATGATGGATAGATAGATAGATAGATAGATAGATAGATAGATAGACAGACAGACAGACAGACAGACAGATAGATAGACAGACAGACAGCAGTCCATGGCTGTGCCTGTGTCCTGCTGGCCACGCTGCTCTTGCTGCAGCCCAGCACATGGTTGCAGACAACTCTTGCCCTTGCATTCCTCCAGCTGGGGAGCCAAGAGGCTTCTGGTACTAAACCTAACTCTGATTTTTCCCCACTTTTTTTTTTTTTTTTCCCCTTCTCTGAAAAATATTCTAAATATTTGCCAAAGCAAAGCCTGAGGGGATGTTATTTTCATCTCCCCAGGGAGCTGAGGAGCCAGCTCGTGTTCCACCCACCAAAATAGCCATGGCCTTACACAGAATCACAGGATTGTTTTGCTTGGAAAAGAAATCTACCATCAAGTCCAACTGTTAACCCAGCACTGCCAGGTCAGCACTGAACCACAGCCCTCAGCACCACATCTGCACAGCTTTGAAACTCCTCCACTGCCCTGGGCAACCTGTAGCAGCTCTTGACAATCCTTTAGGGGAAGAAATTGTTCCTCAGGTCCGACCTAAACCTCCCCTGGTGCACCTTGAGGCTATTTCCTCTTATTCTGCTACTTGCTACGTGGGAGCAGAGCCCAACCCCACCTCACTGCAGCCTCCTTTCAGGGAGCTGCAGAGAGCAATGAGGTCTCCCCTCAGCCTGCTCTTCTCCAGGCTAAACACCCCCAGTTCCCTCAGCTGCTGCCTGCCCCCAGCCTTATTCTCCAGACCCTTCCCCAGTTTTGTTGCCCTTCTCTGGACCTGCTCCAGCCCAAAATTGAGTGAAGGGCCCAAAATTGAAGGCAGGATTCCAGGTGTGGCCTCAGCAGTGTCCAGGCATTTTGTTGGAGAGGTGCCTTGGGGCAGCTGAGCCCTGCTGGGTAGATGCTCGGAGGGGAAGCTGACACCTGGCTAAGGCCCAAGGACTTTAAAGAAGATTTTCATCTCAAACTCTACCTAACCCTAGGATAACATAACCTGGGCTCGTTCTCTGAGTCACCCTTTTGCTACCAAACCAACCCAAACGTCAGCACCGACCTGTAAGCCCCCAGAGCAGCTCAGGGCTGGGAAAAGCAAGGAGGTGTTTGAAGGTACCAGGGGCTGCAGCTTGAGCCTGCCTGCCTGGGGAAGAGTGCAAGGCACTGGGCTTCTCTTGGGAAAACACAAACCAGCTCCTCCTTCCTTTAGCACCTCCCCTTCTCCAAATCAGAAGCTGGACAAGTCTGAGGAGGGGCTTTAGACAAGGGCTGGGAGTGGCAGGATGAGGGACAACGGCTTTGGGCTGCAAGAGGGGAGATTGAGAGGGGGGATGAGCAAGAAATTAGACACTGGCACAGGTTACCCAGGGAGATTGTGTCTGCCCCTTCCCTGGAGATGTTCAAGGCCAGGTTGGATGAGGCTTTGAGCAACTTGGGCTAGTAGGAGGTGTCCCTGCCCATGGCAGGGGGTTGGCACTGGATGATCTTTAAGGTCACTTGAACCCAGCCTCTTCTATGATAAACCAAGCTATGAAGTTCAGCCTCTTGGGAGGATGGCACTGGGGAAGATCCTGTGTACAGGTCTCAGTTGGAGACATGGTCCACTGGCATCCTCCAGTCTTTTTAACCCCTCTCACGGTCTTCTTCTGAACCAGACCTGACCTGTTCCTTGGTTTCTACTCCTAAAATCATAGTCTATAAGTAGCTTTTGGCAGCAGCAGTGTGAGGGACTCAGGTCCCTCTTAACCACACCAACTCCTCCTTTCCTCCCCCTGCCACAGGCACCTCACTTAGCATCTCCAGCCCTGATGCCCCCACCAGACTCTGCCTCCCACCCCATGCCAGGCACCTGCCTGCTCAGACACTGGCTTAGCCCCACCAAGGGATTAGGATTACACAAACTGCCAGGCAAAAACAGGCCTGGGGAGAGAAGAAAGCACTTAGTGTTGTATTATCATTATTTTTTTTTTCCTAAGTAGGTAAATATCCCTGTTGAGTGAAATATGAATATCCATCTTCAGGGTCAGGATGGGATTTGGTGCTGCAAATCTCCCTGCGGGTCAGCTCGCTCCATGAGGTTTAACCTGGGCTGACCCAGGCTGGAGCATGAGATCTGTGTCTCAGGTGCAGATGAGGCCAAGTTGGTCCATCCCACCCTGTCCCATTCCATCCCATCCCATAAAGCAAAGGGGGTGAAGAAGGAGCAAACAGACTGTACAAAGTGGCTGCTGAGCACATCAACAAGGTAGCAGCTTAGGAGCTGCCTGGGCTGTGGAGGAGAGAGGGAAGGTCAGCAGGCACCTGAAGTGCCATTTTACCCTTTGGGGTATTCCAATGTGCTGCTTTTTTAGCATCCCAAAAAGGAAAAACAACCAAGTGGTGATTCGGAATGGGACATGGTCTGATGGCCATGGTGGTGTCAGGTCAGTGGCTGGACTCAGTGGCCTAAGAAGGCTTTTTCAACTGAAACAAGTCCATGGTCACTAGTCAAAGCTCCCCAGAATCTCCTCATTTCGTTTTGGTGGCTCTGCACTGGCATCTGGGCTTAAGCAGGAGTTAGTGTTTTGATTGGCTAGCAGATCATAGAATCAGAGAATGGTTTAGGTTGGAAGGGACCTCAAAGCTCATCCAGTTCCAACCCACCCTGTGCCACAAGCAGGGACACCTCACACTAGAACAGGTCGCTCAAAGCCTCATCCAACCTGGCCTTGAACACCTCCAGGGAGGTTGTGGAGCACAGAATCACAGAAGGTGATCAAAGATAGAGAGCCCCCACACACCAGGGTCTCCCTCCTCCTGCTCTTCCTAACTTCAGGAATGGCTGGGCCAGCTCCTGGCAGCTCCATGCCTGCAAGTAGCTGGCACATTAGTCCTCATCCAGAAGCAATTTTAGGCCATATGATGCCACTTTAAGGGGAACTAAACTGGTGAATGGAATGGAGAACAGGGCTAGGGAGGAGCAGCTGAGGGAGCTGGGGGTGCTTAGTCTGGAGAAGAGGAGGCTGAGGGGGGACCTCATTGCTCTCTGCAGCTCCCTGAAAGGAGACTGCAGTGAGGTGGGGTTGGGCTCTGCTCCCTAGGCTCAGGTGATAGAAGGAGAGGGAATGGCCTGAAATTGTGCTAGAGGAGGCTTAGGTTAGAGATGAGGGAAAATTTCTTTGCTGGTGGAGGGGCCAGGGATTGGCACAGGCTGCCCGGGGGGTGCTGGAGTGCCCATCCTTGGAAGTGTTCAAGAACTGTGTGGCCATGGCATTGTGGGCCATGGTTTGATGGCCATGGTGGGGTTAGGTTGCTGGTTGGACTCAATGATCTGAGAAGTCTTTTCCAACTCAAACAAGTCTACGACTCTAGAAGCATCCCTCAAGTGCAGCTTTGATTCCCACAGCCCAGTTGAGGCTACCCAAGCCTGGCAGCAACGCCCATGTAAAGACATCACTCCAAACTGTAGGGAAAAACCATTTTTAACCCTTATTTTCAGGCTAGACCCCAAAATATCTTCCCTGGTGACGTGTTGTTGAGTTTCACAGCCTGGTGATGTGACAGACATCTCCACTTACGTTGTCGTCGCTATTCCCAGCAACACTGAATCACAGAAGGCATTGGGGTTGGAAGTGACCTCTAGAAGTCATCTACTCCCACTCTCCTGCAGTCAGCAGGGACATCCTCCACTAGATCAGGTTGCTCAGAGCCTCATCAAGTCTGCCCTTGAATATCTCCAGGGATGGGGACTCCACCATCAACCTGAGCAACCTGTTCCCATCTTCTACCACCTTCACAGCCAAACATTTCTTCCTGGCATCCAACCTAAACCTGCCCTGCTGTGATGCAAACCCCCTGCCCCTTGTCCCAGTGCTCCCTGCCTTTCCAAGCTTTTTTGTAGGCCCTCTTGCTGCCCCCATGCACTGGGTTAGCTGCTTCCCCTTCCCCAGCTCAGCTCAAACCATGATGCCACATGGTAGCTCTTGGGACCTGCTCTGGTTTAACCCAAAGGTATCCCACGCTTGGCAGGGCTTTCCCTCTGGGCTCAGCTTTCAAACTGCATCCTCCAGCCAAAGATCAGTCCCAACCCAGAGCAGGCTCCACAACCTGAGGGCAGTGCCCCTCTGGGGACTGGGGTTGGTGATGAGCAGGTCATAGAATCATAGAACCATAGAACCATAAAATCACAGTCAGTGGTGCCCAAGTACCTCTTTGGCATCTCTTGTGTGCTCTGTCTTCAGAGATGGAGCAGAGCCATGTGGCTGATGAGATAGGAGCATAATCTCCAGATAGTCAGGGTTGGAAGGGACCTCAAGAATCATCAAGTTCCAACCCCCCTGCCATGGGCAGGGACACCCTAACCTAGATCAGGCTGCCCACAGCCTCATCCAGCCTGGCTGCAAACACCTCCAGGGATGTGGCCCCTTCACTCTCATGGTGAAGAACTTCCTCCTCACCTCCAGTCTGAGGATCGTTGTGCTGGCCACCAGCCCCTGGGTGGTGTCTGGCCCCCTCTCCCCGTGCCTGTCCTCCCACCTCCTGACAGTGTCCTTCCACCATATATCCAGTTGCCTCACCGGAAGGAGGATGACATTTTAGAGGCAATTAATATCCAGGGAATCTCTCTCCCTGCTTCCTATGCCTGTACATTTGTAACCCGAGTCCCTGCGCTCCCCTCTCCTCCTCCTCTGCAGTGCCCTCTGGGGACAGCACAGACGCTAGGGGACATGGGGGATGTCCACCCTCTTCCCAGTCCAACACCCTGCTATGGTCCCCACAGGCCCTCTTGGACTCATCCTATTGGGGAAGGGCTGACCCCCAAATCTGCCACGGGCAGCAGCCCAGGCAGAGCTGCCCTTGTGCTGCCTTTGTGCTGCCTTTGTGCTCCCCACAGCTGTTTTCCTTTGCCTTAGATCCAAGAGGCATTGGGAGGGCTGGAGCAGGAGTAGCTGAGAAACACAAAAAGGGGCAGGAGATTATGCTCCCATCTCATGAGCCACATGGCTCTGCTCCACCTCTGAAGACAGAGCACACAAGAGATGCCAAGGAGGTACTTGGGCACCACCTGTGGCTCACACTCGTTTCATAGGCTCATAGAATCACTGAATTGGTTTGGGTGGAAGAGACCTTTAAGATGATCAAGCCCAACCATTAGCCCAGCACTGCCTGGCCACCACTCAACCATGTCCCTCAGCACCACATCTACAAACCCATGTCCCTCAGCACCACATCTACAAATCCATGTCCCTCAGCACCACATCTACAACTCATGTCCCTCAGCACCATATCTACAGACCCATGTCCCTCAGCACCACATCTACAAACCCCTCCAGCCCAGCTTCCAGCCTTCCAACTGGGGCACTCAGCTCAGGTAGGGGATAAAGGTGTTGAGGAGCTTCTGAATTAGGGAGCAGAGGCTGAAGACAAACCTCATTTGGCAGCCAGGGCTCTTGGTGGGCAAATTACCAAGCTGGTTCTGGTCCCTGGGCCTGATCCTCTTCCTAGTTCCACGACTGGAAGAGACCCTGGGAAAGGCAGCAGTGGCAAGCCAAGAGCACAAGCCCTGGTATGGCTCCTCCATCCCTGCATGCCCAGTGTGACACCAGTGCTCCCAGCTCCCACCCACGGGAACTGCTGCCTCTGCACCAGCACGTAATTTAAGACTAGCATGGCACATCTACTCCACGTGGTGACCTTGGAGGACATCCTTGCTAGGCTTTCTCCTTCCTCCCAGCCAGTACTGCTCCCTGCAGGCAGCTTTTCCACTGGGAGCCAGAGAGCCTGAGCAATGGGAGGCTCAGGAAAGAGGGAGAGAGGGAGATGTACAGCGTGCATAACCAGGAGGAGCCCAGCTTCGGAAGGAAGGGCAGGGGGTTGGAGGTCACAAAGCCCAGCTCCTCCTGGCAGTGCAGTTCACTTTGTGGGTTTAGGGGGTTGGAGGTCACAATGCCCAGCTCCTCCTGGCAGTGCAGTTCACTTTGTGGGTTTAGGGGGTTGGAGGTCACAATGCCCAGCTCCTCCTGGCAGTGCAGTTCACTTTGTGGGTTTAGGGTGTGGTGCAGCTGGCTGATGTGCCATGGCTGGGCAGGATGCTCACAGCTCAGCTAACTGGCAGTGCCTAGCAGCTGGACGTCTACTCCCCAGGCCCCAACGGTCCCTTGTAGAGCACACAGCCAGCAGAAAGCCCCAGGCAGCACAAGGTACAGCAGCCACCCCAGCTCACCTCTACCTTCAGACATGGTGATTCACACCACCTTCCCCCTGGGATGATAAAATAAGCCTGGAGTGACTGATCCCAGCTGCGGCCATCAGCTTCCAGCTGCCAGCATGGGAGGATTTGTTCCTGTGGGACATTTGTCCGTGTGGGACAAATCCTGCCTCCCTCCCACCCCACCAGCCCGAGCTGTCTCCTCTGAGAGCAGTTCAGCCATGAGACCTTGCAGCGGGGACGAGGCAGGAGAGATTCCCTCCACCCTTTTTCGCTGCATCTCCTGGACCACGATGTCACAGGCAGCTCAAAGTCGTCAGGCTTGGGGTGGTGAATTTCCACTAGGTAGATGAGCCATGGTGGGGCTGATGGAGACATCCAGAGCACAGCTCCCTCTGGACAGGATGAATTACCACCTGCAGATGCTGCTCGCTCTCTGTTGGTCATAGAGAGAAAGCTGCAATGCAATGCCATGAAAAATTAAATCCTGAGCAGCCAGTACAGAAGGAAAACCAGAGACACACCCTAAAAAAACCCCAACCCTGTGAAGCAGCCTGGCTTCTCCTCCTCGGGCAGCCCTGGGAGCCCAGCCGAGCCCTGCTCCTCAGCCAGGGTCTGAGCATGCCGCCGGCAATTCCCTGGCACGCCCCGGGTGGGGAACGAACCACAGCAAGATCCCCATCGTGCCAGGGCAGCACCCCGAAGCAGGTGGCCCTGCCCCCTCTGCCCACCGAAACAGGGACTAGAGGGCACCCTGCGGTCCGCCCTGCCTGCCCGCCAGCTCCTCGGTGCCACCACATCCTTTGCTGGGTTTCCATGGAAACCAGCAGCGCACACATGCCAGCCAGGCTGCCTCCCACCCCAGGGAGATGCCCCACGTCAGAAGCCTGCACTTTTGTGGGCGTCCTTCCCTCCGTCCCTCCCTCCCTCGCCGGCTCTGGCTTTGCCCCCAGCCCATCACTTCTCCTGGTTCCCGAGCGGCAGCAGGGGTGAGGAGCGGGCGGGGCAGGGAGCAGTCCCATCCGATGGTAACTGGGGTCCGCTGCCTGCTGCCTTGCCCTGCTGCCAGCATGGTGTGCTTGCAGGTGGCACGGGAAAAAACAAAAAAAAAACCCCAAAACGCAGCTCCCGAGCCGGGCGGATGCGGGAGACGTTGGGATGGTTCCCGATGGATCCCCACACACAGGCTTTTCCTTTAGCTAACTCGCAGCCCCCGGGGCTCAAACGGGTTTCTGGCGACTCCTCCCAGCCCTGCTGTCCTTGCCCGACCCTTCTCTCTCCCCCACACACACACTTGGTGGCAGCTCAGCTCCCTACCTCCTCTCGCAGGCTGGCATTCAGCGGCGTCACGGCGGCGGCTCTGGCGCCTGACCAGGGATGGCAGCTCCCAGCAGCTCCCAGCAGCTCCCAGCAGCTCCCAGCAGCTCCCGGCAGCTCCCAGCAGCTCGGGGCACAGCCTCTGCCTGCTCTCCTCCGGACACAGACGATGGATGCAGAGTGCGGCAAGCAGATGGAGGGAGATTCTCCACCCCCTGTCCCCTCTGCTCTGCCCTGGGAAGGCTACATCTGGAATATTGTGTCCAGTTCTGGGCTGCCCAGATCGAGGAGGACATGGAAGTGCTTGAGAATCAGAGAATCATAGAACGGTTTAGGTTGGAAGGGACCTCAAAGCTCATCCAGTTCCAACCCCCCTGTGCCACAGGCAGGGACACCTCCCACTAGAACAGGTCACTCGAGGCCTCATCCAGCCTGGCCTTGAACACCTCTAGGGAGGTTGTGGAGCACAGAAGCACAGAATGTGNTGGAAGGCTACTCTAAGGTCTCCTGGAAGCCAGGGGAGGGGACAGCAAAGGGCTGCAGCGATGCTGGGGGGACTGGGACATCTCTCTTGTGAGAAAAGGTTGAGACTTGGGGCTTTTTAGTCTAGAAAAGAGCAGTTGGAGGGGGGATCTCATCAGGGCTTGCAAATACTTGCAGGATGGGTGTCAGCTCCTGCTCCTGCTCCTGCTCCTGCTCCTGATTCTGCTCCTGCTCCTGTTCCTGATCCTGATCCTGATCCTGCTCCTGCTCCTGCTCCTGCCTGCACTTTTGGATGCAGCCAGAAAGAAAGGAAGGGGAAGAAAAGTTTGGTCCTGAATTAGAAACACAGCTCCTGCTCCTAATCCTGCTCCTGCTCCTGCCTGTGCTTTTGGATGCAGCCAAAAAGAAAGGAAGGGGAAGAAAAGTTTGGTCCTGAATTAGAAACACAGCTCCTGCTCCTAATCCTGCTCCTGCTCCTGCTCCTGCTCCTGCTCCTGCTCCTGCTCCTGCTCCTGCTCCTGCTCCTGCCTGCACATTTGGATTCAGCCAAAAAGAAAGGAAGGAGGGGGAAAAAAATCAAACAACAAAACTCAACCAACCCAAAACCCCAAACTTGGCAAGCAACTGCTGGGCTCTGAGGCGATGCGCCCTGACCAACGTGCATGAGGTTTCCACATCTGCAGCCTCACACCTCCCAAAAAAATAATTCTCCATGTGCAGGCAGCACGGTAAAGTCCTGGGGGGTGGGTGTGTGTGTGTGTATGTGCTGGTTTGAGGCTAATTGGAGGATTTTTATGAGAAATTATTTGAGGCTAATTGGAGGATTTTTATGAGAAATTCTCTGTCCAGCCTAATCTAGGGTAGGGTGTCCCTGCCCATGGCAGGGGGGTTGGAACTAGATGATCCTTGTGGTCCCTTCCAACCCTGACTGATTCAAGGATTCTATGAAATTAGATTATATGCTGAGAAAGGAAAACAAAATTGTGTCTACTGCAGGGATGTGGGCACCCATCCCAGTGTCTCACCACCCTTGTCTGAAGAACTTCTTCCTAAGAGGAGTCCATCCGTGTCCAACAGCTCTCCTGGGTTACACAGGCACCACGGAGTCCATTTCTGAAGCATCAGGATGCTGATCCATCATCAATGCTCTGGGAACCCAAGGCTCTGGGATCTTAATGCACTGATTGCAACACGCCCCTGAGTGATTCCTCTGTTTGAACAGCTCTAGTCAAAACAACTTCATGCCTTGAATTTCATCGGGTGGGGATCACTGAGGAACTGACTCCTGCACGTTCTGCAGTTCCAAAATTGCCTGCTGAAGGGTGAAGGGAATCATCCTAGGGTAGGGTGTCCCTTGAGGGGTTGGAACTAGATGATCCTTGTGGTCCCTTCCAACCCTGACTGATTCAATGATTCTATAATGTTCAGTGGGGAGAAAAGGGAAGAGCTCTGCCATGAGCCAGCCTTCTCCCAGGCTAGGTGTTCGTGTTAGCAGCTTGAGAGGCCATCTCCGTGCATGGCTCCTCCAATTGCACCGTGAGAGGGGTTGGTGGTGCCTTGACAGGGAGAGACCTGCCTGGGCAAGGTGCCTCCTGCTGCAGGGGCCACCCTCAGTGCTGCCACCTGTGAAAGGACCAGCACTGCTCCTTAACCTCAAGAGTAAACCTCTGCTCCCAGAAGACACCCCAGAAGTCACAAACCTCATGCAGGAATGAGTTACTTGCTGATGTGCTGACCACCCAGTTTGCTGGTGGTACAAAACTGGGAGGGGTGGCTGGCACACCAGCAGCCTGTGCTGCCACTCAGCCAGAGCTGCACAGGCAGGAGAGGTGGATGGAGGAGAACCTCATAGAGGTCAATTGGAGCAAGTGTAGTCTCCCTCACCTGTGGAGGAGTAACCTGCACCAGTCAGCTGGGAAGCAGCTCTGTGGAGAAGGACCTGGGGGTGCTGGTGGATAAGAAGTTCCCCATGAGACAGAAATGTGCCCTCGTGGCCAGGAAGACAAATGGTGTCCTGGGGTGTATTTGAAGAGTGTAGCCAGCCTGATGAGCTCCTCCCACTCTGCTCTGCCCTAGTGAGAATACATCTGGAGTACTGGGTCCAGTTCTGGGCTCCCCAGCTCAAGAGAGACAGAGAACTGCTGGAGAGAGTTCAGCAGAGGCTGAAAAGATGCTGAGGGGCCTGCAGTAGCTCTGTGAGGAGGAAAGGCTGAGAACCCAGGGGCTGAGAGCCTGGAGAAGAACAGCCTCAGAGGGGATCTGAGCAATGCTCAGCAAGAGCTAAAGGGTGAGGAGCAAAGAGGCTGGGGCCAGACTCTTGTCAGTGGTGCCCAGGGACAGGACAAGGGGCTACAGCCACAAAATGGAGCCCAGGAGTTCCACCTGAACACAAGGAGAAACTTGTTTGGTATGAGACTGCAGCAGCTCTGGAGCAGAGAGGTTGTAGAATCTCCTCTGAAGAGCTTCCAACCCTCTCCCATGCCATTGTAATCCTGGGCAAGCTGCTGTGGGTGCCCTGCTTTAGCAGTGAGGGTGAACTGGATGATCTGCAGAGGTCCCTTTCCAACCTCCCCACCATGCTGGGATCTCTCTGCAGGGCAAACATCTCAATTATGGATACCAGTTAGGTGCCAAAGTCTACTGATGGGCAGAGCTCTACCCTGGGCACCAATGAGTAATTATCCCATGGAGTTTGCAGCTGGAGATGACGCAGAGGATAAACACAAGTTTCCTGTTTGGGGCTTCATAAACACCCTGAGCAGATAAACTCTCATAAGCAAGGGGCTTGGGCCCGGGAGGCAAGAGGCAGCAATCCTCTTTTTATGAGAAATGAGATTGGGAAATGGTAATCTGCTAAATGGGCCTGGCTGGTGGGCTGGGGAGCAGAGCTCGGGGTCATTACGGTGATGAGCTCCATAGGCAAAGGGTAATCCCAGCCCAACTGTTCAGCAGATCACTGCCCAGCCTCTTCCCCCCTCCCCACCCTCCCCGCTCCCAAATCATCACATTAGGCTGATGGGAGAAGATAAATGAGAGCTCTTTGTGCCAGGTTGTGTAATGTCACCGAGCAGAAGCCCTGAGCTTTGCTCTTTGGTCTGGGGACATGGCTGGAGTCCTGCCCTGAGCCAGAGGCAAGAGCCTCGGCTTGTGCCCTCTGCTCCTTCCTTCCCCTCAGCATCTCTGGAGAAGAGAAGGCTCCAGGGAGACCTCAGAGCTGCCTGGGAGGGCAGCTACAAGAAAGCTGAGGGGGGACCTTTGACAAGGTCTTGTAGCCACAGGGCAAGAGGGAATGGATTGAGGCTGAAGAGGGCAGATTGAGACTGGGCACTAGGGAGAAATTCTGGCCAGTGAGGGTGGGGAGGCACTGGGACAGCTTGCCCAGGGAGGCTGTGGGTGCCCTCTCCCTGGGAGCACTCTAAGTCAGGTTGGATGAGACCTTGAGCAGCCTAGGCTGGTGGAAGGTGTCCCTGCCTGTGGCAGGGGGTTGGAACTGGATGATCTTGAAGGTCCCATCTAACCCTGACAATTCTGTCAAGTTACAGAGTGATTTCTTCACCTCTCAAGGACCTTAATCCACAGGCGTTAAGGTGGTTTCTTCACAGCTCAAGGACTTAAATCCACAGGCTCTAGGGTGGCTTCTCCACGACTCAAGGACCTAAATCCAGAGGTTCTAGGGTGGCATCTTCACAACTCAAGGACCTAAATCCAGAGGTTCTAGGGTGGCATCTTCACAGCTCAAGGACCTAAATCCAGAGGTTCTAGGGGGGCATCTTCACAACTCAAGGACCTAAATCCAGAGGTTCTAGGGGGGCATCTTCACAACTCAAGGACCTAAATCCAGAGGTTCTAGGTGGGCATCTTCACAACTCAAGCACCTAAATCCAGAGGTTTTAATCACAGCTTCCTTGGTAGGATTGCAGAAGTAGTCTTTTCAGCCCAAAGGATATGGAAACCCTCTCCCAGCTGCCAAACCTGCAGGCTGGGGCCAAATTAAAGACAAAGGACAAAATGCCATTTGATCTATTTTTGTTTAGCCTTAAAATGCAGGGTTGGGGTGGGGGGGGGGGAGGGGGGAAAGGCCACGTAGGCAGCATGACAATTAGTGACAGGGCAATGACTATGCAGCAGCAGCAGCAGTGTAAAGCTGTAGGAGCACCAGAGCCCAGCAGCAGCCACCAGGGCAAAAAGAGATCCCAAACAGCACCAGAATTCAATCAGCTGAGCAGCAAAGCAAAGCCAGGGGACCAACTCCTCACTGCTGGGAACAGACCCTCCAAGCCTGTGCCAACAAAGAGCTTCCTTGCACTTGGCTTAGGAGGTCAGGAGGTCTGTGCTGAGGCAGGTGGAGTCAGAAGGCAATTTTGCAGGGAGAGAGGTTTCAAAGCAGAGGTTGGAGCACAGAGGGAGTAACAAAGAGACCTCAATCACTGCTGGGTTACAACTCTGTGCTGGTTTGAACTAATTGGAGAATTTGAGTGAGAAATTAGACTATTGGCTGAGAGAGGAAAACACAGGATGTCACTTCACCCAGAGCTTTACTGAGAAAGAAAAAAAATTGTTTTAAGAGTGTAACCCAAATATAGATAAATCAGAGGGTTTCAGACCTCTCTGGCTGTAGCTGCTCTCTGCATGGTTCCTTTGTCTCTGCCTTTTGTAGCTGATTCTTAATAATTCCACTAACTTCTTTCCTACTGCTGATCCCCCCTGGCTGATCTACCTCTGCCTATCTGCAGCATCAACAGGTGGTGAGATAAGACTGGGGAAGGGGGGAAAGGTGGTAGGGGTGGTTGGTTACCCCTCTTGGGGATTTAGATCTCTGAAAGGGCTGTGGTGTTTCTGTATTACCTTTTCACTGTCTACAGCTGTAAATATCTGTTACACATTGTAAATCTCTGCTTGTCTATTGTGCATTGCTGTAAATATAAAGCTTCATTTATCAGCTTCCAATGTTCTGAGTCCTAGGTGGGGCTTTTTTTTCAAAAGGTGGGGGGGGCAGGGAACTAAAACACCACAAACTCTTAAAACAATTTTTTTCCCCCTTTCTCAGTAAAGCTGTGAGTGGAGTAGCACTGTCAGTGCTTTCCTCTCAGCCTATAGTCTAATTTCTAATTCAGATCCTCCAATCAGTTCAAACCAGCAAAAGCATGCAGAAAGCCTCACTATCCATTTTTCTCCCCTCTCCTGCTTTTTTTTTCTCCCCTCTCCTGCTTTCCCCATGAATATCCATCCCTGCTCCCCCCACCTTTTGGCAGAGAACCCCCCAGAGGGAGCAGGAGATGGCCCTGGCTGGGCTCAGGGACAGGCAGTGATGCCCACGGAGCCTTTATTCCCTGGTTAAGGAAGCTCAGGAAGTTTCGTCTCAGCAGTTGGATATAACCTAACATGGTTTGGCTGCTCTGGGAAGCAGTGGGTTTGGAGGAAAAAAAAAAAACAAAACAAAAAACCACTTCATTCTTCACTATTTTAATTGTTTGAGGAAAAGAAAATCCAACATTCCCTTCCCTTCCCTCCTGACCCTTGGCTGGCAGATCCTTTCCTAAGAACATTTCCAGCCCCCCACAAGCTCAGTGCAGCACCCAGCAACAGTTTGGGCAGGGCCTGTGTCAGCAGCTGTCTGATGGTCAGTGCTGGAGCTGGGAAGAACAGCCACAGCTCCTAAAATAAACCTCCTCCATGGCTTGGAAGAGGTCCCAAGGACTCTGACTTTGTAGAACCATAGAATCATGGAATGGTTTGGCTTGGGAGGGGCCTTTAAAGGTCATCTAGACCAACTCCCCTGCAGTCAGCAGGGACATCTGCAGCTAGAGCAGGTTGCTCACAGCCCCAAGCAAGCTGACCTGGGGTGGGTCCAGGCATCCAGCAGCCTGTCTGCCCTCTCCTACCCTTGCTCTTCCTCACTGCGAGTCGGTCAGAGGATGTGGGGTGGCAGCTGGGATACTCTGCCACTCTGTGCTGCTCCTTCAAAGCTTTTAAAAGGCATCTGGTATGAGAAATGGGATTTTTCAAGGGCACTTCATGCACAAAAAATAAACAAAACAAGCCCTTGGATGGCTCCTTGGTATGTGGAGATGTGTTGGAGGCTTTTACACAGCTGCTGAGCCCTTTTCTCCTGTGTTTCTGTGGGGCTGAAATGTGGCAAAGACACTTGAGGAGCCTGAGGTGGGTCTGCAGGTCTGCAGCAGCCTGCTCGTGGGGTTGCTCTGCCCACTCAGACCTGGGAGTCATCCCCTCTGCCACTGAAAGGAAACCTGGCCTGGGGAGGGGGAAAAAAACCCTGACATTCACATTCTGAAAGAAGCTTTGGCTGTGCCTAGCCCCGCCCTCCCCCCCCAAAATTAAAGGAAGGATCGTAGAACCCTTAAATTAAAGATCATAGAATCCTTTGGGTTGGAAAAGCTCTCTAAGAAAGAGCCTCTAAGAGCATTCAGCCCAATCACCAACCTAAGGCCACCATGGCCACACAACCACGTCCCCAAGGGCCATGCCCACCAGGTTTCTTCATCAACTGAAAGGTGAACTTGCCTCTTGCCACCAAAATATAAGATGAGATCCAGGGGTAGGATGCAGGCAGAGGCTGTGTGGGACCAAAGTTCCTTAGCTAGGGCAAGAAACAGAGGGTTTGGCCCAGCTGGGATCTAGCAGAACAAGCCAAGGCTCACATCCCCTCTTGTCATGCAGGACCTGATGGTGCCAGGGGTTGCAGTGAAGCCAGAAGAAGCCACAGCCCTTCCCCTGCAGGGCACATCAGTTAACGGTACCCAGAGCTTGCTTCCCGGGGGAACTGGGGAGCTTCAGTGATTGAGAATTTCAAGGATCTTTGAAATCAGCAACTGAAAGATGCTCCAGAAATACAGAGCAGTTTTATTTTTAGAATGACTGTGCAGTAAAAAGCTCCCTTCTTTATTTTCTGCAGAGGGCTTTCTCCCAGTCTGGAAAGGCCAGCTGGGCTAGCTGGGCAAACCTGCAGGCCTGGGTGAGAAGAGGGAAGGGGGGAAAAGGGAAAAGCACACAAATAACAACCCCAGGCCAGCCACTATGAGGTGTTCTGGGCTTTTTTTTCCTTCCTTCCTTCCTTCCTTCTTCCTTCTTTTTTTTTTTCTTTCTTTCTTTCTTTCTTTCTTTCTTTCTTTCTTTCTTTCTTTCTTTCTTTCTTTCTTTCTTTCTTTCTTTCTTTCT
>VWZI01013885.1:166598-178944 GCA_013396835.1 Psilopogon haemacephalus | reverse complement strand
GAAGGGAGGGAGGGAGGAAGGAAGGAAGGAAGGAAGGAAGGAAGGAAGGAAGGAAGGAAGGAAGGAACCCAACCAAAACCCCCAAACCACAACCCCCCTTCACAGACCTATTTTGTTCTTCATGCCAAGCAAAGCAAAGGCTTTGAAAGAAGCATCATTCTTGTGTGCATTCTTGGGTGTTTGAACTAGATGATCTTTGAGGCCCCTTCCACACTAAAGCATTCTATGATCCTATGGTGAGGGACAGCCTTCTCCTGAAGGTGGCCCACTCCAAACTGGAGAAGCTATCAACGTCTTATATAGGCATAACCCTACCCACCCCACCTATGACCACCAAACTGTAGGACTAGCTCGCTCCTCTCACCTCCTGCTGAAAGGTGGAATAGGTGTTTAATAATTCAGTGCAGTTGTCCCCAGCAGTGTAGGAGGTGAGGAAAAGAGCACAACCTTCCATGAAGAACATAAGGAGGTGGAAGAGAAGAGGCAGCCCAGCTCAATGCTCACTATCGACGCAGGCTGCCGGAGCTCCCACCCCAGCATCCAAACCTCCTGAAGACAATTCTGTTGGGAGATGAGAGAATGCAGGCAGTAAACACTTCTGCAGCCACAGAGTAAGCATTTCCAGCCAAGCCTAGCATCTTCTTGTCCAGGCAGCAGTCAAATGCATCTCAGATAAAGTGGACTATTAGAGGAGCCTGGACACTTCACGCCGTGACTGTGCACTTTTCATTGCTGCAGAACTCTCTTGAGCTGGCCAGGTGCTGAGCTTCCAACACCACTGAAATCCAGGAGGGGTTTGCTGCTGCCTCATGAGGCCATGAGGAACAATGAGGGGAAGGCCCTGAGGGAAATGCACTGCTGTTGGTGAGTGGTATGGTACCTCCTGGCCACGGTCAAGCTGAGCAGGTAAGGATGGCTACACCACACTGGACTGATGGACTGCACAGCTCAGTCCCCAGGGTCAGTGGAGGCTGCAGCAGGAGGGTGCATGAGCAAGGCACAGGCAGAGCAGCTCTCTGTCCTGGTTTGAGCTAGACCAGAACTAGTTCTGGTCAGGGATTGGACTTCCCAACTCAGTCTCTGCTCAGCGAGGCACTTTCAGAAGTTCAGGGCAGGTTCTCACAGCCAGTGGCTGCTCCTAGCAGTCAGAACACTGATGGGGAGAGTGAATACCAAGGGCTGGGCTGCAGAAAGCCTCTGGCTCATCCTTGCTGCTGTGCAGATCAAGGGCACTGCCGCATCTTGTGCCCCACACTGGGGTGAAGTAAGCCAGAGGTGGCATCTGTGGGGAGGAGTGGACAGGACAGGTGACCTTGACTGACCCACAAGGGATTGCATCCCATGGATGGCATCTTCAGGATCAAGCTGAGGGATCACCAGGGTCAAGCCCCTTCCTTCCTGGCTGGTGTCCCAGGAGGACTCTGTCCCTTTTGCCTTCCATCCTGACCCATGTGTTCAAGAATCCAGTTCCAGAAGCCAGCTCCTGAATCCTGCTGCCGAATCCAGCCTGGGATTTGCCCTGTGCATCAGTGGTGACCATGGTGATGTCACTGCCATCAGGGGTCGGGTCCCATATTGGTTTGTATCTATTTGTACCTATTTCATTTTATTACTTCCATCCCAGCTGGTTCAGTTTCTTGCCCAGCCCATCAGTTTCTCTCCCTTATTTCCTTTCTCTTCCCTTTGGGAAGGGGTAGGACACCTGTCACTTATCTCCCTCTCCCTGGCAGTGTTCTAGGCCAAACTGGACATGGTCTTGAGCAGCTTGGCCTAGTGCAAGCTGTCCAGGCTCATGGCAGGAGGGTTGGAACTAGGTGATCTTGAAGATTCCTTCCAACCCAAACCATTCTACGATTGTGTGATCTAGTGGCCAGCCCAGCCCTGACCCTTGGCACCCTCTCCCCTTGCACTCACAGTTCCTGATGGCCTTTCACCTGGGGTCTCCTTTAGCCAGAGGCAGTCACTTTGCATATTTAGTAACCTTTGCTGGATCTTTTCTTCATGATTATTTTCCTTCCTGCTTCCTGGACTGGGTTTAGCCTCCTGCCAATCTTTTGATATTAACTGAGTGCACTGCTACTCCAAAACCAGAACCTGCTTCAGGTACTGTTTCATCCTTAACTGAGACATGCCCTTCTCCGATTAACTCTGCCTCATTCACGTGTGCAGAGGCTTGGTTTATATCTCCCCCATCCCTGCCTGGTGAAAGCAAGTCCTTGGCTCAGAGCATTGTGAGGGATGCTTCACAAAGGCTAACTTCAGCCAGGGACACCCAATCCCTATAGGGTCTCTTCGAAACCGAAGGTGAGAGATGACTCCTCCTCTTCATCCTCTGCTGGAGGAGTGCTTCTTTTCCTACCCTGATTACAGCCTCTGTCACCTAAAGCTCATCAGGAACCTCACGACACTGAAATATCACTTGATAAAGCCCTAAATATTTGAAAAACCTATTGCTAGTAGAAGAACAACGAGATAATTCCACACAGGGATTCACCAAAGGGCTCTCCTGGAGAAAAGGGGCAGGAGTGGTACAAAACTAACGGCGTAGGTGTGCTTGGGGTTAGCTAAGTGCTCACACATCTTTGCAGAGACTGAACTGGCATTCCTCAGTCAGAGGCCTGTGTGGGAATGAGAGCTGCACTTTTAAACAAAAGCAGGACTCTCCCTGAAGGGCTCGACATGGAGCTGCTTAAATCCTCTAGCCAAACCTGGGCAGCTGATGGCAGTAGCTGGATGAAGTGACTCTTGCATGCAATCAGCTGCAGGTCTCAGCTTGAATGCTTAATGCACAGAGTTAGAATAGAATAGAATAGAATAGAATAGAATAGAATAGAATAGAATAGAATAGAATAGAATAGAATAGAATAGAATAGAATAGAATAGAACAGAACAGAACAGTTCCAACCCTCCTCCAAGCTAGCACCCAGCCCTAGCCAATGGCCCTATGTGCCCCATCCAGGCTTTTCTTTAACACCTCCAGGGATGGGGACTCCACCACCTCCCTGGGCAGCCCATCCCAATGCCAATCACTGTCTCTGGCAAGAACTTCCTCCTAACGTCCAGCCTGAACCTCCCCCAGCATAACTTGAGGCTGTGTCCCCTCTTTCTGTTGCTGCTTGCCTGGGAGCAGGTAGTTGTAGAGAGCAATGAGGTCTGTCCTGAGCCTCCTCTTCTGCAGGCTGCACACCCCCAGCTCCCTCAGCCTCTCCTCACAGGGCTGTGCTCCAGGCCCCTCACCAGCTTCGTTGCCCTTCTCTGGACACCTTCCAGCACCTCAACATCTCTCTTGAATTGAGGTTAAGGTTGGTCTCAGCAGGACCAAGCAACAACTGATTTTCCTACACAGAGGAATCAAGGCCCTGCCTCTAAGAAGTGTGCCTGGATTATGGCAGGAATTGTTCCACTCCTACTAAATCATCACTAGGAACAGTGAAGGGTTGACAGGGTCATTGTCCTCCTTAAGCCCCAGGCCAAGGCCAGTTACCCTCTCTCATTTTTGGCACTCTTGCCTGAAGGACAATGTTGTATAGCTCCACTTTGGTGCCTTTTTCAAGGTCAGAAGTGCACCTGCTGAATCATTCATGCTATTATATGTTTCTTACTGCAGAGAGTGGATAGAAGCACTTCTGTTCCACTTAGGTTCTCACATCACCACCAAACAATGGGCATCAGCACTAGCACACAAGCAGGAATCAGGATGGTTGAAGGGGCAGCAAACAGTGCCCAGCTTCATGTAAACCTGTCCCCAGAAATGAAAATACCCTTGAGGGAATCTGCTCTGGTTTCCTCTCAAGGGCCAGCAGCAAAATAGTTAATCATTGAGCTCCTGATTTTCTCTTTGCAGGCCTAAAAACTTTCCTCTTCGTCTGCCAAGTGTCCCTGAACCACCAGAGAAAAGCAAACACTGGCACTGGGAAGTCTCCTTGGAGGTGGGAGTTGCAAATTGCTGCAGAGAAGGGAGAGGGGTTCACTACCTTGCCATGGATTACTGACGAGTTCTACCTTGGTTTGGGAAACCATAATTGGGGGTCTCTCTGCAGAGCCAGGTGAGGTCCTTGTTCAGCCCACACAATAAATTTCACAATGAGTAGTAAAAGCCTTCAATTTCATTAAAAAAGAGGGGGAAAAAAACCCTTCATTTTGCAGAAAGTGATTTGGATACCTTGGGAAATGAAGATCCTTGGCTGCACTCAGAAGAGTGCACGCATCCAGAAGGATGAGAGAGGTTCTCTTCACCCTCAACTCTGCCCTAGTGAGGTCACATCTGGAGTACTGGGTCCACTTTTGGGCTCCCCAGGGCAAGAGAGAGAGGGAGCTACTGGAGAGAGTCCAGTGGAGGGGACAAAGATGCAGAGGGGCTTGGAGAAGCTCTGTGAGGAGCAAAGGCTGAGAGCCCTGGGGCTGAGAGCCTGCAGGAGAGCAGCCCCAGAGGGCATCTGAGCAATGCTCAGCAAGAGCTAAAGGGTGGGGAGCAAGAGGATGGGCCCAGACTCTTGTCAGTGGTGCTCAGGGACAGGACAAGGGGCAGTGGGCACAAACTGGAACCCAGGAGGTTCCACATGAAGATGAGGAGAAACTTCTTTGACTGGAGGATGCTGGAGGCCTGGAGCAGGCTGCCCAGAGAGGTTGTGGAGTCTCCTTCTCTGGAGAGATTCCAAACACCCCTGGAGATTGTGATGCTGGACAAGCTTTGCAACCCTGCTTAGCAGTGGGGTTGGGCTGCATGACCCCTGGAGGTGCCTTCCAACCCCCACCCCCCTGGGATCATTGGTGTGAGCCACAGTACTCAGCAGTGCTTGCATTCAGCTGCCATCTTCTGTGACTGGTAGACAGACCAGCTCCAAGAGCTCCCCCCGCCTTGGTACACACAGTTCTCCTCAGCATCCCCAGCAGACCTTCTGTCTGACAAGTGTTGCCTTCCTCTTGAACACACTCAGATCTCTCTGTGTTCCTTTCTCATATGACAGACAAACACAAATCTTGTCACAGCTAGTTCAAATAACTTTTGAAGACAGAGCTGTTGGACCTCTCTGTCGAGCAAATGTGTTAACCACAACACTCCAGAGGGGAAACATTTCCAGCCACGCAAACCCTAGCCCAAAGAAAACCTCACCTAATTCCAAGAAAGCAGCTCTCAGTGGCTCCCAGACCCCACAGTTATCATCACCCAGCCAGACAGGCATGAAATACTAACATCCAAAGTAGGATTTTCAGCAGAAGGAGGAAGATGTTCAGGATGAGAGTGATGAGAGCCTGGAATGGGTTACCCAGGGAGGTGGTTGGGGCCACATCCCTGGAGGTGTTTAAGGCCAGGCTGGATGAGCCTTCTAGGGTAGGGTATCCCTGCCCATGGCAGGGGGGTTGAAACTAGATGATTCTTGTGGTCTCTTCCAACCCTGAATGATTCTATGATTCTATTTCAGGTCAGGCTGTCCCACTGCTTAACTCCAGGTGTCCCACAGGCCATCAAGTGGGTAGATTTAGGTTGGATGTTAGGAAGAAGTTCTTCACCATGAAGGTGGTGAGAGACTGGTACAGGTTGCCCATGGAGGTGGTGGAAGCCTCATCCCTGGATGTTTTTAATGCCAGGCTGGATGTGGCTCTGGGCAACCTGATGGGTGTCCTTGCCCATGTCAGGTAGGTTGGAGCTGGATGATCCTTGAGGTCCCTTACAGCCCTGACCATTCTATGATTCTACCATTCTAAGTCATCATGCAGGTCATGAAGTCATCATGCAGGTCCTCAAGTCATCAAGCAGGTCATCTTCTAATCCACAGGTTACCTTTTTTGTTGTTGTTGGAGGTGGTTTGAAGCAAGCACTTGTATCTCATTCTCATTTTGATGCCGATTTCCCTTACCATAAACCCACCCCACACCCTTAATAATGGTCTCCACTGCTCCAAGTCATATTCAGAGCTCCTTCCTCCTTTGATTTGCTGGAGCAGAAGATTTTTGGTAGAGTCTGGAGTAAGAGTGAAGTAAGGATATCTGCAATTTGACCTAGTATCTGTGCATTTCATTAATCGTTCCTCCATCAACCACTTAACCTTTATGGGTGTTCTTATTGCCTCTCATTGTATTGATTTCTGTCCACTTCTCCAATTTAGTGAGATCATGCAGTATTTTAAACCTGCCTTCCTCTGCATAACTAGGTTTAGCTGGGGGGTAATTGACATCAATTTAAAGCATGAAAAATTAGGCTGAATATCCGGGGACAACTTCCTAATGGGGAGCTGTGTGAGAATGCTTTGCTGAGTCTCCCCGGGGCTGGGGACCCTTCCATTAGCAGGTGCATTAAAGCCATCCTAAAGCAACAGAAGAGTATAGATTGGACAGGACCAGTCTTGAAGCAGGAGGGGAAAGACAAGCTGGGGAGCACTGCAGCTTGCCTCCAGCAAGCTGATCTCGCCCTGGCTTTGCCCCACTCCCTCATCCTGCCACCCACCCCTGTGCAATACCAACTCTGTGTCAGAGAATCAGAATTGGCCAGGTTGGGAGAGACCTCCAAGCTCATCCAGTCCAACCTAGCACCCAGCACTAGCCAGTCAACCAGAGCATGGCACTAAGTGCCCCATTCAGGCCTGTCTTGAACACCTCCAGGGATGGGGACTCCATCACCTCCCTGGGCAGCCCATTCCAATGCCAATCACTCTCTCTGCCAACAACTTCCTCCTAACATCCAGCCTGAACCTGCCCTGCCACAGCTTGAGGCTGTGTCCCCTCTTTCTGTTGCTGGTTGTCTGGAAGCAGAGCCCAACCCCACCTGGCTACAACCTCCCTTCAGGTAGTTGTAGAGAGCAATGAGGTCTGGCCTGAACCTACTC
This sequence comes from Psilopogon haemacephalus, assembly GCA_013396835.1. NCBI lineage: Eukaryota > Metazoa > Chordata > Aves > Piciformes > Megalaimidae > Psilopogon > Psilopogon haemacephalus. The sequence continues at coordinate 172,120 of VWZI01013885.1, read as the reverse complement.
TCCTGCAGGCTGCACATCCCCAGCTCCTTCAGCCTCTCCTCACAGGGCTGTGCTCCAGGCCCCTCCCCAGCTTTGTACAGAGACAGGATCCAAAGAGATGCTCCCTCCAGCAGCATTGCAGTCTCAGTCGTGCTGGTAGGAGTGCTGTGGCAGCTGTGGCACTTTAAGTCAAAGACTCATCTCATTTGAGGGCTGCTGAACAGTTTTCCCAGCCTGCTTTACTGCCTCCTGGCAAGCTGTGAGGCATGCACTGGTGGCATCCAAGAACACATGTTGGCATCAGTGGCAGGGGTTTGCAACTGCTCCCAGAGGCCATATCTGGAGAGTGAGACCCAGATGGGCTCTCTAAGTCCTGGGTCCAAATGTCCTCCCTGCCTCCCACCTCATCACATCTCCTACATCTCTGTGTAAAAGAAAACAAGATGCCTGGTATGGAACAAAAGCCAACAGCACCTTGGGCTGTTCCCAGCAGTGTGGGCAGCAGATGGAGGGAGGGGATTCTGCCCTGCTTTGCTGAGACTCCTTCTGCAGTGCTGGGGGCAGCTCTGGAGTCCTCAGCACAGACAGGGACCTGTTGGAGTGAGGCCAGAGGAGGCTACAGTAATGCTGGCAGGGCTGGAAGTGCTCTGCTGTAAGGCCAGGCTGAGAGAGGTGGGGGTGTTCAGCCTGGAGGACAGAAGGCTCGAGGGTGACGTTCTGGTGGCCTTGCAGTGCTTAAAGGGGGCTCTAAAGATGCTGGGGACAGACTTTTGAACAGGACCTGTTGTGACAGAACAAGGTGTGATGGTTTGAACTGAAAGAGGGAGATTCAGAGTGAAGAGAAGGGAGAAATGTTTGACCCTGTGGGTAGTGGGAGAGGTAGCAGATCACCCATCCCTGTAACCAACACAGGTCACATGCTCTAGGGCTCTGAGCAAGCTGCTCTAGTCAATAACGTCCTTGCTGGCTGCAGGAGGTTGGTGGATGGCCTCTAAAGTTGCATTCCAACCTAAAACATTCTAGGAAGAAAGCCAGAGCACTCTACAAACCCCTGTTGTGGGTAGTCAGAGCCCAGGGTGGTGAGGTGTGCTGGAGGGCACTTCTCTTTCCAGTCAGAGATCACTCAAGATCCTCACCAGACACAGGAAGGCAAAATACCTGAAGGCCAATGGGATCCTGGGGTGTATTAGGAAGAGTGTGTCCAGCACATCAAGGGAGGTTCTCCTCCCGCTCTACTCTGACCTGGGGAGACCTCATCTTGAGTACTGCCTTCAGTTTTGGGCTCCCCAGTTGAAGAGGGACAGGGATCTGCTGGAGAGGGTCCAGCAGAGGGCTACGAGGGTGATTAGGGGACTGGAGCACTGCCTGGTGAATAGAGGCTGAGAGACATGGAGCTGCTTAATCTGGAGAAGACTGAGAGGGGATTTAATCAATGTCTATAACTATCTGAGGGCTGGGGTTCAGAAGGCGGGGACAGGCTCTGCTCACTTGCTCCCTGGGATAGGCTAAGGAGCAATGGATGGAAGCTGCAGCACAGGAGGTTGCAGCTCAACACAAGAGGCAACTTCTTGACTGGAAGAGTCAAAGAACACTGGAGCAGGCTCCCCAGGGAGGGTGGGGAGTCGCCTTCTCTGGAGCCTTTCAAGGCCTTTCTGGATGTGTTTCCTGTGTGACCTAAGCTAGATTGGATGGTCCTGCTCTGGCAGGGGGGTTGGACTTGGTGATCTTTTTGGGTTCTTTCCAACCCCTGACATCCTGTGAGCCTGTGGTCCTGTGAACATGGCATGTGGTTAATGACTTTAAAGGGAGGCGAGGCAGAAGCAGGCAAAAGAAGGCAGAAGGGAATTCATGAACTGTGTGTTTAGGAACCAGTAATATTTACCATGTGTTTGTGAGCTAATATGTGCTGGAGAGAGATGAATTTTGGCTAATTCATTCCTGGAAGCTCTGGAGACTGAGTCGGACCAATCCAGCTCCCCGTGTCTATTGAGTGGGGAAGGAACGGTGATGGGAGTGGTTAGGGAGCAGTTTCTGCTCTTTCATACTCGCCCAAATCTCTTGTGGAAGATCAATAGGATCAGAATTTCAATCAATAGGTTTCATTGCAGTGGTTCTAGCCAGAGGGCATTATGAAAAGTGCCGGATAGGAAAAGCGCGGTCAAGAAATCCAGAGGCAGTGTCCTCGTGAGATGGTTGCACTTACTTCCCATCTTTCTCCTCCAGCAGCCTGCCAGCTTTGGACTCTTCTTGGGATCCTCTCCAAGGGTTTTCCTAAGAGAATCAGTCTCTCCTACCAACCTCTGGCTACTCGTCTGAGAGATTTGTAGCCTGTGCCTCCTGCCATGGAGAAAATGGTTTCTCTCCTGCTTGACCAGTGCAGAGGCCACCCTCAGCCCTTTGTCCCAGGTGCATCCCCATCCCTATGGGAACATTTGCCAACTTCTTTCCTAAGGGATCATCAGAAGTGGCCAAGCCTTCTCCTGGCCTCGTCAGCTCTCAGATTCAGGGGAGCAGCTGTGAAATTGAGCCCTTTTTTTTTTTTTTTTTGCTGCTGCCTCTAATTGAGCTGAGCTGATGGAAGTGTTCCCTTGGAAATTTTCTTAGAGGGGAATTTCACTGTTTGAGAAATCTGCTTATTCATGGCAGATGAATTTCAAAGAAATTCAAACAAAGAAAAACAAACAAATAAAGAATAAAATTATATGTATAAAAAAACCCACCCCCCCNCTCTTATAATAAAAAGTGGTTGCTGGCAGGAGCAACTTCAGAAGAAAACAGGCTTTTACTTTTTTGTTTTCTCTCTCTCTTTCCCCCACCCTCTCTTTTTATTTTTACTCTCCCTTTTTTTTTCTCTCTTTTTTTTTTAATCTCTCTTTTTTTTTTTTTTTTTTTCTCCTCCCCTTCAGTATGACAGAACCTCTTTGTAAAAGGTAGGGAGGATCACAGGCTCACAGGATGTCAGGGGTTGGAAGGGACCCAAAGGGATCATTGAGTCCAACCCCCCTGCCAGAGCAGGACCAGACAATCTAGCTCAGGTCACACAGGAACACATCCAGAAAGGCCTTGAAAGGCTCCAGAGAAGGAGACTCCACAACCTCCCTGGGGAGCCTGCTCCAGTGTTCTGTGACCCTTCCAGTCAAGAAGTTGCCCCTTGTGTTGAGCTGCAACCTCCTGTGTTGCAACTTCCATCCATTGCTCCTTGTCCTATCCCAGGTTGCAAGTAAGCAGAGCCTCTTTTATTTCAGAGGTGTGGAGGGAAAATGGGAAGGACATGCTCTGGGAGCAAGGCAGGGTGGGAAACAGCACTGGGCGGAGGTGATGTTTGCCAGGAAGGAAAGTGCCAGGGAATCTCATGCTATTACACAGCCTATTTCTATCCCTAAATGAATGGTTCTGGATTTGGGAACTGCAGAGCTCCTAACAGGTCAGAAGATCCCAGAGCAGGCTGAGGTGGAAAACCAGGGCAGTGTCAGAGTATGATCTCCCACACCCAACACTGCAAACAGCAGCCCACTGCTTACCCTGAGTCCATGCAAGGCAATCCTGGAGCAGCCTGGAGCCAGCAATTCCTTCCCACAACACAGGGATGTCTGTCAAGCCTCCTGTAACCATCTTCCTTTGGGCAGGGAGGTGGAGCAGGTCATGGAGTCAAAATCAGATGTCTTGCCACTCACATCCACTTCCTACCAACCAACCCTCCCTTTGCAGGCTTCTCTTGCCTTGAAGGGGATGGTGTCCTTCCCAGATGCCAGGCAGTGGTCCTTGACTTTGTTCCTTTTAGTGAGATGCATTTTAGCTTGCTGCTTTCAAGGATGCATTTTAGCTTGCTGCTCTCAACACTTCATTCTTCCCTCTCCAGACCTTTTTTTTTTTTTTTAATAACCAGGCAGTCACATCTCATTCAATGGCATGGATTAAAGTTGAATATATCACAACTGGCCTGGGCCAGCAGAAGGGCATTTCAAACAAAGTCTTGTTTATTTCGCTTTCCTCATTGGCATTTGTTTTCTCCCCCCTCCCCATTTCCAACCTTGTGAAATGGCAAAACCTGCCAGGAAAATTGCAGGGGTTTAACTCACTAGTTCCTAAATAATTGTTAGATGCCATGGAATGACTATGACAAGAAGGGAGGTCATCGGTGAGAAGAGGTCTGTGATTGCACTACGACGCACACAAAGCCAACCCCTTAATTACAGCATCCAAAATGGGGCTGGAGCTCGAAGCCTTTGCATCAGCCACGGGAATGATTCCCATCACAAGTGCCGATCGAAATGATTTAACTGCGGGCAGCTCCAGAACGGCTCCTCACGGCTCACACATGCCACATTGTGGGGTGGGGCAATGGGCGCAGGAGCCGTGGAGGACCCACAGAGCATGCGGGAAGCCAGGAGCATCCTGCTCTGAGGGGCTGCCGAGCAGGGCATGGTGCAGGAGCTGTGTGGTGCATGGGTGCAGCAGCTGTGTGGTGCATGGGTACAGGAGCTGTGTGGTGCATTGGTGCATGGGCTGTGTGGGGCTGGGGTGCAGTGCATGGGTGCAGGAGCTGTGTGGTGCATGGGTGCAGGGATGCAGGGCATGGGTGCAGGAGCTGTGTGGTGCATGGGTGTAGGGATGCAGGGCATGGGTGCAGGAGCTGTGTGGTGCATCGATGCAGAAGCTGTGTGGGACTGGAGTGCAGGCCATGGGTGCAGGAGCTGTGTCGGTGCATGGGTGCAGGNGAAGCCAGGAGCATCCTGCTCTGAGGGGCTGCCGAGCAGGGCATGGTGCAGGAGCTGTGTGGTGCATGGGTGCAGCAGCTGTGTGGTGCATGGGTACAGGAGCTGTGTGGTGCATTGGTGCATGGGCTGTGTGGGGCTGGGGTGCAGTGCATGGGTGCAGGAGCTGTGTGGTGCATGGGTGCAGGGATGCAGGGCATGGGTGCAGGAGCTGTGTGGGGCTGGGGTGCAGGGATGCAGGGCATGGGTGCAGGAGCTGTGTGGGGCTGGGGTGCAGGCCATGGGTGCAGGAGCTGTGTGGGTGCATGGGTGCAGAAGCTGTGTGGGGCTGGGGTGCAGAGACTGTGTGGGGCTGTAGTGCATGGGTGCAGAAGCTGTGTGGAACCCCACAGACCACGGGGCTGGCATTCAGCGACCCCGGCCTTTGAGGCACTCAGTGTGCCGGTAAACTCACCGCTGCCGCCCAGCTCCAGCCCGGTCTCCCCGTTAGTCCAGGCACAGAGGCGCGGGGGAGAGCCAGGGCAGACCCTTGCCCCGAGGAGAGCAGGGAGGGTGAGGCAGGAGCCCGGGTCGCGGCCTCTCCCGCTCGGGTGAGGGCAGCGGCCTCGGCTTCCCTCTGACCCGGGCAGAGGGGAACGAGCACCGGGGCCGCGACCTCTCCCCGTGACGGCCTCCGGCTGGGGTGTTGAGCCGCAGCCTAACGGCAGGAGAGGCGCCGAGGGCCCGAGGCCGGGACCCCGCTCCGGTGGCGCTGGCGGGCCACGGGGCTGTGGCGACCGCGGGGCTGTGGCGGCCGCGGGGCTGTGGCGACCGCGGGGCTGTGGCGAC
>VWZI01013885.1:138213-157941 GCA_013396835.1 Psilopogon haemacephalus | reverse complement strand
TTTTTTTTTTTTTTTTTTTTTTTTTTTTGAAGCCTGATTTTTGTTTTGCATTAGCAAGATTGAAACCAGCAGCCTCATTTATTTCAAATCGATTTGAGTGCCACTGACCCCAAATCCTCTCTTTGACCTGAGTGGAATTTGGTGAAGATTATCTCAGTCCATTTTTTAAACGTTTGTGTGGGGCTTGGTGGGGATGCTGGAAATGGGTAAAAAGTTTCATTCAGAACAACAAAACCAGGAAACAAAACAAAACAAAACAAAAGGAGGCCTGGAAATCACACTTTAAAAAGCTTTGTCACATTAAACCTAAGGCCATTTTCCTTGCCTCAAAAAAAAAAAAAAAAACCCTTTTTATGTTATTCTTGAAGGGAAATACTGATGATTTTTTTTTTCCTTGATTTTCTTAATGCTGAAGAAATTCTCTGCCTAATGTAAAAAATCCCCCATCATTGTTAATGGAATTGTTTTCATTTCATTTGGGAGCCCATTCATGCAAATGGCAGATGTGGGAAGGTTGGAGGATTACAGTCCTGGTTATAAGATCACAGGATGCCACTGTAGTGGGGGGTTGGAAAGGGACCTCTGGAGATCATCAGGGCACCCACAGCAGCTTGCCCAGGATCACAATGGCCAGAGAAAGATATTCCATAATCTTCTCCAGGCTTCCAGCATCCTCATATCAAAGAATTTTCTCCTCATCTTCACATGGAACCTCCTGGGTTTCAGTTTGTGCCCATTGCCCCTTGTCCTTTCACTGGGCACCACTGACAAGAGTCTGGGCCCAGCTTCTTTTTCTCCACCCTTTAGCTCTTGCTTTGATCAGATGCCCTCTGGGGCTGCTCTTCTGCAGGCTTTCAGCTCCAGGGCTCTCTCAGCTTTTGCTCCTCACAGAGCTGTTCCAGGCCCCCTCAGCATTGTTGTAACCTCTGCTGGCCTCTCTCCAGCAGTTCCCTGTCTCACTTGACCTGGGGAGCCCAGAACTGGACCCCAGTACTCCAGATGTGTCCTTGCTAGGAAAACAGAGGATATACTTGGTAGGATTCTGCCTGGATTCAGAAAATCTAAAAGGCTGAAAAATTCCAGCACAAAGCAGAGGAACTGATGGTTTCCTAGTGCAGAGNAATTGATGGTTTCCAAGGGAAAAAAAAAAAAAAAAAAAAAAAAGGAGAAAAAACCCAAATCCTTTAATTCAAAGCTCATATTCTTTGTCTTCTTATTGTGATAATAGAGCTCTTTGAAAAATAATAGAAATTGTTGATGGAGGCATTTCTTAGCTTACCAACACAAAGACTCTCCCCAGGTTAATTGAGAAGAAGCTCCTCTCTCAGAAGGGAGCCCAGGAAGCTGTGCACTGAGCTGGCATCACTCACAGCTGTTCTGCCAATGCCTAATCGAGAATGTTCTTGACATTGCAGGAGGAGGATTGGCAGAGCTGAAGTGGCTTGGGAATGTCTCTCTTCTTGGGCATGGCCTGCTCTGCTTGCTCACCAAACCTGGTATTGGTTCATCAGCAGAGCTTTCACCCAAGTGTAAAGCCTGCAAGCTGAAGTAGCCTGAGAAAGAGTCAAGGTGTGGGTGGCACAAAGTCCTCCTATGGCTTAGCAAGATTGGGCAGTGGTTCTTAATAACCCTCCCCTCCCTGGTCGGGCCATCCCATGGGATTCTGTGTCCTCAGGAGCCAAGGACAACTTCTCATAGGTTCCATTTGATACTGGCCAGCTGGAATGCTGCTGGTTAATGTTGCAGAAGGTGCTTTTGGGAAAGGGTTGGAGGTGCTGATCCTACTAAGTGTGTTGAGGTTCTCCTCACTGAACTGTGAAAGAGCCTGAAGGTATTGCCTGAGTCTGTAAGATTGTGGTGGTCAGGAAAAACTGGGAGCAGGTTTCATAGAATGGTTTAGCTTGGAAAGGAGCTCAGACATCATCTATTCCAACCTCCCTGCCATGAGCAGGGACCTGGCTGCTCAAGGCCTCATCCAACCTGGCCTTGAACACCCCCAGGGGGAGGGAGCATCCACAACCTCCCTGGGCAGCCTATTCCAGAGTCCCACCACCCTCATACTGAAGAACTTCCTAAGACCCAGTCTAAACTGGATCCAGTATGATCCACAGGATTCATAAACTTGTGGATCTGTGAAATGCTGCTAGGTAAGCCAAGGTTTACTATCTAGGGTAGGATTTTCTTCTTTGCCCTGTGGTAGGCTACTCTGTGGAGAATTGCAGGGGCACACTATGTGCCCTGGGATACTATGAGGAGCCTCTCCAGGAGCTCCTTCAGTGACACCCAACTCCAGCAACATCCTGTTCAGAGAATCCATCACCCAGCACCAGGGAAGCTGGGAATGGGCATTTCCTCTGAAACACAATCCCCAAGGGCTTAAAGCAGGCTAAAAGGCAGAGCAGTGACTCAACGTGCTTTGGGGCTCTCCAGCAGCTTCAGACTTGTATTAAAAGCTCTTGTCTACAAGAGCATCATCAACAGCAACCTGTACACACCATAACAGTCTGGGAGAAGACTTTGGAGCATTTTTACATTAGCTGGGGATTGTTATAGGAGAAGATGAGAAAATATCACTTAAATGATAAAAATGTGTGCTACCTCCTCCCGGAGTTTGGTGATTTATCCTCTCCCTCTTCCAGCTGATTGGAGTCAGAAGCTCCAATTTTACAAGCATTAAGCAGAAGTGCCTGGGAAAGGCTGAGCACACAAAATGGATGTTAGGCAGAATCATCTAGATAACAAAGGGGAGGTTCTCTTGCTGGATTCCTGGAGCTGTGTGCTCTGCAGAAGCTTGCAGTGATGTCTCCTTGCTCCTGGTACAGTTGCTCCTTATTCATTAGAGTCTTCTTCTTCCCTGCCTCAGTAGCGTGGGCCTTGCTCTCACCCAACTCCTGCCAGCTCCTGCAAAGGTGGTGGAGTCATTTCTTTTTGATAGCTGTCAATGAAACAGAACCATGTCTGTATGTCTGAAGGAATTCTACAGCCATGGAATCATCAAATTGCTTCAGTTGGAAAAGACCTTGAAGATCATCCAACCATCAACCCCAACACCACCATGGCCCCAGGTGCCATGGCCACAGGTTTCTTGAACACCTCCAGGGGTGGGGACTCCACCACCTCCCTGGGCAGCCTGTGCCAATCCCTGACCACTCTTGCAGCAAATAAATTGTTCTTCATCTTCAACCTAACCCTCCCCTGGCACAATTTCAGGCCATTTCCCTCTCCTTCTATCACCTGATACTGCAGAAATTATGCAGACCAGCCCCTCCAAAGTCCATTTTCAATACATTTCCAGGGCACCATGATGTGATTTGCGTGCCCTAATTGGAGGCTAAGCCTACATGAACTCAGCATCCTTTCTTATAAGATCCCACCTGGAATACTGTGTGCAGTCCTGGAGCCCCCAACACAAGAAGGGCATGGAACTGTTGGAGCCAGTACAGAGGAGGCCACCAAAGTGGTCAGAGGGCTGCAGCAGCTCTGCTATGAGAACAGGCTGAGAGAGTTGGGTCTCTTCAGCTTGGAGAAGAGAAGGCTTCAAAGAGACCTTGAACTGGCCTTCCAGTATCTAAAGTGGGCTATAGAAAGGCTGGGGAGGGACTACTGACAAGGTCTTGTAATGATAGGATGAGGAGGAATGGGCTTAAACTGGCAGAGGGGAGATTGAAACTGGATGTTAGGAAGAAGTTCTTTCCAATGAGGGTGGTGAGGGCACTGGAACAGGTTGCCCAGTGAAGCTAGGGAGGTTCCAAGCCTTCAAGGCCAGGTTGTGTGGGGCCTTGAGCAACCTGGTCTAGAAGGAGATGTCCTGCCTATGGCAGGGATTAGGAACTGGATGACCTTTAAGGTCCCTTCCAAGTCAAACCAGGGCAAAAGGTTACCACAGCAGGGGCAGTCACAGCTTGCTGCAGCTAAAGCAGCTCTTGCCCCTGGCCCGGCAGGGTTCTTTCAACCTGGCCCTTGTGAGAATGAGAAATTGGTCACTTGCTGGCAGGCTGACGAGGTGCACTGACACCCATGGGGTAGATGCTCCTTTTCAGGTTGCCTCCAGAGGTGCATTCCCCCACCAGAGGCACCACAGGAGCTCTATCTTCACACTTGCCCAGGAACACAAATTGCCAGGCTGAAGGAAAATTGCCGTCAGGGACACACACCTCAGCACATCACCGTGCCCTTCATTAATTGCCAGTCACCCTTTGGTGATTAATTATTTAGCCAAATTGGACAAATTTTTCCACATGGGTGAGAAGATGTTGAGTTAATAAAGCAGAAAGCTGCTGGTAGCACGCCCTCGTTTTCCCTCGGTTGGGCTGCGCAACAGATTTCTCTCCTCCTGATTTGCAGCTCGGCGCAAAACTCGCAGCGCTGGCTCCACTTGTTGCTTTCCAAGGTGGTGGCTGCCAGGCCAGTCCTTTAGCAGGAAACCTGATGCTGCTCACCCTGTGCCTTTAAGGTGTTTAAATTGACTGGTAGATAGGGGAGCTGATGATCCCTGGCTTGTTTTCCGTGTCTCTGTGAGAGCTGAGCCCTGGTGCGACACCGAGTAAGGAGAGACAGGAGGTTGCTTTGCCAAATCCTGGCTTCAAGGGTTGGCGTCTCTCCAGCAGTGATGGCATCGATGGGGATCGTGGATATCAGAAAGAAATTCTTTGCAGGAAGGGTGGTGAGAGGCCCGAGCAGATTGTCCAAGGTGATGCCAGGGGGGAACACCTCCCCGCAGCTGGTCAAGACCAGGCTGGACAAAGCCTTCAGCAACCTGCTCCCTCCCCATGGAGGGGGGACTGGAACTAGAGGGTCATTGATCACAGAATCTCAGAATGAGCCTCGGAAGCTCATCCAGTGCAACCCCCCTGCCAGAGCAGGATCACATTAGATACTAGAAGAAACTTCTTCAATGGAAGGGTTCTCAAATGCTGGAACAGGCTCCTCAGAGAGGTGGTTGAATCCCCACCCCTGGAAGTGTTCCAGAGAGGCAGAGATGTGGTGCTGAGGGCCATGTGTGGTGCTGAGGGCCATGGTTTAGCACCAGACTTGGGAATGTTGGGCTAATAGTTGGGTTCAAGGACCTTAAAGATCTTTTCCAAGCTAAACAATTCTGACTATATCAGGTTTTTTGCTCACTCCTGAACTCAGGCACAAGCCCATGCAGCACAGAGCTTGTCAGAAGCTCTCTCATACATCCTGCTCCATCTGTTCTCCAGGAGAATCCTCCTCCTTCAGCAGGATGATTGTCTTGCTTCTCTCCAAGCCTTGCTTGGTGCTTAGCTCTCCCCTGCCAGTCCTCTGAGGTGCTGAGCCCCACAGCTGGCTGCTTTCAGACGGCACCGACTGCTCAGCACTGCTGACAGTGAGGCCGCAGGACTTGTGGTGCTGCCAAATCAGAGAGGCTGCTAATCTGTCCCTAGTTAAGTCCTGGCCTTAGATGTAGCTCATGTTTCATTCATGCTTGGATCCCAAACCCCAGAGCAATTGAGTCTTCTAATAATGCACATCAGCATGGACAGGCTTGATCAGAACTGGGTTTGTGCGCTCTGAGAGGTCTGCATGCACCTAAGCTGTGCTGAAACCCACATCACCTTGGCTTGTGCTGGTTGCCCCCCAAACCTCCTGTTTCTTACACCTTTTGGAAAACAGAAATTAGGAGAGAAGAAGAATCTTGTGCTGTGGCCTTTTTTTAATGCCACTTTCATTGCCTTTTGGCCTCAGGTGCTCCCCAGACACCAGTTCTCAAACTGATTTCAGCTACCTGTTGCCTTGCTGCTTGTGTCAGGAGAAGAAAAAAATGCTGCCTGGTTTTAGCAAGTGCAAGTTTGACTGCAGCATTTTATGTGTGGATTTAGGGGATTGGGGAAATAAGGTCACGTGAGAACTTTTCAGACTAAATCATGCCCAGCCCACCCTGCTTCAGAAAGCTCCTCTGAAATACAGTATTGAGGTTTGGGTCTCCTGGGGCCACTGAGATGTTCAAGGCTGGTTCACAAAGTTGAGTGAAGGGAGGCTGGGGGAACAGGAGAAGAGAGAGCTGAGGGAGATCTCACTGCTCTCTTCCACCACCCAAAGAGGTCTAGAGGTTAGGTGAAGCCAGACTGCTCTGAGAGATGCACAGTGAAAGGACAGGAGGCTGCAGACGTGGTCCACGGGAAGGACTAGAGGCAACAGGCATCATTCATGCGAAGGACAAGAGGCAGCAGACATGGTCCATGGGAAGAACTAGAGGAAACAGGCATCATTCATGGGAAGGACAGGAGGCAGCAGACATGGTCGATGGGAAGGACTAGAGGCAACAGGAATCATTCATGGGAAGGACAGGAGGCAGCAGACATGGTCGATGGGAAGGACTAGAGGCAACAGGAATCATTCATGGGAAGGACAGGAGGCAGCAGACATGGTCGATGGGAAGGACTGGAGGCAACAGGCATCATTCATGGGAAGGACAAGAGGCAGTAGACATGGTCCATGGGAAGGACTAGAGGCAACAGGCATCATTCATGGGAAGGACAAGAGGCAGTAGACATGGTCCATGGGAAGGACTAGAGGCAACAGGCATCATTCATGGGAAGGACAAGAGGCAGTAGACATGGTCCATGGGAAGGACTAGAGGCAACAGGCATCATTCATGGGAAGGACAAGAGGCAGTAGACATGGTCCATGGGAAGGACTAGAGGCAACAGGCATCATTCATGGGAAGGACAAGAGGCAGTAGACATGGTCCATGGGAAGGACTAGAGGCAACAGGCATCATTCATGGGAAGGACAGGAGGCAGCAGACAGTCTCATAGAGATGATGAGTGCAAGGCAAAAGTGCTTCATGAGAATGTTAATGCAAAAGTGGAACCCAGAGAAGAGGGAAAGCTTCGTCTCTGGGGGTACTCAAAACTCAGCAGGACAAGAGCCTGTGCAGCCTGACCTACCTGAAAGCAGTAGCTCTACTCTGGGCAGGAACCTCCAGCCCAAGTTATCCCACGATCCCATGACAAGAAAATCCAAATGAATCTCCATATTCAGTGTTCCAAACTTCTGTTTTAACTGAACAGTTGCCCCCATGCTGGGCCACCAGTTGAAGGGCTGTGCCTGGGGTGGCCAGAGTCTGCCCTTAGAACGCATAAGAAGGGAGGCTTAGGTGGGAAGGTTTGGCTGCTGGTTTTAGTTCCCCTTCACACCACTTTGGTTTGCTTCTGGGTGTTGTTTCCTTGGATTTATTCCATGCAGCACTTCACAGGCAGCCCTCTAAAATCCTAAGCTGGGTTTTGATTAACATCTCTTTATTGATGCTGGGGGCGTTTCAGTCACCTCTGTCTGTCCCTGCCCTGCTGTGGTGGTATGGGGATGTATGGGGATGTATGGCAGTGCAGAGACCAGGCTTTGCTGCTGACCTGGCTTAAAATGCCCATGGCAGGGGGTTTGGAACTAGATGATCCTTGTGGTCTCTTCCAACCCTGACTGATTCTATGATTCTATGCAAATAACTGGGAAAAAAACCCCAAAAAAACAACAACCTAAGAGCCCCCAGAAAACTTCCATCCGACGGTGTCACAAGGTAGCAGCACACTGAAGGCTGTGGGATGTGAGATGGTACTGAAAGAATCAATCACTCCTGGCTAGTTGGGTGCGTTAGTGTTTCGTTTTTGAGGCTAAATCGCTCACATTCAAGGGCTTTGAAAAGCAGTTTTCACAAGTCTTTCTGGACCTTTAGGCATTTTAATGACGGTGGTTTGGGGTTTGTTGGTTTTTTGTTGTTTGTTTTTTTTTTCTCCCAAACCAGCCTTATTTCCTCCTCTAAGTTCCCATAAAAGAAATGCAAATCTCTCTTCCACTGGGCTGGAAATTTCTCCTGTTGTTTGCAATGCATTTCCTGTGACCCAGTGGAAAGGAAAGTGCTGTTCCCACTGCGTTTAGAGCTGGTGGAGGTCAAAGCCATTTAATCAGGTTATGCTGTTTCAATCACATTTACATTTTTAATGCAAAGCTCAGGTCGGTTTCACACTAGAATGACAGAGCTTGTCAGAAGCTCTCTCCTACATCCTCCTCCCCTCTGGTTTTGTAACAAGCTTTAGCTGTCCTGGGCTTTTGAGCTTTCTCCCCAGCCTTAGACAGTCTATTGGTAACTTAGAAGGTAACTTTTCCTCCACTGGGTTGCTAAAATGCTGCAGAATGCTGACCACACGAGTGTTGAACAGCTTTTGACTGGGAGCTGGTGTTGAAGGCTGCATTAAAAGCCTGTTGCTGCTGTGGCTCACCTAACAATGATGCCCCAGATGGTTTGCCTAGGTCCTTGCTGCCCTTTTCAGGGGAAGAGGATCACCATCTTCACTCAGGATCCCACTCAGACCATGAGCTCTCTCAGTAGTCTGCTTCCCTCACAAAGGCTCACCAGTTCACAGCTTCAGTAAGACACCATTTGTGATCTTGCTGTGAGGAAGCCAGGCTAGAAAGTCCTGCTTGTGAAAGATACTTGTCACAGGAGCTGCAGGAGGAGCCTGCCCTGTCTCACTCCCTTCTGGAAGCCTTGTGCTTGCTCTTTTCCCTAAAAGCAGCTTTCACACAACAGGCCTTCTTCCCAAGAAGATGCTAGGGGTTCATTAACTTAGGACATAATGACACAGCAGGCAGCTGAGTGTTTTCTGATGCCCATGGGGTCCTAAGTGTTGGAAGGGACCTCCAGAGATCATTGAGTCCCACCCCTCTGCTACAGCAGGAGCATAGAATCCAGTGCAGGTTGCACAGGAACACATCCAGACAGGTCTTGAAAGTCTCCAGAGAAGGAGACTCTCTGGGCAGCCTGTGCCACTGATCTTTGAGCTTTATGGTAAATAAGTTAATCCTCATGTTGAGGTGGAACTTCTGTGCTGTAGTTTACATCAGTTTAGAATCATAGAATCATCAGTCAGGGTTGGAAGGGACCACAAAGATCATCTAGTTCCAACCCCCCTGCCATCCCAGCTTGCTCAAGGCCTCATCCAACCTGGCTTTGAACACCTCTAAGGAGGGGACAGCCACAACCACCCTGGGCAACCTGTGCCAGTGTCTCCCCACTCTCACTGCCAAGAATTTCCTCCTAATCTTAGCCTCTCCTCCTCAAGCCTCCTTCCCTCTCATCCTGTCACTCCCAGCCCTTGTCAAAAGTCCCTCCCCAGCTCTCCTGTAGCCCACTTCAGGTACTGGAAGGCCACTGGAAGGTCTCTCTGGAGCCTTCCCTTCTCCAGGCTGTACAGCCCCAGGCCTCCCAGCCTGTCTGCACAGGAGAGGTGCTCCAGCCCTCTCATCATCCTTGTGGCCTCCTCTGGCCTTGCTCCAGGAGCTTATATCCAATACCAAAGTCAGGCTTAATTATTGATGACCGAAGTGCTGTAATCTTTTACTTAGTAGCAAAACACAGCCTGAATGTCTCTCAGGTTGTGTCAGATTGACAGAGCATCACTGTCAAAGTCATTGCCAAGTGTGCAGTGAGGGATCAAGTGCTTGTGTACCAGAGCCAGAAAGGTGAATATTCAGATGAGACTCTCAGTTTCCTTTGATAAAGAGCCAGGAATTCCAGGCTCATGAACTGATTGATGGAAGTTGCCCTTGTCATGAAGGAAATGGTAAACAGCTTCAGCATAATGAATTACAAGCAGAGCTTGTACTAGGCAGTGATGGGGGAGATGATGGAAAGGTCATTTTGTCCTAATGCAGAGCTCTTCTCGAGCAGATACTGCTTGGGCTTGGGTGTGATTTGCTTTGTCAATGACCCCAAGACATCAAGATTTTCACAACTGAGCATCACTCCTAAGTGCAGATAGGTTTGGCATTCAAGTGCTTTCTCCAGTAGCACAAAATCTGTCTCTGAAGTTTCCTCTTGCTTCTCCTAATCGCTTCCCAGCAAGGAAGAGCTCATAAATGGTGCCAGCTGTTGGAACAGCAATACAAACTGGTGGCTCTCTGGGCTGAATGGTATCTCACTGAGCCTTTTCACCAAGGTTTGCATGGAGAGGTTGTTGAGGCTTTGCTTTTCCCATGCTGAAGATCTCCAGTGTGAGAGAGGCTGCCCCTCAGCCACAGACAAGAATTGTTCAGTCCCCACAATGGAAGGAAGGGGTCAGAGGAAGCAATACCAGCTCAAGGTGCTCATCTCTCAGATCCCTCTTAGTGAATCTCTGATAGGCTGTGCCACAGATTCACAGATTGCATTGGGTTGGAAGAGGCCCTCAAAGGTTGTCTGGTCCAACACCCCTGGCAGGCAGCAGAGACATCTGCAACTAGAGCTGGCTGCCCAGGGCCACATCAAGTCTGATCTTGAAGGTTTCTAGGGACAGATCCTCAAGCACATCCCTGGGCAACCTGTGTCAGTGTCTCACCACCCTCATTGTGCAGAACTTCCCCCTGATGTCCAACCAAAATCTCTCCAGCTCCTGTTTCAAACCATTGCCCCTCCTCCTATCACCAAAGGCCCTCCCCAGCCTTCCTGTAGGTCCCTTTCAGATATTGAAATGCAGCTCTAAGGTCTCCCTGGATCCTTCTCTTCTCCAGGCTGAACAGCCCCAAAGAAAGCAAACTCCCAAGTTGAAAGAAGGGGTAGAAACCTTAAGTAGAGAGGTCATGGCTAATGTGCATTTGGAGTGGTGGCCTGCCAGGAGCTCACTGCTGCTTGTGCAGAGCATGGAGGAGAAATCCAGAAGTGCCTCTTTGTAATGCTCTGTCAAGGTCTGGCTTGGCTGAGGCAGCAAGACAGAGCCAATAACCCCACACATGGCTCCTCCTCCTCTGTGCCGAGGTGCGCAGCTCTGCAGCCCTCCACGGCTTCCACAGGCGCCTCCGAGAGAGCAGGGGAGTTAATAAGGCCTTCTGGAGAGCAGGCTTCAAGCTTCACAGCACAAACGTGGGGATTATTTGGCCTCTTGGTGGTATTCTAAAAGTAGAAGCTGCCCAAGAAGTCGCTGTGTCTGCAGCTGGTGCTTGCCAGAAACGCTTGTACCATCTATATGGATGAGTGGAGAGAAGGAGGAGGTGGGAGGGTGGTGGTGGGGGGGGAAAGGCCTCGGAGGGGAAGCAGCTGAGGAGATACAAATGAAAATTCAATTAAACAGAAGACAAGGAAAATTCCAACCAGCACCGACGCCCTGCTCAAGGCTGCCCACGAAGTCTTCATTTCGCCTCTGAGCCGAGCAGAGAGGAAGGAGGCAGCGCTGAAGAAAACAAATGACTGCCCTGGAAGGAGCTGAATTAGATGACCAGGATGATAAAAACATTCAAATAAGGATCTGCTTTTCTGAGGTGCCTAGGGCTTGTAGCAAATTCAACCAGAACAATAGATCTTGGCCTTGTAACCGTTCCAGAGCTGGTCTGACGTGCAGGAATTTGTTTCTGTCCTAGAGGGCTGAGTTTATTTGCCAACTGGAAGGCTTGAAGTGGACAATGAACTTAATGCCCCTGTTGCTTTCCACCTCAAGTAGACATCAGAACGATGCCGACTGGAGATGTGAAACTCCAGGATGGTAGCATTTGGCCCTGCCTTTACCTGCTGCCCTCAGTGTAGCTGGTGTGGGGTAGAGAAATGGACCCGTGGGGGTTGCTCTGGTTGCTGCTGGTTTCCCTTTTCATGGCAAAGGGCTCGCGAGTGCTCGGTGTCATCTCTTGCAGCAAAGAAGCTGAAAGCTCTTTTCTTTCTTCAGATAAACTGTCAGTCCTCCAGAAAGTGGCTGTCATCAATTTATTTCAGCTTTGGTTTGCTCTTTGCCAGCTGTGTGAGGAGCATGTTCAATGTAACCACTCATTCCCAGCAGCTTCATTTCTCCCATAAGCATTTTGCTTCTTTTGGGGGTGTCGCCACAATCCCTTTTCAACGCCTGCTAATAGTAATTGAAAGCCATTTTAAGCTTGCATGTAGTATCAGGGCTTCAGCTGTGTTTTATTTCTGTAAAGCAGAGATAATAGTGAGCTCTGACAGACAGCAGGGAGCTAAACAACAGCCAAGGCTACCACGCTTTTGGAAACCTCCACTGCTAGAGGAAACTCAGTCTATAGGCTAGATCCAGAACCTACTGGATCTGGACTTTAGTGTGGAGAAGAGCAGCTCTAGAGAGGATCTGACTGATGCTCAGGAAGAGCTAAAGGGTGGAGGGCAAGAGGATGGGGCCAGACTCTTGTCAGTGGTGCCCAGGGACAGCACAAGGGGCAGCAGGTATAGGCTGGAACCCAGGAGGCTCCATCTGAACTGAAGGAGAAACTTCTTTGGTGTGAGGGTGCTGGAGGCCTGGAGCAGGCTGCCCAGAGAGGTTGTGGAGTCTCCTTCTCTGGAGAGAGTCCAAACCTGCCTGGCCATTGTGCTCCTGGGCGACATGCTCTGGGTGCCCTGCTTTAGCAGGGGCTTGGACTAGATGATCTCCAGAGGTTCCTTGCAACCTCTACCATGCTGGGATTCTGACATTCTGTGGCTCAGTGGGCTCAGGCTAGATTATCTCCAGAGGTTGCTTCTGACCCCTGTCATGCTGGGATTCTGAGATTCTGTGACTCAGTGGGCTCAGGCTAGATTATCTCCAGAGGTTGCTTCCAATCCCTGTCATTCTGGGATTCTGTGTCTTCAACAGGATTCTGATCAGGTTCTGAATGCAAAGTGTAAGCAGCAGTGGCCAGAAAGAAGTTAGGCATAAAATTGTCAGGAGCTTTGCTTTGTCAAAGAAGGTGCCCAGGTCTTCAGGCTGTGTTTGAGGGAGATGTTAATCCTGCTATAGAAAGCAAAGTGGGACAGGAGTGAATGGGTGCTGTCTGGGTAGGACTAACATGTTTAGACTAAGGGGTCTTCTAGACCATTAGGGAGGGGATGTCAACTCTGTTGGGAAGTAGAAATCAGCTACTAGGGGTAACAGGCACAAATTTGAACATCAGAAGTTCCATCTAAACATGAGGAGGAGCTGCTTTGATTTAAGAGTGATGGAGCACTGGAGCAGGCTGCCCAGAGAGGTGGCAGAGTCTCCATTTCTGGAGACATTCCAAGACCAGCCTGGACATGTTCCTGTGTGACCTTCTCTAGGTGACCCTGCCTTGGTGGGAGGGTTGGACTGGATGATCTCCAGAGGTCCCTTCCAGCCCCTGTCCTTCTGGGATGCTATCTGCTGGGTTCCTGGTTCTTAATTCTTTGAGCTGATCCCACCTTTGTGCTCAGGGGATCCCAATGAGTGGCACTTGAAGCAGGCAGACCCAAGTCATTACATTATCACCTTGAGGCCAAGGCTTCAAGTGAAAAGAGATTTGGCTTGTTCCTTACACTGCTTGGCCCCTGTCCTTCATGTCCTGCCATTATAACAGAGGATTATCTGCACTGGAGGTTTTCTTCATTTCCTTTGGCGGGGGGCTTGGGGGGCGTGTGTGAATTTTCATTGAGGGCAGGCAGAGCTGGCAGGAGGAGATTGGCTGCAGTGCTGGCGCCTTTGTTATCCGCCCAGCAGAGCCTGACATCCCCTGACACTGCCGGGGGCTTGGCGAGGAGCTCTTCTTTATTGCAGTGTGTGGGAGACATTGTCTTCTGAGAGGGAGGAGAATTGGCCCTTTATTGCCCGGGAGTCACTGGGCAGTAGTCAGCAGGCAGCAGTAGCTGGGCTTTGTTGAGATGTTGGCTTCTGGGCCAGCGCCTTTGTTGGGCTCATCTTTTCTTTCCCTCTGCCTCCCTTTGGTGGGGTTTAAGGTGGATCCAGGCTCTCTGTCTCTCCCAAACCCTCTGCCTTTCTACCACAGGCATACAAACAGGGGGATTTCTATTTTTCCAGCTTAGGGGTCTCCTTAAAGCTCCCTTCCCTGAGATCACAGGGTGGGGGTTGGAAGGGATCTCTGGAGAACATCCAGTCCAACCCCACCGCTAAAGCAGGGGCACCCCCAGCAGGGTCACAATGTCCAGGTGGGGTTGGAATCTCACCGAAGAGGGAGAGACTCCACAGCATCTCTGGGCAGCTTGCTCCAGGCCTCCAGCACCCTCCCAGCAAAGCAGTTTCTCCTTCTGTTTTGGTGGCAAGAATCTCCCTAGCTTCTGAGAGCGAGGCAGCTTCTGTCCTGTTGCGGCTTGCCTTAGCTCCTTGGGTTCCTCCACTCCATCTGCAGCCCATGAATGGTCTGTGCTGCTCCGGCAGGCAGCGTGAGCTGCTTTCAGCATTGCCTTACACCCACGCAAGAAGGGCTGTGGCTTGCTGGTTTGCACCAAAGCTGCAGCAAAGCACCGCGGCCTCGGCTTCGCCACAGAGCCCTTGGAACACCCCCGGCCCCTGCCAGGTCTGCAGTGAGGTGGAAGCCAGCTGGTGTAGCTGCCTCGCTTCTTCCCACAGCCTGGGCACTGCCCACACACACCCCCCACCCCAGTAAGGGGCACCTTCTGAACACAAGGACAAGCCATGGGGACGCTGTGGAGCAGAGAGCAGCCTGCACTGGATTGGCTCCCAAAGTGAGGCAAAAGGAGCTTTGGGGGTTTGGTGTCAAGCCCTGGGCCAGCAGCAGTGTCGGTGTGGCAACTGCCAGCAGCTTTTTCTCTTTGGCATCAGGCAAGCACTAAGCTGGACTCCTGTGACAGGTTCCTCACTCAATCAGCCCAACTTGGCCCAAGGGCAGCATTTTCCATGTCTTGCTCATCCCAGAAATGCCTTCAGTTTGGAAATACAAAGGCAGAGGTGGCTAGAGAGACACCAATCTCAGACTCAGCTCTGGACCTGAGACTTGCAGGGCAGCTCCTCCAAGACACAAACCCAACCTCCATCACACAGGCTCACAGGATGTCAAGGGCTGGAAGGGACCCAAGGAGATCATCCAGTCCAAACCCCCTGCCAGGGCATGACCAGACAATCTAGCACAGATCACAGAGGAACACATCCAGATAGGCCTTGAACGGCTCCAGAGAAGGAGACTCCACAACCTCTCTGGGCAGCCTGTGCCAGTGCTCTGGGACCCTTATAGTAAAGAAGTTGGACCTTGTGTTGAGGCAGAACCTCTTTTGCTGCAACTTACACCCATTGCTCCTTGTCCTATCCCAGGGAGCAAGTGAGCAGAGCCTGTCCCCCCCTCTCCTGACCAGCCCTAAGGTATTTATAGACATTTATTAAGTGCCCTCTCAGTCTTCTCTTTTCCAGACTAAGCAGCCCCAGGTCCCTCAGCCTCTCCTCATAAGTCATGCCCTCCAGTCCCCTAATCATCCTCATAGCCCTGATCAGCTGCTGCTTTCCTCTGCCTGGGTGCAAGAGCCATGCAGCCACCCTCCACACACAGAGACAGCCTTCCTTCCCCTTGCTGCCTCATCTCACCGGTGCAAGGCTCCAGGAGCTGCAGTCCGTGGACCAGCTCCCAGGACCAAACATGCTGCAGAGGTCTGCACCATGCTTCAGAGCAGGGTTTGGCCACCTATGTTGTTCCTGGATAAATCCTGGCCTCTGTCCTGTTAGGGTGAGTGCTCAGGTAGAGAAGCAGAGGGCCAGGTGACTCACCAGGCAGTGCTGCATTCCTCAGCTAAGAGGTTCTGCTATAAATACATTTTTTTCCATGGAAGGGAGACTACGTGAGCATCTGGACTGCCTTTGCTTATCCTTTTGGGATCTCAGGAACATGTCAGTGGTGAAGCAAAAGGGGCAGAGTAGTTAATCATGTGGCTAGCAGGGATAGCTGGGAAATGCTGCTTGCTGGCCAGGCTGGAAGTGTGACTTCAAACCCCAAATGAGAGAACTTAGGGGCTGTAGATTTGTGCCAAGATAACTGATTCAGGGCTTGACATCTCTGGGAGCCTAGCAGATGGAGAAGCTGCCTGACAGATACCCAAACCAATTTCATCTGATACTGAACTTTCCATTTCCAAGCTGATTTCTTGCATTATGAATCTTTTAAGCACATCTGTCTGCAGGTGCTGCAATAAAAGGGGAAACAAAGCTCTTAGCACAGCAGGGGAAGGAGAATAACCTGGGAGGTTATAAGCTTGTACGGAACAAGCTGGGAGCATCCTCAGCCTGCCCAGCCTAGCTGAGGTATGGAGGGTCCTTGAGGCAGGCCAGGAACTGGAAGGAGAGCCTGTGCCAAAGGCCAGAAGTGTGCCAGTGTATGCAGGACTTAGCTGCAGGCAGAATCCCAGCATGGGGGAGGCTGGAAAGGGACCTCTGCAGATCATCCAGTCCAAACCCACTGCTAGAGCAGGGGCACCCACAGCAGCTTGCCCAGGATCAAAATGGCAAGGAGGGTGTTGGAAGCTCTCCAGAGGAAGAGACTCCACAACCTTTCTGGGCAGCCTGTGCCAGTGCTCTGGGACCCTTCCAGTCAAGATGTTGCCCCTTGTGTTGAGCTGCAACCTCCTGTGCTGCAGCTTCCATCCATTGCTCCTTGTCCTATCCCAGGGAGCAGTGAGCAGAGCCTGTCCCCCTGCTCCTGACCCCCAGCCCTCAGATAGTTACAAACATTGATTAAATCTCCTCTCAGTCTTCAGACTAAGCAGCCCCAGGTCCCTCAGCCTCTCCTCCCCAGGCAGTGCTCCAGTCCCCTCAGCATCCTCGTAGCCCTCCACTGGACGCTCTCCAGCAGGTCCCTGTCCCTCTTCATCTGGGGAGCCCAGAACTGAAGGCAGTACTCAAGATGAGGTCTCAGCAGGGCAGAGTAGAGGGGGAGGAGAACCTCCCTTGATGAAGAGGAGGCTCTGAGGTGACCTTCTTGTGGCCTTCCAGGATCTGAAGGGGGCCTACAGAAAAGCTGGGGAGGGACTTTTTAGGCTCTCAGGTAGTGAGAGGACTTCACAGCTGGAGCAGTTACTGGAGGGCACTAATCCCTCTGCACTGCCCATGGCCTGTGGGATGAGTCCTCTCCCTCTCTCCAGCAGCCAAACTTGTGGCTTCTCAGGCCGGCTTAAAGCTCGGCGGAACCCAGACCTTGTCATTTGTTTTCACTGTTACTATTATTTTTCTATTTCGAAGCAGAGTTTGCTGCTGTGAGCTCCCCACTGCTTGCTCACAAAGGCGAGCAGGGGAAATAGTTATTTTTCATCCTGAACCTTTTGTCCTTTTCATTTTTCTGATCCACGTGAGGCGACTTTGCTGGTCATTAGCCGAGTTAGTAAAGCGAGCTCCTTTTGTTGGGCAAGAGCAGGGAAACATCAAATGTCTGGTTCCATGGTAGCAATTTGCTCTTGAAAGAAAAGCCTGCCTCCATAAGTTGCTACCCTCAGCTATATTTGTCCTAGTAAATAAACATCATCAGGATCTGAGCACAAATCCATGTTGCTGGGCCCTGTTTAGCTATGCTGAGACTGTGGCAGGCTGACAAAATTCCCTCCTCGTTCTGTCTCCCTCACGTCTGGCAGGTTTCTGCTCTACCTAGCCCAGGATGTCTCCTTTTAGGCACTGATCAGCACAAGCAAACAGCCCTGGGGAGGCATCCCCAGCATGCAAAGCTCTCTCTGCCCTCGGTGGCTTTGCAGGCTTTGTGGCAGTGGAAGGGTTTGCCTCTTGTGGTGCCTTGGAAGGGTGGATTTGCATAGAGGGAAGTGTGGTTTGCCAGCTCGGGGTTCACAGGGCACAGAGGAGAGCCACAAGAGTGATGAAGGGACTGGAGAGGAAGGCTGATGAAGCTGAGGGAGCTGGGGTTGGTTAGCCTGGAGGAGAGGAGGCTCAGGGGGAGACCTTATCACACTCTACAGCTACCTGAAGGGAAGTTGTAGTAAGGTGGGGGGCAGGCTCTGTTCCCAGGCAGCTTGTGCCAACATAGAATCATAGAATGGTTTAGGTTGGAAGTGACCTTAAAGATCATCCAGTTCCAACCCCTCTGTGCCATAGGCAGGGACACCTCCCACTAGAATAGGTTGTTCAAGGCCTCATCCAGCCTGGCCTTCAACACATCCAGGGAGGGAGCAGCCACAACCTCCCTGGGCAACCCGTTTCAGTGTCTCACCACCCTCACTGTGAAGAACTTCCTCCTAACACCCCGTTTAAATCTTTTCTCTGCCAGTTTGAACCCATTCCCCCTTGTCCTGTCATTACAAGACTTTGTCAATAGTCCCTCCCCAGCCCTCCTGTAGGCCCCTTCAGATACTTCAGATGAGAGGGCATGGTCTGAAGCTGCCTTAGGTAGGATGTTAGGAAGAACTTCCTCACAGAAAGAGGAATTAGACACTGGAATGGGCTGCCCAGGGAGGTGATGGAGTGGCCATTCCTGGAGGTGGCTTGGATGTGGCCAGTGTGGTGGTGTTAGGTCACAGGCTGGAGCTGATGATCTCAGAGTTCTGTTCCAGCCTCAATAATTCTGTGATTCTATGCCCACACTGCTTAAGGACAGTAAGAGACACCTGCTGGCTTAAGCAGGCCAGAAGAAGCCCTGGGGCTCTCTCTTTGGGAGGGAGATCCAGGATATCCATAAAAGGGTCATTAACCATTTGGCCACGGGCTGCTCTGCTTAACAGTGAGATTCCTCACTTGAACCTCAAAACATCAGAATCAGTGCTCCTTCCCTGACAGGCAGCAGGACCCAAAATAAACCAGAGCAGCAGCAGGAGACCAAGTGAAACACGACAGTGACATTTGTTCCACTTGGAGCAGCAGAGCCACCACTAATTTGGGCTGGAAGATGGGGACACGTGGCAAGGGTGGTTGGATGGGTTCAGTAGATAAGCACAGTGGGTGCCACACACTCAGCCTGTGCCAGTGCTCTGGGACCCTTATAATAAAGAAGTTCTTCCTTGTGTTGAGCTGGAACCTCCTGTGCTGCAGCTTCCATCCGTTGCTCCTTGGCCTATCCCAGGGAGCAGTGAGCAGAGCCTGTCCCCCTCCTCCTGACCCCAGCCCTCAGATATTGATAAACATTGATTAGATCCCCTCAGTCTTATCTTCTCCAGACTAAGCAGCCCCAAGTCCCTCAGCCTCTCCTCCCCAGGCAGTGCTCCAGTCCCCTCAGCATCTGCTGGACCCTCTCCAGCAGATCCCTGTCCCTCTTCAACTGGGGAGCGTAAAACTGAAGGCAGTATTGAAGATGGGGACTCAGCAGGGCAGAGTAGAGGGGGAGGAGAACCTCCCTTGATGCACTGGACAAATCTTCCTAATACACCCCAGGATCCCCTTAGCCTTCTTGGCCAGCAAGGCACATTGCTGTCCCATGGACAACTTGTGAGGCAGGTCCCTCTCCTTAGGGCTGCTCTCCAGCATCTCACCTCCCTGATGCTGGAGATGTCCCTGCTTGTTGTGAGCTTTGAGGGCCCCTTCCAAGCCAATGCATTCTGTGCTACACTTCTCCAGTGTAGGCCAAGCCCCAGGAGTGGCAGAGGATGGTTGAGAAGAGTGGCAGAAGGAAATTGGCCAGAAAGTGGATGTGGGGTGGGCGTGAGGAGCGTGGCACAGTGCCACTCACAACACTTCAGCACTCAGTGGGAGAGCAAAATTGGCTTAAGTGAGAACAACTTAACAGGGACTCGTGGCGGGGGTGGGAGCAGCAGAACCGGCTCTGAAAATGGCCTTTTTCTCAGCAGAGAAGAAAAGAGGGAGGGCGGGAAAGGATCTGCTTGGGGTGAGCTGCGAGTACCAGCCCCAGGGCAACAAAGAGCTCTGTTTGCAGGATGTGCCCGGAGGAAAATGCAGATCTGTTCCAGCCTCCCGGAGCTCCCCTTCTATCTCCTCGACTTTTCTGCCACCCTCCTTCTGCCAGCCTCACACCCCAGCACAGCCCAGAAGAAGTCTTTTAGGGCTTGTTGATTAAAACCATGCCAGGGAAGTGCAGCGCCAGAGCTGGAGGCCATTGGCAGCTCCCAGCCCCTCTGAT
>VWZI01013885.1:113566-137828 GCA_013396835.1 Psilopogon haemacephalus | reverse complement strand
TACCAAAAAAAAAAAAAAAAGCAGTGGAAGAGAATGGGGAAGAGAAACCTGGGAAGTGAATAAAGGCTGTCATTTTAATGAGGGGTTCCCTTCTGCCCATCTCTTGCTCCGTTCTGTACAGCCTGAAATATGCCTAAATATTGTATACCGCTGTAAATCAATATTTCACTTCATCTTATGCTGAACATTATAGAAATCTTTTCCTTAGTATGCTGAGCATTTTGCATATGCAAATACTCACACGTCTGAACCTGCTGAAGCCCACAGGATTGCCCAGGGGCTAAAAATGAGGTAGCTAAAATGAGAGGAAATGGCCTGGAATTGTGTCAGGGAGGAGTTAGGTTGGACAGCAGGAAAAATTTTTTGACTGAAAGAGTGGTCAGGGATTGGAACAGGCTGCCCAAGGAGGTAGGGGAGGTGTTTAAGGGATGTGTGGGCATGGCATTGTGGAACAGGGTTTAATGGGCAGGGTGGTGTTGGACAACAGGAAAAAATGATTGAAAGAATCGTCAGGGATTGGAACAGGCTGCCCAAGGAGGTGGGGGAGTCACCATCCTTGGAGGTGTTTAAGGGATGTGTGAGCATGGCATTGTAGGTTTAGTGGCCATGGTGGTGTTGGGTTGCTGATTGGACTGGATGGTCTCAAAGGGTATTTCCAGATATGATTCCATGATTCCATGGTTTCTGCTTGCAGGATTGGGCTGTTCTGTGCTTGAGCACAGTCCCCAGGCTGTCTGTGGTAGAGCTCTGCCTCCCGGGAAGCCAGGCAGAGACATCTGCTGAGCCCCTTTGGAGCCAGAGACTCTCCTCGTTTCCATGCCTGCAATCCAGTGGGATTACCCCACTACTCACCCAGCAGGATGTTTTGCTTGATGAGCGATTTGCTTTGATGGGGCAAGGCTAAATGGAGAGCTGAGAAGAACACCTGTCTGCAGCATTGTGCTTAGCCGAGTCAGGCTAGCAGAATTGCTCTGTTCCATAGGTAGGGAGGTGGAGGTGGGAACAGGTTGAGCAACCTACTTGTGCAGGTCCCAGGTCAAACCCAGAGGGTCTCCCCCCACTCCCTTCTCCACATCCTAACTGCAAATCCTCACTTCTCCAGGCACTCCCCTTCCTTTCAGCAAATTCAGGGCTTGTGAAAAGGAGTTTTCCACACTGGGTGCCTCTTGGAGAGGCTTTGTAGCTCTCAGCAGCTGCCCCTCCTTTTGTCCCATAGAAAAGCAGAGCTTTTTGCAAAGCTGAGCCTAGGGAAGAGGAAGAGTAGGGTGCCTGACACCACCGTGTTTTGAACAAAGAATTGTGAAGGCTCAGAAGCAGTCAAGTGCCAGCGAAGCCTGCAGCCTTAGGAAGGAGATGCTGGAGGGACTCTGTCATGGTCACTTATGTTCTCAGAAAACATCCAGCATGACTTCTTGATACCTTTGGGTCTTGGAGGAAATGAATTTGGAGCCCCTGTTACAGGAGGGATGTGGACATGGTGGAGTGTGTCCAGAGAAGGGCCACGAAGATGCTCAGAGGGCTGCAGCACCTCTGCTGTGAGCACAGACTGAAGGAGTTGGGGCTGTGCAGGCTGGAGAAGAGGAGGCTCCCAGGGGACCTTCTTGTGGCCTTCCAGGATCTGAAGGGGGCCTACAAAAAAGGTGGGGAGGGACTTTTTAGGCTCTCAGGTAATGAGAGGACTAGGGGGAATGGAGCAAAGCTGGAGGTGAGGAGATTCAGATTGGATGTGAGGAGGAAGTTGTTGAGCATGAGAGTGGTGAGGCCCTGGAATAGGTTGCCCAGGGAGGTATTTGGGGCCACTTCCCTGGAGGTGTTTTTGGCCAGGCTGGCAGAGGCTGTGGGCAGCCTGCTCTAGGGTAGGGTGTCCCTGGGCATGGCAGGGGGGTTGGAACTGGCTGATCCTTGTGGTCCCTTCCAACCCTGACTGATCCTATGATTCTGTGATTCACTGAGCTTTCACATCACATACTGCTGTGGAGCTGTGGCTGGCCTGCAAGCCTCTTAACTGATTACCTGCTGGATTTTAAGTAACTGAAAGAAAGGGGGAAAAAAACCCAAAATCCAACCAACCAACCAAACAGAAAAATCCCTCTTTGAAGCCTAATCTAAGCAAATGTGTGAAATGAAGAAGAAGCAGGGTTGGTCATCCTGAAAACAGGCATAAGGGATTTTGCATTTCAGTTTGACAGCCAACATTTTGGAGCAGTCAGTGAACAGGAGTAAGTAATTGTGCACAGTGCTCAGTCTGAGCTGGGTGCTTTGCTTCTTGCTGCTGTGAAGGTTCTGTGGCTCTCCTCCCATCATTTTTCAATGTCCACTATGCTCAGAAGCCACTCCAGGGCTTCTACCTCTTCTTCTTCTCCAGGCTTTGTGATAACTCCTGGATTTTCCTTAAAAGCCCCTGAAGGGTGTTGAGAGACCTCAGTTGCAGGGTGGGGTTATTTGGTTTATTTTTTTTGGAGGAGTGGAAAGGGGAAAGAAATAATAATCTCATCCTCTGTGGCAGCACAGAAATTGATGGAGGAAAATAAACCTTGAAAATCCAGTTATGGCTAGAAAGAGATCCCTGTGCTCATCGTGCTTTTAAAGAAGGGATTTGGGAAATGCAATTCTTAGGTGCTTTAGAGGAGCAACTTGCTATCAGCCATCTCTTTAAAGGCCTGAAGGCTTGCAAAACATTTGATAATCAGGATTATGCTTCCCCCCACCCCCTGGTCTCCTTGGGTCCCTTCCAATCCCTGACATCCTGTGATCTTGTGAAGGGACCTCCGTAGATCATCGAGTCCAACCCCGCCCTGCCAGAGCAGGACCAGAGAATCTAGGGCAGGTCACACAGGAACACATCCAGATAGGGCTGGAAAGGCTCCAGAGAAGAAGACTCCACAACCTCCCTGGGCAACCTGTGCCAATGCTCTGGGACCCTCACGGTAAAGTTCTTCCTCACGTTGA
Source organism: Psilopogon haemacephalus (assembly GCA_013396835.1). Classification (NCBI taxonomy): domain Eukaryota; kingdom Metazoa; phylum Chordata; class Aves; order Piciformes; family Megalaimidae; genus Psilopogon; species Psilopogon haemacephalus. Next base: position 134,879 of record VWZI01013885.1, on the reverse strand, counting down.
GGTGGAACTTCCAGTGCTGGAGTTTACATCTATTGCCCCTTGTCCTATCCCAGGGCACAATAGAGGGGAAACTGAGGCCCAGAAGGGGGAAGCAACTTGGGTAAAACCTTTTGGTTTATGATTGCCAGAGCAAGGAGCAGCAGCAGTGGCCAAGCCCTTGTTCCCTGGCAGAGCCACACGTTCAGGCACCTGTGGTGAGAGCTGCTCTATTTCTGTGCACTTGAACAGTGAGTTACAGGCAGAAGGGGAAATACAGAGAGGCAAGCAAAATGTTAGCCACCAGACCTCTGCTTCTTCCCTCCTTTGCTGTATCAGTGACTTCAGGCAGTGCCAAGTTCTTGACAGTGAGGGTGGGGAGATGCTGGAACAAGTTGCCCAGGGAGGTTGTGGGCACCTCATCCCTTGAAGTGTTTAAGTGCAGCTTGGATGAGGCTTTGAGCAACCTGGTCTAGTGGAAGGTGTCCCTGCCTATGGTGGGATATGTGTGTGTGTGTTTAGATATTACAAGAGGGATGTGGAGATGCTGGAGGTGTCCAGAGAAGGGCCACGAGGATGCTCAGAGAGTGACAGGTCTAGGGGGAATAGAGCAAAGCTGGAGGTGCAGATTGGATGTGAGGAGGAAGTTGTTGAGCATGAGAGTGGTGAGGCCCTGGAATGGGTTGCCCCTGCAGGGAGGTGTTTGGGGTCACATCCCTGGAGGTGTTTGCAGCCAGGCTGGCAGAGGCTGTGGGCAGCCTGATCTAGGGCAGGGTGTCCCTGGGCATGGCAGGGGTGTTGGAACTGGCTGATCCTTGTGGTCCCTTCCAACCCTGACTGATTCTATGATTCTATGATCTTTAAGGTCCCTTCCAACCATTCCATGATGAGTTTGGTGCACACACACAGCACCACAGTGTACTTGGAGCCTATCAATCAGCCTCCAGTTTCACTTCACACAGGCTTTTCTCCAAGCCATTCTTGCTGCTGTTGTTGTAAAACATTTTAATTAATCAGGAATTTTAATTAATTGTAACCCTGCTGGAAAAAAAAATAAAGCCAAGATGAAAAGCACAAATAGGAGGAGGCAGCTTAGAGCAGCTCCTCTTCAGCAGGCTATGCTCAGTCTGAGCTCACCCAGTGTGAGTGCAGGAGACACTGAGTTCTGAGAGGCATTTTCATGCCTTAGGGAGGTGTGGTGGTGTCTTTATGAAGTCAGGAAGCTCATTCAGCTCATTCAGCTGATCCAGCTGTGGATGCCCCTTCTTGCTGCAGAGGGTTTTTGGACTAGGTGACCCTCGGAGGTCCCTTCCAACCCAGACCATCCTAAGGTTCTGTGATTCTGTGCTTTGGAAACTCTGATGGTGCTGCACTGCTAACTGGAAAGCCACAAGCCCAATGGGTTGCACTGCTCCTCCAGGTGGCCCAAGCCAATTCACCCAAGCACTTCAGATGTTCTCTGGTATTATGATGCTGAAACCCAGGTCATTTCTAGCCTGATTTCACCTGCAGTTGTTGGAACTAGGTGATCTTCAAGATGCATTCCAACCCAAGCCATTATGTAATTGTATGAATTTGGGACTCTTCTGATAGTGAAATAATGCCCAGCAAATGGTGGCTCCTTTGCTAGTGAAGCACTCGGGGTTCAGCTGCCCAGTGACAGGAAAGCCTTGACCCAGCACTCAGCACACAAACCAATTCATCTTTCCAAGGCTGAAAGTGATTTTTCCACCCTCTTGAGATGGTTTTTCTGCCATGGTGCACAGCCTGGGCAACCCCCAGCATGCCATGAATAATAGATCCCAGAAATTTGTAAAAGCTTTATTTATTTAAGCACCTAAATATTTAGGGTTTGCTGATCTCACTGCTTAGCCCACGTCCCCTGCAGGGAGAGGTCTCACAAGGGTTTCCACCTTATAAACCTGTTGTCAGCAGGATTTACAGCCTGTTGGCTGAAGGGTTTAAGGCCCACAAGCAAAGCACTGAGGATCTCACCCTTACTTGATGGGCCTGCAGCCTTGCCCCTGCTCCTTCTGCAGAGCTGCTTGGATGAGCTGCAACTTCCATCCTAGAAACTCTGAAAGCTAATGGCAAAGCCAGGAGGCTTTTCAGGGTCTTTGCTCACAAAAGACCTTCATCCCCCAGTTTTCTTCCAGGTACTGCTGTGGGACACACGTGAACTGGGGCAGAGTGTGGAGATCTGGGTTCAGCTCACGGCTGTTCCACTGCCTGCTGCCTTTCCTCACCATTCCCCTCCTTCCGTGGTGTCCTACTGGAGAGCAAGCTTGGCTGGGCAGAGGAAGCTTCTCCCTGCATGCTTGGGTTGTGCTCCCCTGCTGCTGGCTGCCTTTGCAGGCTTGGCTAAGGCCTGAGGACAGGCATGCTTAGCACTGTGGCATTCCTGTGGCCTGCTCAAACACAGTGGGGGGGATGTGGAAGGAGAAGAGCTGTGCACCCAGCACAAGAAGGGTGTGGAACTGTTGGAGAGGATTTAGAGAAGGCCACGAAGATGATCAGAGGGCTGGAGAACCTCTCCTATGGGGACAGGTTGGGAGAGTTGGGACTGTTTGGTCTGGAGAAGAGAAGGCTCCAGGGAGACCTTAGAGCAGCCTTCCAGTACCTGAAGGAGGCTACAGGAGAGCTGGGGAAGGACTTTTGACAAGGGCTGGGAGTGCCAGGACAGGAGGCAATGGTTTTGAGCTGGGAGAGGGCAGATTTAGACTAGAGATTAGGAAGAAATTCTTTACAGTGAGGGTGGTGAGACAGTGAAACAGGTTTAGGTCATTGATGCTCTGTCCCTGGAAGTGTTTGAGGCCAGGCTGGGTGGGGCCTTGAGCAACCTGGGCTAGTGGAAGGTCACCTATGGCAGGGGGGTTGGAACCAGATGATCACTTCCAACCCAACCCATTCTATGATTCTATGATATCAGGACTTTCTTCTGAGCTGTGCTCTTGCTCGTGGGGCACAGCTGGCCAGGTCAGCAAGCACCCCTGGCTACACCACAGAGCATGGAGATGAACTTCAGCAGTAGCAGGACCACGACCACTTTTGTGGTCCGAGGCTCACTCTTCTCTTGATATTACTGATGCAGAGCCTCAGAGTTCCACCGACCTCAGCAGCACTGCTTTGGAGGGTGAAAGTGAGGGTAGCCACATGCTATATAGCCTGGAGCTGATGATTTCCTCAGATTGATGAGCTCCTTGTGAAGATAGCTCTAAGTGACTCAGCTCTCAATCTGTTTAGACCAGCTTCATGGATGGAGGTGGAAATTGAGCCCAAGTAAAGTTACTCCTCATCACCCCCCCTCCCTCCCCCCGGTTATGCCTGGAAAGCAACCTTTTGCATGTGCACATTTCATTGTCACAAGTGGTGCCTTAATGGCAAACCCCTCTGGCTCCACATTGCTCATTTAATCATCTCCTGTCTCTGAAGGCAATGCTGTGCACTTCAGCCTTTTCCTGTGCTACTGGATTATTGCCCTGCTGCTGCAGCCCACACTTGCTGCCTGGCATCTTTAGCTGAGCTGCTCCCTCCTAACACAGCTGGTGTGAGAGGATCTACACCCCCAGGGCTTGTCCGTGGCTTCTGCCCCAGGCTGCAGCACCTTGGTTTAGCTGCTCTGTGGTGCTGAGGTCGCTCAGCCTCCTGCTGCAGATTTGGGCAGAGAGGGAGCTGAGTGTGTGCCTGCCAATGGGAGCCCTGGGAAAAAAAAAAGTGTCTAACTGCAGGGTTAGTCAGACAGAAATTGCTGTGGTGAGCACTGAGTATCACTTGGCTCTACAGGTCTTTGATGGTGGAGATGTAGGGGAGAGGCTGGAGCGGGTACTGAGGCTGAGGAGCAGGCCAGCAAGTGATTTGCCCTGCACAGTGAGTTCCACCAGGTCCTGCTCCCCTGCTTTTCCAAGCTTTAACATTGCTAAGCAGCAGAAGACTTCCCATGCCTGGAGAACCCCAGAGTGAAATGCAAGGATGTCTGGGAAGGGAATAGTGGCACTAAAAGCTCAGTCCTGAAGAGCTGTGAGAGAGGAGATGAGGTCCTCTTGCTACAGGATCCATTAGAGGCGCATAGGAAGGCTACAAAGAGCTGGTTTAGAGAGTGCAGATTGCATAGGTCCTGTCCTGGCAGAGGGAGATAAGGAAGAGCACAAGCAGCAAGTCAGTCTCCTTGTGTCCTCTCCTTCTAGCTGGCAAAGGAGCAAGCTGGGTTAGAGAGCAGACTGCAAGGGCTGGCATCCGAGGTACCCACCCCTAGACCCACATCTCTAGGGCACCTTTGGCACAGAGCTCTTCTTGCTAAGGAGAGACACTCCTGGCTTTGCTTTTTTAGGTGCTAATCTCTGGAATTCCTCAGTCACAAAGGTGACTCTTGGACAGTCAGGCCCACCTTGTGCCACTGTATAGGGCCAGCTGATGTCCTTTGTGTTCACAGTGTTGCAGTACACAGGGAAAAGCTGATCATTGTCTTCTGCTGCTCTGTGCGAGTCAGTCATTGAACTGTTTCACTTGGAAAAGCTCTCCAAGATGACCCAGTCCAACCAGCAACCCAACCCCACCATGGCCTTTAAACCACGTCCCCAAGTGCCACGGACGCAGGTTTCTTGAACACCTCCAGGCACAGTGAATCCAGCACCTCCCTGGGCAGACTGTGCCAATCCCTGACCACTCCTTCAGCCAAGACATTTTTCCTCATCTCCAATTTGCCACAATTCCAGGCTATTTCCTCTCCTTCTATCATCCGAGATTAGGGAGCAGAGCCCAACCCCACCTCAGTGCAACCTCCTTTCAGGGAGCTGTAGAGAGCAATAAGGTCTCTCCTCAGCTTCCTTTTCTCCAGCTCCCTCAGCTGCTCCTCCCCAGCCCTGTTCTCCAGACCCTTCACCAGCTTCAGTACTTCTCTTTGGACATGCTCCAGCACCTCAATGTGCTTGGAGTGAGGGCCCCAACACTGAACCCAGTATTTGAGGTGTGGCCTCCAGACATCTTGAGGGTTTCTAATATTTTTCCTCCTTACCAGATTTTCTTCTTTCTTCCCTCCTTCCTGCTTTCTTTAGCCACAGGTTTTCACAGCTCTTGCAGCTCCATCACCCTCTCCCAGCCTTCCCAGGAGGGGGCTGGAGCATACATCCCACTTGCCTTCCAAATGCTGACAAGTGTGTTTTGAAGGATGAGTGACTGACAGACAAACACCAGCCTCAAATACTCGGAATGCTCTCTTACTAAGAGCTTTATTCTTGTCAACACAGGGAGCAAAATCACCCCTGAAAGGCACAGGCCATATTTTTAGCCAACCTTAAACTCAGCTTCTAAAAATTAGCTTTCTGGTCAGCTGTCTGTCTCACTCCCTGGATTCATGTTGCCCAGGCAGATATTTAGAGACTTGATTTTCACTGGGACCTGGCAGGGATGCTGTGGCTCAAGAGGGCTCTGGACAACCTGATCTAGTCGAGATTGTCCTTGCTTACTGCAGGGGGGTTGGACTGAGTGACCTTTGGAGGTCCCTTCCAACCAAACCCCTTCTGTGATGGATGCCAGGGTCACAGTCACCACTGACTTCTCATCTTGTTTATGTCCATGGATCTTGAAGGAGTTAAAACCTGGAAGAGCTTAGGGAAGCTAAAGAAGGGTGCTTCTGTGCTGCCCTTGGGTGTGCATGACCTTACCTTCCTCCTCTCCTATTAGGCTTAGGACAAGCCAGATTAAGGGAGTGATCTCTGCCACACAGTCTTGGGCATGTTAAGCTTGTAAACAACAGTGAGGGTGGAAAGCACGGCAGGATGGATAAAGCTGCAAAATGCCAGGCAGGATTCCCCTGGGACCTGCCTGTGAGGAGTGTCTGCTGGTTACCAGGGCTAACTCCTTCTGCCTTGCTGTCTTCTGCTTCTCCCTGCAGTTCCTCTTCCAGCCTGGCCCCCTGTTGCTCGCCAAGGCCACCACAGCCATCACAAATGGGATGCTAGTGGGGGCAAAAAAGGGGAACTGCTTGGGAGGGTGCAGCAGAGGACTACAAAGATGATTAGGGGAGCAGAATCTCTGTCTTAGGAAGAAAGACTGAGGAACTTGGGGCTTTTAAAAACAGCCTGGAGAATCACAGAACCTCAGAGGTTGGAAGGGACCTCCAGAGATCATCACGTCCAACTCCCTCTGCCAAGGCAGGATCACCCAGGGTAGTCCACACAGGAATGCATCCAGGTGGGGTTTGAAAGTCTCCAGAGAAGAAGACTCCACAATCTCTCTGGGAAGCCTGCTCCAATGCTCTGTCACCCTCACTATAAAGAAGTTTCTCCTCACATTGAGAAGCCTGTGGGGGGGATCTCCTCAGTGCTGATTAATACTTAAAAGGTGGGTGTCAGGAGGATGGCACCGGGCACTTATCAGTGGTGCCCACCAACAGGACAAGAGGTCCAGGTCACAAGCTTGAGCATAGGAATTTCCACCTAAATGTGAGGGGGAACTTCTTTGCATCGAGCGCAGTGGAGCACTGAACAGGCTGCCCAGACACGTGGTGCAGTCTTCCATCTCTGGAGTCATCATTCAAAACCTGCCTGGACCCCGTCCTCTGCAACCTGCTCTGGCAAGGGTTGGGGAGTTGGATAGGGTGAGCTCCAGAGGTCCCTTCCAGCCTCCACCAGACTTGTGTGAGGAGGCACAGGCTCCTGTCCTCTGTGAGAGCTCAGCCATGTGCCTTCAGCCAGCCAGCCCACACTGCCTGCCCTTGCAGCAAGCAGGCTGGCAGCAGCACTTTGCCAGCTGTGCTGGGCTCTGCTTCCTTACAGCACTTGGTATCAACACATCCCTCACTTCAGCAGTGCGGGCTTGGAGGCAGCCTGCTCAGCCAGGGGGTTGTGCTCACTGCTCTTTTAGGCTGGAAAGAAGCCAGAGGTCCTCAGGGTTTGAAGGGGGGTTGGCTGCTTCCTGCTCTGTTGGGGATTTTTGCCTTTTGTTGTTGGGTTTTTTTGTTTTTTTTCCCTGCCCTGCTCCCTCACTGAGAGACACAAAGTGAAAAGGGTGGCTGCTGGCTGCCTTTGGGGTGCTCTCAGTCACCTCTTAGGGATGGCTTCTTTATGGCAGAACAGCTCTGGAGTGTGGTGTTGAGCATCATGAGTGTGCAGTGGACTGCTGAGTGCCTGTGTTGGCTTTCAGGCTGCGGGGATGCTTTTCCTGATGTCCTGCTCCCAGTGCTGCTCAGTATTCCCACTCAGGTTTGGGGTGGTAGGAGAGGAGTACAGCTGAGAATAAGACATGGCTCCAACATACTGGGGAGGAGCTGAGAGGGCTGAGGATGGCAGCAGCAGAAAGAGAGCTGCTCAACATTCCAAGGTAAAACTCTGAGACAAACACAGAGGTGCAGCAGTCCAGAGGCAGAAACTAGATTCACAGAATCATGGGATCAGGCAGGTTGGAAGAGACCTCCAAGCACATCCAGCCCAACCTAGCACCCAGCCCTAGCCAATCAACCAGAGCATGGCACTCAGTGCCCCATCCAGTCTTGTCTTGAACACCTCCAGGGATGGTGACTCCACCACCTCCCTGAGCAGCCCATTCTAATGCCAATCACTCTCTCTGGGAAGAGCTTCCTCCTAATATCCAGCCTATACCTCCTCTGGCACAACTTGAGATTGTTCCAAAGCTGCCTCACTCAAGTGAAGCCCAAATTCTTCTGGAGGTGTGCTCTGCACCAAGCAGGTGCTCTGCAGGGAAGAGACTTTGGAGCTAAGAGCCTGGACCTGAGTGAATAGAGCAGTGGAAACCTGTCCTCGCTGGCAGCAGGGCTGCAGCTTTCCCTCTCCTTGCTGGTCTCCAGAGGCCTGGAGGAATTGCAGCCAGTCTTCCTCAAGCATACTCTGCTTCAAGATGCCACAGCTGCACATCCACCCAGGAGGAGGTGGCAAACTCTGTCTACTGCTCATAGACAGGCTGCTGGGGAGGGCTTTTCTCCACCAGCCAAGAAGCATCTTTTCTGCTGGCAGGGCTTTTTCTGTTCCTTTGGCAGTTCCAGCTGGATGTGGAGAATCCAGCCCAGCTGCAGACTTTAAGATGCTGTTTTAGGACAGGACCTGTCAGGAGGAATGAGGCATTTGGATGGCTGTGACTGTCACATGTGCACAGGAGAGGCTATGTTTGTCTTTGTGCCACTGTCCTTCCTACAGCTGCAAAGAGGCAGAGCCAGTGCAGTGTTCTTTGGCCATTCAGCACTGAGCACACCAAGCCTAGGACAGTCACAGAGTCAGGGTTTAGGGGAAGGGACAGAGTCTTCTGCAGCAGGGACAAAGCCCTGGCACGCTGGGGGACGCTATTGCTGCTCACATGATGAACAGAGGATTCACAGATGCCGTTGGGTTGGAAGGGACCCTCCAAGGGTATCTTGTCGAACCCCCTTGCCGGCAGTGGGGACACCTCCAACTAGAGCAGGCTGCCCAGAGACACATAAGGCTGATCTTGGATGTCTTCGAGGATGGGGCCTCAACTACATCCTTGGGCAGTCTGTTCCAGTGTCTCCTCACCCTCACTGTGGAGGGCTTCCTTCTGATGTCCAACCTAAATCTCTCCTGCTCCACTTCCAAACCGTTGCCTCTTTTCCTACCCCCACAGGCCCCTCTGAGCAGTCCCTCCCCAGCCTGCCTGGAGGTCCCCTTCAGACACTGAACTGCATCTCTAAGGTCTCCCAGGAGGCTTCTCTTTTCCAGGCTGAACAGCCCCAACTCTCTGCCAGGTCTGTGTGCAGCTGTGAGCATGAGAAGCTCAGCCAGTCAGAGACTTCTGCCACCACATTTCTTCGGTGGATTTTTGATCTCCAGAGGGTTGGTTTCGTTTTTTTCGTTTTGTAGTTGTTTTTGTTGGTTTTTTTTCCCCTTCTCATTTCTCTGACCACTTTCTGTTTTTTTTTTCACCCCCACTTTCTATACATTCCCCATCTGTTCCCTCCCCCTCCCTGCTGTTTCCCTAAGCCTGCCACAAATCCCAACAGCCCTCAAGTTCTCGTTGAACTTCTGAACCCGCCCTCTTCAAGTGGGTGCTAAATCAGGCAGGACAAGTCGAGCCAGCTCTAATTCTGATGATAGCAATTGTGCTTTATGGGCCATCATTGACAAACATTCCGCATTTAGACAAAGCTTGTCTAAGGGAGGGAGAAAAACTCAACATTCTGCAGCTCTGGTCTGCTGAGCACCAGTGTTCAAGTAGGACATTTTAATAACATCCTTCATGGACAAGTGTTTTGCTTGGAATCTTTTTTTTTTTTTCCCCTCCTCCCTCCATCAGACAATTGCCAGCCAAGGGGCTCGGAGGGAACAAAATGGAATTAAATCTATTCAGAAAATTAGAACAGGCTGCATTGCTTTCTTTCTGTGCTGGCTTCATTACTAGAGGGGCTATAATCTGCTTTTTTTCTTTTCTTTTCTTTTCTTTTTTTTTTGGCCTGGAGCACACTCCCACTCTTACCTCTTCACGGAGATGCTGCTCTCCTGCCAGATAAAGAAGGTCCTCCCTGAATGGATTGCAGCTCTCATGGCAAGAGGGTAAAAAAAACCAAACAAACAAACAAAAAAACCCAACAAACAAATGCATTCCCAGGGCCTGATCTTGGGGGGAGAAAATAGAAACCCTCCTGGATTTCAGCAGAGTTTCAATGCAGCCCTGAAGAGCCTCTTTGCTGCTGGCTAATTGCAGAGGGAGTTTGGGTTGTAAGGACTGGGTGTACGCAGCGTACCTGCCGTTGCCATCAGCAGGTAGCTCGGGGGGGCTCTGGAACCCACAGTTCCACCTCCACAGCCAGGCTGCCACCCAGCTCCATCTGAACTGGGACACGTTGGCTGGCCATGTGATGAGATTCCTCCTGCTCCTGCCGCTGCTGCTGCAGGTTTGCAAGGGTGTATGAAAGTGTTGAGTTCTTGGGACGTACTGCACCTGCTGGATGCTCAGAGCAGCTCTACCATGGGATCAGGCTGAGGGAGCTGGGGCTGTTCTGCCCGGGGAAGAGAAAGCTCCAGAGAGACCTTAGAGGTGCATTTTGGTGTCTGAAAGGGCCCTACAGGAAGGCTGGGGAGGGGCTATTTAGAAGGGCCTGTGGTGAGAGAATGAGGGGCAAGGGTTTGAAGCTGGAGCAGGGCAGAGTTAGGCTGGACAGCAGGAGGAGGTTCTGCACAATGAGAGTGGTGGAATACTGGAATAGGTTGCCCAGGGATGTGATCAAGGACCCATTCCTGAAGACATTCAAGGTCAATTTTGATGCTGCCCTGAGCAACCTGATGTAGTTGGAGCTGCCTCTGCTGACTGCAGGGAGGTAGGACAAGCTGACCTTTGAGGGTCCCCTCCAACCCTGTGCATTCTGTGATTCTGTGAACCTGGTGGAAGGAAGGATCCAGACTTAGGAGCCAAGATTGACATTGATCATAGAATCACAGAACATCCTGGATAGAGAAGATCTTCAGATCATTGAGTCCAACCATAGCCTACCATCTCCCTGTACGCAGTGGTTGGACCAACAGTTGTTCACCAACAGATATTCACACTGCAAGCAAAGGAGAGTGAGTTCAATAATGGAATGAGAGGCAATTGGAGGGGAAAAAAAAAAGAGATGTTGAGATAGGAAGGCAGTGGGAAGGGGACAAGAGAGATCTGAACTGAATGCTTTTGGCCTTGAAGGTAAAAGAAGGTTCTCCTTCTGCTCTGCTCTGCCCTGCCCTGCTGAGACCACATTGAGAGTACTGTGCCCAGTTTTGGGCTCCTCAGTTTGAGAGGGACAGGGATATACTGGAGAGTGCCCAACAGAGGCTGTGAGGATGGTGAAGGGTCTAGAACAACTGTCTGATGAGGAAGGACTGAGCCTTGGGGCTGTTTAGCCTGCTGGCTGTCTCAACACTCTTTCTTTTATTTTCTCCCACCCAGCTCTTGCTGGGCTTAGTGACCGTGGTGGTGTTGGCCTGAAAGTTGGACTGGATGACCTTAGAGGACTTTTCCAGCCCAAACAACTCCACGATTAACTGAGTACAGGTGGCCACTGGGCCACCTTTTCCTGCTGGCTATCTCAACACCCTTTCTTTCCCTTTCTCCCACCGAGCTCTTGCCTGCTTCTCCAGCTGGGGCCTCAGTGCTTCCAGTGGTAACAGGCTCTGTCTGGCTGTGAACGAGGAGGACTTTTATCTGCTCTCTCTTCCTGTAATTTGCCCATTAGAGTGATAATGAGGATTTGGCTGTGTAAAGAAACCCTAAAGCACCCAAGGAAATCAAGGCAAGGGAGATGTAACTCAGAGCCCTGGGCATTACTGAGGGTGAATGGGTGAGTGAGTGCTTAGCACAGGAAACCAAAACAGGGCAGACAAAAGCCACACTTAATCTTCCCCGGCTGGCAAATGCTGTTTATCTTATTTGTTTAAATGCCTGCAGAACAGAAAGCTTTTCTTCCCTTTTGTTGCTTCCTAGCTGCGGTACACTTTCAGCCTTAGCTCTGCGCCCTTGCTTGCGTGGCTTTGGCAAAGGAAACCACCCGGGACTGGCCCTGCCTGGTGCTGGGAGGTGGTCTGGGGAGCCCCGGAACCGTGGGCATGACTCCATCACTCCACCACAGAAACCAAAAGAATCGAAGGGCTCCTTTTGCTCTTCTTGCGTCTGAAGAACCACAAATTGAAAGCAAGGGGAAGGTCTTTGAAGATTAATGTTCTTTTGGGTTAAAAAAAAAAGAGGAAAAAAGTGAAATGCTTCCTTGCCACGGGTGGTTTCTAGCAAAAAACATCAACTGTGGTCAGAAAGAATCCTGCCGGTGGATACACTGCTTTGAGTGGGCAGCAGCAGCAGCACTAGGAGTGGAAGTGGGGTGGAAGCTACCAGATGCCACAGCAGTGCCCAATGATCTGTAGCACTCCTGGCACTCAATTAGTGCTCCCATCTATAATTTGAGAAGCCTCATTCCAAAGGGGGGAGGAGGGGTGATGGTAGTGGTGGAGGGAATACATCAAGCCTGTTATTTCTGCCGGCACTGCTGGTGCTAAGAATAACTACGGGAGTGACACGATGGGAGCAGTTGCTGAGCTCCTCGGTAGATAAGTGCTGGAGTGGACAGCATGGAAATATTTCTAATGGGGTTGTTCTTCCTGCTAATTGTGGTTCCTGGGGAAGAGGTGGAAGCCTCCTTTGACTGGGAGCTTTCGAAAGGCAGGAGCTAGGAATGAAGTGGACAGAACAATCTTGTGCCGTTTGGTCAGGTGTTGGCACAGGCTGCTCAGGGAGGTGCTGGAGTCTCCATCCCCACCCCATCCCAAAGTGCCATGGCCACAGTGTTCAAGAAACCTGTGGCCATGGCACTTGGGGACAGGGTTTGGTGGCCATGGTGGTGTTGGGCTGATGGTTGGACTGGATGATCTTAGAGACCTTTTCCAACCCAAACAATTCTACAGCTCCGTGACTAGGAGTGCAGCCAAGCCGTGGAGGAGTGGGAAGGGAAAGACTGTGCTGTTTGCAAAACCCAAAAGCTTGGAGGAACCAAGGAGGTGTCCAAACACTCCTAGACTCTTTCTGGAAAACCCAAAGCCTACCCTGTCAAACCAGTACCAACCCCGCAGCCACCCTGAGTTCCAGCAGGCTGCACTAATGAAACCTCAGCATCTGCGAATCCAATCAAAGTTCTCCAGAAGGCAGGGATGGGTTTACACCAGGGACAGTTAAATAATGCTGGAGATAAGCTTTCAGCCTGATGCTCAGACGACGTGGAGTAAATTTGCTAGGAGGCAAACCTGCCAGCTCTTGCTGGGTGCTTTGTCAGGCGGCTGAGTCGCTGCGAGCCGCCACGTGTCTTCTCCTGGGATGCTCTGGGGGAAGACTTATAGGCATCTGCAAATTAAATCAATAAGGGGATTTCTCAGCTGAAGATGAGGACATGGGGGAATGACAAAGACTGATGGCAGGAGTAGGAGGAACATGCTCATTTTCTGAGCTGGCTGGCACGGCGGTCGTGTCCCAGCCTGGTGGGGCAAACACATTGCCACAGCCAGTCGAGTGCAGCTCTGCTCTCACTCATGCTGTGCCTAGAAAGCTGCTGATGGCTGGCTCAACCAGGACTAGTCCACACACCGCTGACTCCTGCTGCTTCTGCAGGGCTCTGGTGGCCATCAGGCAGAGCAGGAGCAGAATCACAGAATCACAGAACCTTAGAGGTTGGAAGGGACCTCCAAGAGATCATCGAGCCCCCAACACAAGCAGGACATGGAACTGTTGGAGCCAGTCCAGAGGAGACCACCAAGATGCTGAGAGGGCTGCAGCACCTCTGCTCTGAGGACAGGCTGAGAGAGTTGGGGCTCTGCAGCCTGCAGAAGAGAAGGCTTCCAGGAGACCTTGGAGTGGCCTTCCAGTATCTGAAAGGGCTACAGGAAGGCTGGAGAGGGACCGTTGACAAGGTCTTGTATTGATGGGAGGAGGAGGAATGGGTTTAAACTGGCAGAGGGAAGATTGAAACTGGATTTTAGGAGGAAGTGGTTTGCACTGAGGATGGTGAGACACTTGCACAGGTTGCCCAGGGAGGTTGTAGCTGCTCCCTCCCTGGAGGTGTTCAAGGCCAGGTTGGACAAGGCCTTGAGTGAGCTGTTCTAGTGGGAGGTGTCCCTGCCTATGGTGGGGGGATGGAACTGGATGAGCTTTGAAGTCCCTTCCAACCTAAACCATTCTATGAGTCCAATCCCCAGCCAAGGCAGCATCACCCAGGGCAGTTTGCACAGGAATGCATCCAGGGGGGTTTGGAAAGTCTCCAGAGAAGGAGACTCCACAACCTCTCTGGGCAGCCTGCTGCAGGGCTCTGTCACCCTCACTGTAAAGGAGTTTCTCCTCCTGTTGAGGTGAAATCTTCAGTGCTCCAGTTTGTAGCTGTGGCTCTTTGGCTTATCACTGCAGACCACTGAAAAGAGATTGGCTCCAGGCACTTGGCCCCCACCCCTCAGGTATTCATGGGCATCCATGAGATCTCCTCTCAACCTTCTCTTCTCCAGACTAAAAAGCCCCAGGGCTCTCAGTCTCTCTTCGTAGGGGAGATTCTCAAGTGCTCAAGTGCTGGACTGTCTCCAGCAGGTGAGGAGGAGATGCCAGGCACACTATGGGATGGCTGTCCAGGGAGAGCTGCTTCCCAGCAGCCTCCTCCTTGTTTCGTGGTAGTGCAAGCTCCTGGGGCTCCCATTAAGAGAATCTGGGCCTGGCAAGGAGAACTTAAGTGCCAGGCTGGCTCTAAGCCAGGCTTTCAGATGCAAGTGAGCGTCTGGCCAGGGTACCCCAGACACTCACTTCTTCATCACTCCCTTCTCCTCTGGCAGGTGCTGCCGTGCCAAGAGCTGACAGAAAGCTCTAGCAAAGTCCTGGGGACCCAAGCCTCACCGAGTGAGGGTGGGAGAGGCTTCCTCTAGCCCTCGGTATGCCTGGGCAACCAGGGCACCCCAAGGCTCCTGTTAGGCTGGCTGCATGGCCCCGGAACACAGGGCAGCTCCTCTGCTTTCTGCCAGCGCCCAGTCCTCGCTCTGCTGGTTTTAGAGCCACGTCCTTCTGTCCTGCTGCCAGCCAGAGGTCACGGGACAGTTCTTGGATCTGGTTACAAAGCCCCAGCTCATTCTGCAGGGCGAGGACAAGTCATTATTTGTGGTCTTTTGGCAGCGGCTGCGCTCATTGTGCCATAGGTTTGTGTGCTTCCAGCGCTCGCTACGGGCATGGGAATCTTTGGCGGCCTCCCCATTCCACCCTGTGCCCCAGCAGCCTCACAGGGAGGTACTGACTGGCTGTCCCAGCTCAGAGAGACACACAGCAGGAGCCTAGAGCAGCAGGACACCCCCCTTGGTGTCCTCTGTGCCTGGCAATGCCAGGAGGCGCTCAGGATGCCCAAGGTCTGTCTTCAAATCCTTTCTCAGACAGTGTTGTATTGGAGCAGCTTGGCTGGAAGGTTTGGAGAAATGCTGGGCTAAAATGGTTCCTTCTCAGGGCTGGTATAGATAGGAGACTTGGAGCTGAGGCAGGGCCTACCCTTATTGCCACCTCTCTCTGGGTGCATGTGCCCAGGTAGACCAGTCAAGGTCTTGTCACAGAATCACAGAACAAATCAGAGAGTGAGAGGGGTTGGAAGTGACCTCTGGGGATTATCCAGTCCAACCTCCTGCCAGAGCAGGTTCACCTAGAGCAGGTTGCAGAGGCAGGTGTTGAATGACTCCACAGATGGAGACTCCATCACATCACTGGGCAGCCAGTTCAGTGCTCCACCACTC
Organism: Psilopogon haemacephalus; assembly: GCA_013396835.1. Taxonomy (NCBI): domain Eukaryota; kingdom Metazoa; phylum Chordata; class Aves; order Piciformes; family Megalaimidae; genus Psilopogon; species Psilopogon haemacephalus. The sequence continues at coordinate 119,679 of VWZI01013885.1, read as the reverse complement.
TCAACATAAAGAAGTTCCTCCTCATGTCTAGCTGGAGTTTCCTATGTTTAACTTTGTGCCCATTACCCCTTGTCCTGTTGCTGGACACCCCTGAAAACAGACTGGCCTCATCTTCCGGACACCTACCCTTTGAGTATTGATCAGCATTGATGAGATCTCCTCCCGTCTTCTCTTCTCCAGGCTAAAGAGCCCCAAGTCTCTCAGCATTTCTTCATAACAGAGATGTTCTGGTCCCCCAGGCAGCTGTGTAGCTCTTTGCTGTGCTCCCTCAAGCAGTTCCCTGTCCTCCTTGAACTGCTGAGCCCAGAACTGGACACAATACTCCAGATGTGGCCTCACCAGGGCAGAGTAGAAGGAGAGGAGAACCTCTCTTGACCTGCTGGCCATGCTCTTCTTGATGAATCCCAGGAGACCATTGGCCTTGGCCACCAGGGCACATCGCTGGCTCGTGGTCATGTTTCTGTCCCACTCAACTCCCAGCTGTCCCCAGCATCTGCTGCCTCTGAGAACCCCTGAAGGGTTAACCTGATTTGACTGCATCCTTGCAGCAGGTGTCAGGGGAAAGCTGTGGATTTGCCTTGCCACCACACAACTTGTTCTCTGAGCGCTGGTGGAGAAGTTATGATTTAAATACATCCAAATGCATGTAATTAATCACAAGTGCAACATACCTCCTTCCTGCTGGGAAACCTTACTAACGGTGTGGGTGGAATCCTGAAACACCTCAGCTCACCCTGCTTCAGCCCTTCAGCCTGCAAACTCAACAGAACAAGCAGAGCTGAGCAGCCAGGGTTCAGTCACACCACTCAGCCGAGGGTTCTGAGAGCAAGGACACAACAGAAGCTGTCACCAGTGCCTGCCTGGGGAGAGGTCTCTACCTCTCCTCTGTCTGGTCCATGTTTTGTTAGACAGGGACTTCCATGAGGTTCCAGCTAAGCACAGCCAGCAATCCCCCTGCACTGCACAGCTCAGCTAGAGAGTCACAGAATGGGTTGGAAGGGACCCTAAAGATGATCTAGTACCAATAAAGTACAGCCAGAAGTCCTCCTGCACTGCACAGCCCAGCTAGACAGTCACAGAATGGGTTAGAAAGGACCCTAAAGGTGATCTAGTACCGATAAAGTACAGCCAGCAGCCCTCCTGCACTGCACAGCCCAGCTAGAGAGTCACAGAATGGGACCTCCAGAGTTCACTGAGTGCAGCCTCCCCCTGGTCAGGGCAAGGTCACCTAGGGCAGGTCACACAGGAACACCTCAAGATGGGGCTTGAAAGCCTCCAGAGAAGGAGACCCCACAGCCTCTCGGGGCAGCCTGCTCCAGGGCTCCAGCACCTTCACAGGAAAAGAACTTTCCAGCAGCCTCACAGGAAAGAACTTTCTCCTTACATTGAGGTTCCAGTTTGTGTGCATTGCCCCTTGTCCTATCCCAGGGCAGCTCTGCAAAGAGCCTGGCCCCTTCCTCTGGACACCCACCTCTCAGATATTTATAGGCATTAATTAGATTCCCTCTCAGCCTTCCTTTCTCCAGGCTAAAACAGCCCCAGGGCTCCCAGATAGCAGAAGGAGCAACAGAGGCTGAAGTGCTGTTCCTCTACCCAGGGCTTCTATTCCATCTACACCAGGTCTCCCCGTTGTGATTGCAAAATTTTCCATCAATGGAGGATCCATTCCAGCCTTTGGGAATTTATTTCCCCCCCTTCCCAATCTCCCCCAGCAGCCAGATGCTCTGCCTGGGCCTGTGATCTGCGGGGAGTGGCGCTTGATGATCTCCTCTAAGGGAAAGGCAGCACATTGCCAAGCTGGGAACACCATGACTCAAAAGATCTCTGAGCTGAGATTAGCAGAGGCTAATGCCAGCTTGGCAGCACACCCAGGGGCTCCTGGTGAGCAGGCTGCTCGGAGATGGAGCCCCCTGAGCTGCAGCCATGCCAGGAAAAAAAGATGGGCAGGGTACGAGGAGCGGCATCATCGTGATTCCTTCATCATGATTCCTTCACAGCTTACCGTGTTCAAACTTCAAAAGCACCAAAAAAACCCAACCCCAAGCCCCCCATCTGCTACCAGAGCTAATCAAACACATCAGTTGTTGCCTTCAGGAAGACAGTTGCTACTAGATTTGATATTGCCCGCCGCCCCACCCCAAACAAACCAAGCTGCTTAAAGTGTCTTTTTGATTTCAGCTGAGTGTCTGCATGACAGCACAGGATCCCTGGGGAGCCCTGCTGCAGCCAGGACATACAGCAAAACAGGGCAGCTGGGCAAGGGTTACCTCTAGGCACGGGGAGGTCACTCTGAGGTGGGACCAAGGTAGGGCTTGGGCTCTTCTCCCTAGTGTCAGGCGGTAAAAGGAGAGGAAATGTCCTGAAATTGTGCCAGGGGAGGGTTATGCTAGAAATGAGGAGAAATTTCTTTGCTGCAAGAGTGGTCATGGATTGGCACAGGCTGCCCAGGGAGGTGCTGGAGTCATCATGCCTGGAGGTGTTCAGGAAACCTGTGGCTGTGGCACTTGGGGCCATGGTGGTGTTGGTTTGAAGGTTGGGCTGGATGATCTCAGAGGGTGACTGTGTGAAATTCAACCAGCAAGGGATGCACTCTGCTGCCCTTCAGAGCTAAGGTGGGAATTTGCCAAAGGAGCCCTTTTGGGCATGCAGGAGATGCTCAGTGACTCAGGTCCATTTAGCCAGCAGCAGCAGCTGAGGGGCAGCAGCTTGAAAGCAGTGTTAGCAACTCTTGAGGAGCAACAGGTAGCAGCAAAAAGGAAGAGAGGACTCTACACCTACCCCATCCTGAGGAACTGGGGGTGTGGAGCCCTGAGACAAAAATGGTGCAGACAGCTCCTCTATCTAAACAACAGTTTCAGTGAGATAGGGGGAAAGTGGGACAAAAAGAGGGAAATTGAGGGGGGGGAAAGTTAGGGAAAATGAGGAAAAATGTCTTTGCTGCAAGAATGGTCAGGGAGTGGCACAGACTGCCACAGAAGGTGGTGGTGGAGTTCCCATGCCTGGAGGTGTTCAAGAAACCTATGGCCATGGCACTTGGAGACAGGACTTAATGGCCACAGTGGGGTTGGGGTGACAGTTGGACTCAGTGTCTTTTCCAACCAAAACCAATTCTATATTTGCTTAGGGAGAGCAACATCTAAAGGGCTTCTGGAAAGGCAGAGTCACCTTCCAGCCATCAAAGCAGCAAAAAGGAAGAGGGAAGCCTCTCCACCTGCCCCATCCTGAGGGACTGGGTGTGTGGAGCCCTGAGACAAAAATGGTGCAAATAGCTCCTTTATTTAAACAACAGTTTCAGTGAGGTAGGGGAAAGTGGGACAAAAAGAGGGAAATCGAGGGGGGGGGGGAAATTGGGGAAAATGAGGAAAAATGTCTTTGCTGCAAGAATGGTCAGGGAGTGGCACAGGCTGCCCAGGGTGGTGCTGGAGTCCCTATTCCTGAAGGTGTTCAAGGACCCTATGGCAAAAAATAGTTCAAATAGATCTTTTATTTAAAGAACAGTGAGGTAGGGGGAAAATGGGACAAAACTAGGGAAATTGAGGAGGGGAAAAATAGGGTAAATGAGGAAAAAAATTCTTTGCTCCAAGAATGGTCAGGGAGTGGCACAGGCTGCCCAGGGTGGTGCTGGAGTCCCCATGCCTGGAGGTGTTCAAGGACCCTATGGCCAAAAAATAGTGCTAATAGGTCCTTTATTTAAAGAACAATGAGGTAGAGGGAAAGTGGGACAAAACTAGGGAAATTGAGGGGGGAAAAAATAGGGAAAACGAGGAAAAAAATTCTTTGCTGTAAGAATGGTCAGGGAGTGGCACAGGCTGCCGAGGGAGGGAAATGCTGGACTTGGGAAGGCAAAGTCACCTTCCAGCCATCAGAGCGCTTCGGACCAGGCAGATGAGTGGAACCAAAAATATGCTTCAGGTTTTGGGCAGTTTAAAACTGACATTGAACCCATTTGCCTCCCTTTTTTTTTTTTTTTCCCAGGCTGGGAGGAGAGTTAATGACAGCTTAGCGAAGTTGTAAGCGATCTAAAAAAGCCGTAAAAAGCTGCTTTGTTGTCCTTGCTTGGGGCCAGGATGGGGAGGGAGAGGAATTTGAGCAAACCATTAGCGGGGCTTTCAAAACCCCACTCCTGGACTTTCTGGAAGCAGCTGTGGGATGATCCAGCTGCAGTTGCATCCCCCCCCCATCCTCCCTCCCTCTCNNNGTCCCTGGGCGGGGTTGGGGGGGGAGGATCTCACTGGTCTTGGGCAGAGGGTGCACAAAGTAGATCAGAAGCTTAAAGTCAGTTGGAGCAGGAGCTCCTTTCATTCTTCGCTGAGTTTCTCCTCCCTGCTCGCTCATGAAAAGGACGCAGCTGTCAGCCTCCTCTGGTGCTATTTGAAAAACCTCTTCTTTGGCTCCCAGGCTTTTTCCATAGGGGGGGAGGAAAAAAAAAAAGAAAAAAGTGCAGTCTCATCTCATGCAAATGCTGCTGCAGGAACCTGGGTAGTCCAGCTGTCTTCTTTTAATGAGAAAAAAAAAACAAAACCCAAACCAAACCCAAACCACCAACCCCAGACCCCACCCTGATCTAATTGCTTGTGACTGCCGTTTCTTTGCCCGTCTTACTGAGCCGAGCGAGATGCAGATTAAAGCTAATTAGCTGCATGTAGATTGGAGATGAATATTAAGGACCCCAGGAGAGGGCACGTTATCAAAGTTACACAACTGCAAATTGTGCTAGAATCCCAACTGTGCCAGTGGCTTGAGTGTGGAATCACAGAATCAGCCAGGCTTGGAAGGGACCACCAAGGATCATCTGGTTCCAACCCCTGCCTGCCATGGGCAGGGACAGCTCACACTAGAGCAGACTGGACAGAGACTCATCCAGCCTGGTCTTAAACACCTCCAGGGATGGGACTTCCACTCTGCTTTGGGATGGGGCTTCCACTTTGCTCTGGGATGGGACTTTGATTCTGCTCTGGAATGGGGCTTCCACTCTGCTGTGGGATAGAGCTTCCATCCTGCTGTGGGATGGGGCTTCCACTCTGCTCTGAGATGGAGCTTTCACCCTGCTGTGGGATGGGGCTTCCACTCTGCTCTGGGATGGGGCTTCCACTCTGCTCTGAGATGGAGCTTCCACCCTGCTGTGGGATGGAGCTTCAACTCTGCTGTGGGATGGAGCTTCCACCCTGCTCTGGGATGGGGAGTTCCAGGGCAACCTCACCTGCATCCCTGCTTGCAGCTTGCACCTCCTATCTGGGCAGGTTTGGCGTTGGGAAGGGTGAGAAGCAGAGGAGCTGTTGTGTTGCTGCTGTAGCAGCAAGTGTGGTGGGTGGCTTTGCCCTGCCTGGACCCCTGGAACACCAGCCCCTGTCTCAGTGCTGTTAAGGGAAAGCTCTGAGGTTTGGGGTTGGGTCTCAGCCAGCGCTTGAGGGCAGCTCTTCAGTGCTGGTGTATTGTAGAATCACAGAAGCATGGAGTTGGTTGGTTGGAAGAGACCTTTAAGATCATCAAGTCCAACTGATAATTCAGCACTGCCAGGTCACCACTAAAGCCTGACCCTCAGCACCACATCTACACAGTTTGAATCCCTCCAGCGATGGGGATTCGAGCACTGCCCTGGGCAGCCTGTGCCAGGGCTTGACCTCTGCCTTAGCAGAGGGAGAATGTTCCTACCCTGTGCAGGTCCCACAAAAACGTTTGCAACTCATTTGTCTAAGCTCAGCCATTTCCAAAGGGCTGTAGATTTTTGGCAGCATTATCAATCTGATGGATTTGCTTATTTCTTTATATACATATTATTTTTTTAAACACAAACCAGCTGGTTAAGGCCAAATAACATCTTTGCGTGCAAGAAATGCTTTGCTGGTAAGAAATCAGTTTGGAGTGACCCAAAAGTATTTTCTCCAGCAAGGAGATTTCTCCCCACCTCCTCCCCAGATGGGAATCAACCCTGGGCCTTCCATCAGGATTTTCATGGGGTGGGGTTTAAAAAAAAAAAAAATTCGAGGGGGGTTAAAAAATGAGCTTCATGTGTAGATTTTTTTTTTCCTATGACCCTAGTCTTGTCTTTTCTTTTCCCTTTCCTTTCCTTTCCTTTCCTTTCCTTTCCTTTCCTTTCCTTTCCTTTCCTTTCC
>VWZI01013885.1:47266-112782 GCA_013396835.1 Psilopogon haemacephalus | reverse complement strand
TCTCCTCTCCTCGAGTCTCCTCTCCTCGAGTCTCCTCTCCTCTTTATTCCCCTCTATGACCTTGACTGAAGAATCTGATTTTCTTTTGAGGAAAAAACCAAACAAGGCAGGGAGTCATCTTAATCTGCCGATCAGAAAGTTTCTAGGGTGGGGGGCAGGGATAGGATGTCCAACGCAGCCGGAGGCGAAGAAGAATGAGAGCTTGGGAGAGATTTGTGCCCAGTCAGGGAGGTCTGAACTGTGCCTTTGCAGCCTTTGCTACACAAGGTCGTGGGCATCTGCGTTGATTTAGTTTAACATAATCCAGGAGGTTTTAATCGCGTTTCAGGCTATTAAATGAGAAGAGAATCACTGGAATTTAGCTTCATAACTCCCCTGTAAACAAACTTTTTAACCTCATAGCGAGATAAAAATAAATCCCAGAGTAGCTGATTACCTCTGGCAGAAGATTTTCCCTCAAAAATTTCATCAACCCCTTCCTTTCCCTACCTATTAAGGGCAGATTTCTGCACTGCTATTTCCCGCCCCCCCCATTTGCAAAGAAAAATCTGTAAAGTTTCCTTCCAAATTATTCTTTTTTTTCTTTCTTTTTTTTTTTTTTCCTTATTTTTTCCCCACTTGCAAACAAAACTCTCTAAGGTTTCCTTCCAAATGATTATTTTTTTTTTTCCTTATTTTTTCCCCATTTGCAAACATGAGGATGATCAGAGTGCTGCAGTTGGCCTGCTATGGGGACAGGCTGAGAGAGTTGGGGCTGTGCAGTCTGGAGAGAAGAAGGCTCTGAGGAGACTTTATTGTGGCCTTCCAGTGTCTGAAGTGGGCTACGAGAAAGCTGAGGAGGGACTTTTTAGGCTGTCACGTAGTGATAGGACTGGGGGGGATGGAGCAGAATTAGAAGTGGGTAGATTCAGCTTGGATGTTAGGAAGAAGTTCTTCAGCATGAGGGTGGTGAGAGACTGGCACAGGTTGCCCAGGAAGGTAGTGGACACCTCATCCCTGGAAGTTTTTAAGGCCAGGTTGGATGAGGCTCTGAGCAGCCTGATGTAGTGTGAGGTGTCCCTGCCCATGGCAGGGGGGCTGGAGCTGGATGATCTTTAAGGTCCCTTCCAACTCTGACAATTCAGTGATTCTGTAATACCCAGCACTGGAAGGAAGAGGGAGAGGAGAGGTGCCCACAGCGAGCTGCTGAGTGTTGCCATTTCCTTCCCTCTGGCAGAAGAAGGGGATAGGTTTGCAAGATTTGATGCCTTCAGAGCAGCCATGGTTAGGGAACCTCTTGCTACATACTTCCAGGCTCTGCTGGCGCCACCTCAGAAATACAAACACTGCTGGAGAGCTCTTGGAGAGCAGGTGAGGTACCAGAAGAGAGAGGAAAAATGTAAACATAGTGTCTACCTCTAAATATAGAGGGAGAAAAGAGGAGTGAGAACTATAGACCACTCAGCTTCTAGAGAATTGAATCTATCCTATCCTATCCTATCCTATCCTATCCTATCCTATCCTATCCTATCCTATCCTATCCTATCCTATCCTATCCTATCCTATCCTATCCTATCCTATCCTATCCTGTTCTGTTCTATTCTGATCTATTCTGATCTATTCTGTTCTGTCCTATTCTATCAAAGAATTTGCAAGCACCCAGGAGATAAAGAAGGGAGCTGAGAGACCCCCAGCATGGATTATTAAACCCAAATGAGGCATGTTGAGCTCTCCTCCTTTGGTTGCTCAGCGGAAGCAGGAGAGGAATGGTTGGTGTTGTGGATTTTGGGAAGGGTCTGACACAAAGGTGCTTGTGAGCTGGGACAGCAGTCTAGGGTAAAACCACTCCAGATCTGACACAAAAATGGCCAAGCAGCACAGCTCCTTCCCCAAGAATACACTTAGGGCTTTGCTCATGGTCAGAGCAGAGGACTTTGTCAGCCAGGACTCTGCAGGGCTCTGGGCTGATTGCCTTCTAAACTTCCATCAGTGAAAAATGGATGAAAATTAATAATTAACCTGGCGAGTGGCACGGAAATGGGAGAGGCACTTTGGTGTGTTGGAGGATCAGCTTTACAGCTTAAAATGCTCCTGGCAAAGGAGAGGTGTGAGGGCTGGGCGTAGTTTGGAGTGCTGTGCCTCAAGAAGGAGGAGGACTCCCTTGGAGGAGGAAGATGTCACTGCCATCGCTAAAGTTGCCTTAGTGTATTAGTTTAAGCTAACCCCTCCCTGAGGCCAAAAGCTCAATAAATAGACTTAATTTGAGTTGGAAGTAAAAAAAAGTAAAAATTTTGTTCTCCAGGCTCTTCACCAGCTTTGTTGCCCTTCTAAAAGGGGCAACACATTTGGGCATGGCTGCACCAAGCAAATTTCAGCTGCATCTTCTTGCAGCCTTTTTCTCTGCCCCTCCTGCCCATCCCTTTCTTAACCCTTACATTCTCTTAGTTTCCTCTTAGGCTGCCCTGCCCCCCACAAATCCAAGCCTGAGCCACCCAAGCAGAAGGCATCAATCCCTCCTGGTGATGCTTTTGCTAACCTCCTGCCTGCCTCCCACGGGACCCTTTCTCTGCTCAGCTTCTTGCTGCTGCGCTCATAGCTGGGAGGAACTGGTGCTGGGGAGTCTCTCTTGGATCCCGACAGGATTGATGTGGATCCTTCTGCTTTGTGTCAGCCATAACCCTTCAGGTTTTTTGGACAAAGAGTGCATTTCCTAGCAGCTCACCAACTTCTCTGAGTAACAGCAAATGGTCCATGAGATCCGTGGCTCTGCTGCTCCCCCTCCTTTCCCCATCACTCAAACACTGCCGCTCCAAAGCTCGGCACAGGCGCTGGGTTCACACAAAATACAAGGTCTGCTCTTGCCCAAAACATCTTCATCAACATCCAAACTAGCTGTAGAAAAACGATTTGGCAGGTTGGCAAGTCTGGATTTCCTAAGTCAGAAAGGTTTCCAATCACCCCTGCTCTTCTCTGCCCAGGCGAGACAAATCGTAGACTCATTCCTGTTGGAAAAGACCTCAAAGATCATCAAGTCCAACCCACACCTCCATCACCACTAGACCATGCCCTGAAGTGCCACTTCTACTTGTTTCTTGAACACTTCCAGGGATGGTGGCTCCAGCACCTCCCTGGGCAGCCTGTTCCACTGCCTTGACCACCCTTGCAGCAAATAAATTCCTCCTGCCATCCAACCTCTCGACCTGGTGCAGATTTAGGCTACCACTTCTCTTGTCCTGTCTTTAGGTAACTGGTAGAAGAGCCCAAAGCTTCACTCTAACCTATGTAGAGAGCAGTGAGGTCTCCTCTAAACATCCTCTTCATCAGGCTAACCAGCCCCAGCTTGCTCAGCCCCTCCTTCTAAACCATACTCTGCAAACCCCTCACCAGCTTCATTGCCTTTCTTTGTACCTGCTCCAGCCCCTTCTGCTGTTGCCAGCTCTGTTCCCCCTTCCTGCAGCAGGAGGCTCTGCCCAGTTGCTCAGATCAGTAGCTTAAAGATTTCCTGAGCATCAGTTAATTTGAACTGCTGCCTGTCTTTGGCTGCCTTTGCTTGCAGTCGTAGTTGTCCAGTGCTTGGAGGGTGTCAGGGCAGCTCCTCTCCGGAGCTCAGTGTTCAGTGATGGGTGAGGAGAGCACAGAGCTGGTTGCTGGCGTTAGAAAGCCTTCCCCTGAGCTTCCTCTCACAGGGTGTAGATCTGTGTCTCTGTCAGCATGTTTCTGTCAGCCTTGCTCTCCATGTAGTTCATCTGTTAATAACTCAGGGCTGGCAGCCAGCCCCAGCTTCCACCACCACCCCAGCACTGGAGCTGTTGCAAGCTCCCTCAGATCCCTGCTAGTGCTCCTTCTCCTCAGGGGGGTGCCAGAACTGCCAGGACCTGGGCCTCTGTGTGTCTGCTTTAAACCAAAAAGGGAACAAAATTTTTCTTCCAGACAGGTTTTCCCAGCGCCCAGGCCTGCTAGTGGAGGACTTGCTGTTGTCCAGTGGGACCTGAGGATAAGCAAGCAAGGACTTCACTGCAGCTAAGCAGATCATCCTCTCTGCCAGTATTTAAGAGACAGGATCATAACTTCTGTCTTCAGCAGCAGGAGTGATTGTCAAACACAATTAGCTCTGCCAAGCCCAGCTGTTTTCTGGGCAACACCCAGGCTTAGTTCTTGAGTTACTTTAGTGCTGAGGAAATTACAGAGGTCAATCTTCTGAACCTGACTGCAGGGAGTGCATGAACTTGCTCCATGGAGCAGTTGCTGTAGTAAAGACCACTGCACAGAATGTCCAGAGCACAGAGCTGAGAGGCTCTCTGGGTCTCATAGGTTCATAGAATGGTTTGGGCTGGAAGGGACCATAAAGATCATCTAGTTTTGACCCACCCTTACCATGGGAAAGGACAACTCCCACTAGCCCAGCTTGCTCAGGGTCCCATCCAGCCTGGCCTTGGACACCTCCAGGGAGGGGACATCCACAGCCTCCCTGGGCAACCTGTGCCAGGGTCTTCCCACCCTCACTGCCAAGAATTTCTTCCTCACCACCAGTCTTAATCTCCCCTTCTCAAGCTTCAGTCTATTCCCTCTCACCCTACCATTACAAGCCATTGTCTGAAGTCCCTCCCCAGATCTCCTGGAGGTACTCTTCAGGTACTGGAAGGCTGCTCTAAGGTCTCCCTGGAGCCTTCTCCTCTCCAGGCTGAACAGCCCCAACTATCCCAGCCTGTCCCCATAGGGGAGGTTCTCCATCCCTCTGATTGTCTCCATGGCCTCTTCTGGACCCACTCCAACAGTTCCATGTCCTTCTTACGCTGGGGGCACCAGAACTGGTTGCAGTGCTCCAGGTGGGATCTCAGCAGAGCAGAGTCGCAGAGTCACCTCCCTCCTCCTGCTGTTCACACTGCTTTTGCTGCAGCCCTGGATGCTGTTGGTTTTCTGGCTGACTCATAACGTGCCTTGAGGTGGAAAAACTCCCAGCACTGTCTTTAGAGGAGAGGGAAGGAGAGAGAAGGTGTGAAAGACTGTAGATACTTCAGGTGCTACACAGCTAAGTCAGATTCCCTCTCCATGACTCTCCCTGACCGTACAGGGGGATTTTCACTCCGATTCCTTCTGTAAGGCACACCAGGACTTACTGTGAAAAGGACTAGGCAAAAACTAGGGGTTCCTATCATTTGTTTTGCTGGTTAAGGTTTGATCTTATGCTTGTTGTAAGCATTGAATGTAAGACCTGGACAGGAGAAATGGTGTAGGGCCTGGAAGCCTCCCCAGCTGTGACCACAAGGCTCTTCAGGCTCTGGTGTCTGCAGCTGAGTTGGCAGGGAGGTAGCACACCACAGAAACCCAGAATCATCAACTGGTTTGTGTTGGAAGGGACCCTTAAGGGGCATCCAGTCCAACCCCCACCCTGCAGTCAGCAGGGACATCTGCAACTACAGCAGCTTTGCTCATGTACTGGGTTAGAGCGAGTGGATCCCTCCCTTGGTAGAGCACAACAGGGATTGGTTTTTGGAAAGTCAGGAAAAATGGAATTGCATTTCTTATGGTTTAAACTAAATGTAACAGGATAAGGAGAATGTGCTACTATAGAAAAAAAATTTATCACCTTAGGGAGGGTGGGAAAGGGCTCAGGCAGCGGCGAAGCTGCAGGAAAGAGTTGGGGCTGTTCAGGCTGGAGAAGAGGAGGCTCCCAGGTGACCTTATTGTGGCCTTCCAGGATCTGAATGTGGCCTACAAAAGTGAGTTATTAGGGTGTCAGGCAGTGACAGGGCTAGGGGGAATGGAGCAAAGCTGGAGGTGGGGAGATTCAGACTGGAGGTGAGGAGGAAGTTGTTGAGCATGAGAGTGGTGAGAGCCTGGAATGAGTTACCCAGGGAGGTGTTTGGGGCCTCATCCCTAGAGGTGTTTGCAGCCAGGCTGGCAGAGGCTGTGGGCAGCCTGATCTAAGGTAGGGTGTCCCTGGGCATGGCAGGGGGGTTGGAACTGGCTGATCCTTGTGGTCCCTTCCAACTCTGATTCTGTGATTCTACGAAAACAGCAACAGCCCAACCAGCGGCAGGGGAAGATAGCAGCAGGCACAACAGAAGCAGCAAGGGGGAGGGTCCAAGCTGTGCTTCCAGACAGAAGGCTCTTGGTGCTCCAGTGAGATTATATTAATTTATCCAGTGTTGCTATTATATGGCCTATCCCATGAATGTTCACCTCTCCACTCAGAGCTTCCACTTCTAAGGATTTTTCTATGTCTGAGCTAGACACCACAGGCTCACAGGATGTTAGGGGTTGGAAGGGACCCAAGGAGATCATCGAGTCCAAACCCCCTGCCAAAGCTGGACCAGACAATCTAGCACAGATCACAGAAGGACACATCCAGACAAGTCTTGAGAGGCTCCAGAGAAGGAGACTCCACAACTTTTCTGGGGAGCCTGTGCCAGTGCTCTGTGACCCTCACAGTAAAGAAGTTCCCCCTTGTGCTGAGCTGGAACCTCCTGTGCTGCAACTTACACCCATTACTCCTTGTCCTAATCCAGCTCAAATGGCCACAGCTCAGAGCCCCAAGCACCCTGAGACGTGTTGAGGCATCTCCCACCTCTCAGGGCAACCTAGCCCAGGGCCTCACCACCCTCATCTCTGCTGCACAAAACCTCCTGGAGAGGGAGCAGAAGGGGTGGTAATTCCAGGCAGTGGGCTGGGATCCACCACTGGAGAACAACCAGGGAGGTTTAAAAAGAAGTGATGACTAAAGGAAGTGAATTGAGCTAGCAGATGTGCTCTTCAAAAGAGCACAGTCCTCTCTCTCTCTCTCTCTCTCTCTCTCTCTTCAACGCCTCTCCCATTGAAATGCCATTCTCAAGAGGTTTTTGTCCTTTGCATCTTCTCCAGGATCATCCACGAGGATGGCTTCTCTGGAGAAGACGTGAAGCAGTACAAGCCTGTGGTCTACAGCAACACCATCCAGTCCCTGGCAGCTATCGTTCGTGCCATGGACACCTTGGGCATCGAGTACGGCGACAAGGAGCGGCGGGTGAGTGCACGCACAGCTCACCACCTCCAGGCTCCACAGCACCACCACTTGGCACCATCTCAGTATCTCAGAAGGAAGAGGAGGGAGGGGAATGGGGGCGTGGGGGGAAAGATTTACCTCCTCACTGTGTGTTGAGCTGGTTGGAGGCACAAGCGTGTATGGTGGCGCCGTTCGTGCGCCTGCGCTGAGAAGTGTAGCCCTTGGGCACATTCTGTGTCACAACAGTCCCCATCCCTCCTGCCCTGGAACTAGCCAGGCCACTACAAAAGGAGTTCTGTTGTCTATGGGCAGCCCAGACACAGGTAATGGCAGGTGTGAGGAGACAGTGAGAACCTGTGTCCTGTCTGCTCTCCGTGTGTGTGTGTTGGGTAGGCAGCCCGAGAGGAGAAATGTTCCAGGGAGAAGCACAGAATGGTTTGGGTTGGAATGGGCCTCTAAAGAGAAGCCTTTCTGCTCTTCACATCCCTGATACAAGGAAAGTTTTAGGATTAATTTGACTTTTGTGGGAAGACATTTCTCCTCATACCCAACCTGAACCTCCCCTGGCACAACCTGAGGCTGTTTCCTCTTGTCCTGGCCACTTGTTGAGTGTGAAGAGAGACCAATTCCGACCTCATTCCAGGGAGCTGAGGGCGATGAGGTCTTGCCCTCAGCCTCCTCTTCTGAAGACTAAGCAACCCCAGTTCCCTCAGCTGCTCCTCATTGGACTTGTGTTGAAGGCCTTTGGGCATCTTGGTTGCCCTGCTTTGGCCAGGCTCCAGCCCCCTCAGTGTCCTGCATGAGCAGCAGTGCTGCTGTGGCTCTTATCAGAACAAGTCTGGCAGCCTTCTCACGCCACGCAGCCAGCCCAGCCTGGCCTTTAACAGCTGCTGCTCTATCGTTGCTTTAACCAGATCCCTATTTTTAAACAGTGGCTCCCCTGTCAGGTGCCCCTGCCAACCTCTGCCTCTCCTTGCTGCATTTCTGGCTCAGATCAAACCCACACAGAGAAGCTCAGAGCCCCAGAGAAGCCAAGACCATCCCTTTTTTTGCATGCTGTCATCCCAGAGAAAAGAAAGCTCCTTGGCTTTGCTGGAGATGAAAGAAAGATGATCAGAGGGCTGCAGCACCTCCCCGGTCAGGACAGGCTGAGACAGTTGGGGCTGTTCAGCCTGCAGAAGAAAAGGCTCCAGGGAGACCTTAGAGCAGCCTGCCAGTATCTAAAGAGGGCTACAGAAAAGCTGGGGAGGGACTCGTCACAAAGTTTTCTAGTGACAGGATGAGGGGCAATGGCTTTGAGCTGGGAGAGGGGAGACTGAAAGTGGAGATGAGGAAGAAATTCTTGCCAGTGAGGGTGGGGAGTTCATTGGCACAGTGAACTTATGGATGCCCTCTCCCTGAAGGTGTCCAAGGCCAGGCTGGATGAGGCCTTGAGCAACCAGGTCTGATGGGAGGTGTCCCTGCCCGTGGCAGTGAGGTTGGAACTGGATGATCATGGGTTGGAAGGGATCTCCAAAGGTCACCCAGTCCAACCTCCAATGATCATTCAAGTTCTCTTCTAATCCAAACCATTCTGTGATTCTATGAAACAAAATAATTTCAGAATATGAAATTTCAGAACATGAGCCAGCAGTGTGCCCAGGTGGGCAGGAGAGCCAAAGGCATCCTGGCCTGGATCAGGAACAGTGTGGCCAGCAGGAGCAGGGAGGTTATCCTGCCCCTGTACTTGGCACTGGTCAGGCCACATCTTGAGTGCTGTGTCCAGTTCTGGGCCACTCAATTCAAGAGAGATGTTGAGGTGCTGGAAGGGGTCCAGAGAAGGGCAGCAAGGCTGAGGAGGGGCCTGGAGCACAGCCCCAAGAGGAGAGGCTGAGGGAGCTGGGGGTGTGCAGCCTGCAGAAGAGGAGGCTCAGGGCAGACCTCACTGCTGTCTGCAGCTACCTGAAAGGAGGTTGTAGCCAGGTGGGGTTGGGCTCTGCTCCCAGACACCCAGTGTCAGAATGAGGGGACACAGCCTCAAGTTGTCCCAGGGCAGGTTCAGGCTGGATGTTAGGAGGAAGTTGTTAGCAGAGAGAGTGATTGGCATTGGAATGGGCTGCCCAGGGAGGTGATGGAGTCCCCATCCCTGGAGGTGTGCAAGACAAGCCTGGATGGGACACTTAGTGCCATTGGCTAGCGCTGGGTGCTAGGTTGGACTGGATGATCTTGGAGGTCTCTTCCAACCTCTAGTCTATAAGACCTGGTAAAAGCAAAGTCCTGTGTGGCACCAAGCTGTCCTGGCTATTTTTAGGTGGCTGTCAACTGCCAGCCATATGTCATCCCCCAAACTCCTTGTCTGAGGGTCGATAAGGAAAGCATTCTCTAGCAAGGCTGCCAAAGCCCTGCTCTGGCCTGGCCGTTTGGAGAGGTCCCTTTACTTTCTCCCACTGGCAAAGGACTATTTTGATTTCTCTGCATCTAGGGTTTTTGTTTTTTTTTTTTTTTGCCCCCCAGAGGAACTGTAAATCCTGGAGGCACTTCCACCCCAAAGGCAGAGATGATACCAGAATGGAGCTCTTGTGAGCGTGCCGAGAGCTGCTGCTGGTGGCTTTCAAACTGAATGCATTCATCTGTTGAGCACTGAGTGACTCAGCTCTCAGCCAGGCAACGTAGCTTGTCTCAGCTCAAAACCTATGCCCAGGAAAACAGAAACAAATCATTCCCCATGTCTGATAAATAGTCTGGGGCAGACAGCTTCAAAATGCACAATTCCCCCTTTTTTTTTTCTTTTTTTTCCCCTCCCTCTTTGTTTTTTTTTTAATTTTGTTTGTTTGTTCGTGGGTGAGGGGTTTTTGTTTGGTTGGGTTTTTTTCCCTGTTGTTCTGGTTTTGGTTTAATGCCTGAAATCCTAATCCGAGCAGGGAAGCTCAGCACTGCTTCTCTAGTGCCTGTCAAAGTGTGAGGTGTGGAAAGCTGTTAGCAGGGCTGGCAGGAAGGAGAGGGGGAGCTCTGGGCTTGCACAAAATCATGGAATGGTTCAGGTTGGAAGGGACCTTAGAGAACATCTAGTTCCAACCCCATTGCTGATCCAGGCCAGGCTGCTGGTGCCCTTCTTGCCCACCTGGGCACACTCTGGCTCACCTCCAGCTGCACCCCCAGGGCTTTCTCATAGAACAAGTGCCATGGCCCTTCCTATGCCCATGGGAAAGATGCCAAATGGTCCTTTGATGATGCAGTAACTCGGGCTGCAAGGGAGCTCAGGAGGTGCCTAACCCAACCTCCTGCTCCAGCAAGGACAGCTCTGAGGTCAAACCAGGTTGCTCAGGGCTTTTATTCACTTGAATCTGAATTCCTCCAAGGAAGGAGTTCTCTGGGCAGCCTTGGCCCCGCTGCTTTGTGGTCCTTGTGGTGAAAATGTTTCTCCTTAGCACAGAGTCATGGAAAGGTTTAGGTTGGAAGGGACCTCAGAGGTATCTACTCCAACCTCCTCGCTGTGGACAGGGACACCTCTCAACTAGATTTGGCTGCTTGAGGCCTCATCCAGACTGGCCTTGAGCACCTTCAGGGAGGAGGCAGCCACAACCTCCCTGGGCAGCCCAGAGTCCAAAGTCTCCAGAGCCTCAGCACCCTCACACTGAAGAACTTCTTCCTCAGCTCCAGTCCAACCCTACTCTCCCTCAGCTTCAAACCATTCCCCCTTGTCCTGTCTCTACACACCCTTAGGAAAAGTCTCTCTGTAGCCTTCCTGCAGTTTTCCTTCAGGTATTGGAAGGCAGCTTTAAGCTCTGAGGCATAGGAATTTTCATTTAAACATGAGGAGGATTTTTTTTCCCTGTGAGGGTGACAGAGCCCTGGAACAGGCTGCCCAGGGGGGTTGTGGAGTCTCCCTCTCTGGAGACAGTCAAAACCCATCTGGATGTGTTCCTGTGTGATCTGCTATAGGTGACCCTGCTCTGGCAGGGGGTTGGACTGGATGAGCTTTGGAGGTCCCTTCTAGCCACTGACATTCTGTGATTCTAGAATTCTGTGATTCTATGATTCTATGGTACAAGAGAGATGAGGAACTACTGGAGAGTGTCCAATGGATGGCTACAAGGATGATGAAGGGACTAGAACATCTCTCCTATGAGGAAAGGCTGGGAGACCTGGGCTGTGTGGCCTGGAGAAGAGAAGGCTGAGAGGGCATCTGGTCAATGTTTACAAACACCTTAAGGCTGGGTGTAGAGAAGATGGGGCCAGGCACTTTTCAGTGGTGCCCAGTGACAGGACAAAGGGGCAATAGACACAAACTGGAACCCAGGAACTTCCACCTCAGCATGAGGAGAAACATCTTTACTGTGCTGGTGCTGGTGCCCTGGAGCAGGCTGCCCCTTCTAGAACTTTCAGAACCCATCTGGATGTGTTTCTGTGTAGCCTGCCCTGGGTGCCCCTGCTTTAGCAGAAAGGGTTGGACTCAATGATCTCCAGAGGTCCCTTCCAACCTCGGCCCTGCTGGGATTCCAAGGACCCATTCAGAGTTTCTTCCCAGGGCTGTTTGTAAAATTCCTCCCTCCAGCAGTAGGCAAAGGGGAAAGCAGCCAAGTCTCTCAGGCTGGCTGTGGTGTTCCTCTTGCTCCTTTCTGCTAGTCCACCTCCAGAGCAGGTTGCTGTTAGTAGTCTGAAGCAGTATTTATTTTAATCTCACAAAGGCTGCTCCCCTGCTTCTGTGATTAGTGCACAGCTGCTGTAAAGAGAGGCCATTAAACAGGCGATTTGTTGAGCATTATGCTGCATGGTTCATCCCTTTTCAAGCAAAGCTTTTCTATTTTAGAAGCCATTCCTCAGCCAAGGGTTTCTAATGCAAAATCTTTTAGTGGGGGATTTTCCCCTACTCATCACTTAAGCCCCCAGTAGAGGAAAGGGAGTGGGACTGCAGCCGTGGAGCCTGATTCAGCAGCAGGGAAGAATCGCAGAGACCTAGAGCCACAGAATGCCAGGTTAGGTGAGACCTCAAGGATCATCTGGTCCAACCTTTCTAGGTGACAGGATGTGGCCCAGCACCCTGGCAAACTGAGTCTTCAAACTGCCCAGTCCACTGCTTCCTCTGGGTGGTGATTCCAGTGTCCAGCTGTGCTGATGGGGAAACATTTGCTTGGGAATCTCCCCAAAATGAAAGGGGCACAGGTTCAGGACAGTTTTTCTCCAGTGATTGCTTGGTTATTATAGCTTCCCCCATGCCAAATTCTACCTCTGTATGCTTTCCACGTGGCAACCTGACAGTGCTTGGAGAGAAAAAACCCTCTCCCCTCCTTCTTAAATGCAACTGAGCTGATTTGTGCTCTTGTCATTGAGGCAAAATAGCCCAATCCTCTCTCAGTGTCCCCATTTTTCTCCTGCTTGTAATTACACCTCCAATATTTAGTCTAGCAGAAATGAAAGGCTGGAAGAAGAGGCCCAGGCTAAGCCCTTTGTTGTCAGTCAAAGTGAAAGCAGTGTAGGCAAAGGCAAAATAAATGAGGAGGAGCAGATGCCCCAGGTCTTGCTGACCCTGTCTGCTGCTAAGGACCTGTTCCCCAGGTTGAGAACAGAACAGTCTGAGTATAGGATTTCCCTTCCATGTGTGCTCCTGCTTCAGGGGAGCAGCAGTGCCTGGCTCCCAGAAGGTGCATGGCCTGCAGGCAGCAGCAGCACTTAAGGACCTTGTTTATTGTCCTCTGGCACAGGGAGGCAGGAGCACATCCTGCCTGCCCACGGTAGGTTGTCACGGCAGGCAGCCCAGAGCTCAGGCTGATGCTTCAGAAGAGCTCTGCAGGTGCAAGGTCATAAAACCTTCACGTGTTGCAAGAGAAAGGAGCAGCTGGTGTGGAGACAGGAGCTGACTGCAGGAGCAGGGACACCTATGGGCGTTCCTCATCCCCAAAGCCATCACTGCTCCAGGTCTGGATCCACACCTAGCCAAGGAGAGGGCTTGCAGGGAGAAGAGAGCAGAGGCTCCAAACCCTCCAGCTGGCCAGGAGGACACTACTCATTCCTTCTCTTTGTAAGCAGCAAAGGTGCCCACTGCAGCTGTGTCCAAGCTGGCTCTGAGCAGCAAAGGTACCTCCAGCCTCATCCCCTCTGCCCCTGCTGAAGGAGCAGGGACACGGCCACTGTCACCTGCTGCCTTCCAGCTGCCGGCAGGGAGGAAGCAGTGGCAGTGTGTGGGAGGAACTCTCTTTCAGTAGACCTGCTCCTTTTTCTACTTGTCAGCTCCAAATGCTTGGGGATTTTCCTTCGTTTCAGGCAGGTACCTGTTCAGAGCAGCTGGCTCCTGCTGCCTGTCCCCAACCCTGAGAAACACAAAAACGCTGCGGGTAATTCTGGGGAGGGCAGGGGAGGCTCTGCCATGCTGCTAGGAAGGTTCTGTTTGCTGACTGGGATGGTCTGAGGGATGGATGCAGGATTCCACTCTGCCCTGGTGAGGCTGCTTCTGGAGTACTGTGCCCAGTTCTGGGCCTCCCAGTTCAAGAAGGACATAGAACTGCTTGAGAGAGTCCAGCACAGAGCCAAAAAGATGCTGAAGGGAATGGAACAGCTCTGTTACGAGGAGAGACTGAGGAACCTGGGACTCCTTAGCCTGGAGGAGACTGAGAGGTGAACTCATTAATGTTGATAAAGATGTGCAGAGTGAGTGCCAGGAGGCTGGAGCCAGGCTCTGCTGGGTGATGCCCACTGACAGCACAAGGGGCAATGGGTGGGAGCTGAGGCATAGGTATATGGAAACAGGAATAGGACTTTTTTCCCTGTGAGGATGACAGAACCCTGGAACAGGCTGTCCAGGGGGGTTGTGGAGTCTCCCTCTCTGGAGACAGTCAAAACCCATCTGGATGTGTTCCTGTGTGATCTGCTATAGGTGACCCTGCTCTGGCAGGGGGGTTGGACTGGATGAGCTTTGGAGGTCCCTTCTAGCCACTGACATTCTGTGATTCTAGAATTCTGTGATTCTATGATTCTATGGTACAAGAGAGGAGGTGTTTGCAGCCAGGCTGGCTGAGGCTGTGGGCAGCCTGATCTAGGGTAGGGTGTCCCTGGGCATGACAGGGGGATTGAAACTAGATGATCCTTGTGGTCCCTTCCAACCCTGACTGATTCTATGAAGAGGGGAGGGATGGAGACTCAAAGAGAGAGAGCCTGGAAAATGCAATGGCAGTGGAAGCAGCTGGGTGCAGCAGGGGAGTGGCCAAGTCACACCAGCTCTGCTTCACCCAGAGATGGTAGCAGCAGGTCTCAATCGCTGATGGAGGTTTAAAGACCCAAACTTGCCCAGGGAGCCCTGGTGTGCCCAGTTTTAGTTAAAATCCCTCCAGAATGGGGAAAAGGCTGCTTAAAATGGAGCTGAAAGGAGGCAGGGGAGAGTGGGCAGCAGCGGCGTAGCGAGTTGGGACCACGTGTGGTGTGGAAGGCTGCTCTTGGGAAGGTGCCACCTTGCTGGGGTGCCAGAGTGGTGGTTTTGCACATTGGTCCTGCTTGGGGATGAGATCTGTGGCGTTGGCATGGCAACACTTCAATCCTCCTTCCAAAGTAAACACAGGATCTGCTTTTTGGGGTTCTCCCAGGCGCCTCAGGCTGGTGGTGAATGGGCAGCAGTCAGGGCGTGGGGTGGGAGAGAAGGTCACTTGGTCCTCCAGTCCTTCTGCATGGTCCAAAGTCCTAGGAAACACCTCTGTTTCCCTGGAGACTTTCCAGCCCTGTCTGGATGTGTTCCTGTGGGACCTGAGCTAGATTGTCTGGTCCTGCTCTGGCAGGGGCTTGGACTCAGTGACCTATGGAGGTCCCTTCCAACCCCTAACACTCTGTGACCCTGTGACCTTTCTAGGGAAGAAAAAAAACCAAAAACCAACAACAACAAAACAAACTATTTTGATTCACTTCAGCTCTCTAAGAGAGCCAGATGAGAACAAGTGATGCAATCACACCTCAAAATGCCACTCAGATATGTTTCTGTGGTGAGCACTTGGCACCAGCCAGGCACTGTAGACTGGTGCCACTTCCCATCCGTGCTGTTCTCCCACTTCTGAGAGGAGCTTTCTAGCTAACCCCTCCTAAAAACCCACTGACCAGAGCAGATGCCATTGATTAAAATTAATCTTTTCATTTTCTTTGGAGTAAAAACAGAGGAAGGAAAGAGAGGTCTCAGGAGATAAGAGAGACCACAGTCATTTGACTCCACCTCCAGGCTCCAGATTCAGTCTCATCACATCTTTAAGCACCTAAGAAGGGCTTTAAAGAATCATAGAATGGCTTAAGTTGGAAGGGACCTCAAAGGTCATCTACTCCAACATCCCTGCCATGGCCAGAAATGCCTCTCAACTGGACTCAGCTTCCCAAGACCTCATCCAATCTGGCCTTTGAAGAAGATGGATTCTGAGTCTTCTCAGAGGGGCACAAGGCAGGGGTCACTGGTGCCAGGAAAGGGAATTCCAGCTGGACACAGGCTCGGGGTCATAATCCTTTCCCTCTTCTCCATGCCACCAGGAGAGATGAGGACAACCCACTCTTGAAGGACCACCCAGCTCTTTGGGCTTTAGAAGTGTGGAGGCATAACACAGGTCTGAGGATATTTGTGTAGGGGAACATCAGTGATAGTCGAAATACCTGAAGAGTGATTTTAAAATCATGGCTATTGCCCTCCCCTTCAGGTAGCTGCCAGGGGAGATGATGCTCAGGTGAACTCTCCTGGCATTGTGTGCCCCCTGGCTGGGGGCAAGCCCAACCTCTTCAGGTGCAAATCCGTCTTTGGAACTTCTCTTCTTCCTCTGCTGGTCAGGTGAACTCTTTTGACATTGTGTGCCCCCTGGCTGGGGGCAAGCCCAACCTCTTCAGGTGCAAATCCATCTTTGGAACTTCTCTTCTTCCTCTGCTGGTCAGGTGAACTCTTCTGACATTGTGTGTCCCCTGGCTGGGGACAAACCCAACCTCTTCAGGTGCAAATCCATCTTTAGAGCTCCTCTTGTTCTTCTCGGTGCCTCTGCTTTCAGCTTCCATTTCAGGCTTGATTTCTGACTAAAGAACATCACCAAGCCTCCAGAGGACCCTTGAAAAGGATCCCCACCTCCCTTAGGCTGTCCAGCATCCCTGGGCACCTGTGAGGGTGCAGCCCCCAGGCAGCAGGGATGTGAATCTTTCATGCCCCTTGCTTGCAAGCTCTCCTTTCCCTGAGCAAGGGAGGTATTTTTCCTCCACGAGCTTTAGGTGCTTGACATACCCTTTTCTTCTTTTTTGGATGATGCAGGGAGTATTTTTAGCCTGAAAAGAAGAAGAAAACCCACCACCCTTGTTCCCTGGGAAGAAGGGCTGCTTGTCTTCCCCTGGGAGATTTGTAATTCAGATGCAGGTGCAGTCAGGGCTGCCAGGGAGGTGGTGTGACAGGCAAGCACTGGGCACGCAGGGAAGAGCAGGGCAGCCACAGGACTGTGGCACGAGTGGAGGGTTAAGGAGAGGTTGGGGTGCTGCTTTCCATTCCCACAAGGTCCTTCTCTAGGAGCCCGTGGGAAGAGCCAGAAAGCACAGCACATAAACCAAAGCGCTCCAAAGTTACTTGGCAGAGCACAGCTGGAGCAGAGCCCTAAGGGGAAAACCTCCTTGCTGCCTGCAAAAGGGCTTCCTGGCAGCTCCTGGTTCCAGGGTGGGATGCAGGTCAGGTGAAGGCCATCTCCATGCCAGCATCCACTTGTTCCTGAAGGACAGCAAAGCCTTGGTGAGGCAGATTTCAGCCTGCCTGATGGGACTGGGCACGGCTGCTCCCCGCAGAGCTGACAGCAGTGGCCTTGCCCTGGGTAGCTTTTGGCATTGGTGAACGCAGCCAGATACTGTTTGTCCTTCTCTGGAACCTTTCTGTTCACAAAGGGATTGAAGGACCTGTCAGCCAGAACAAAAATTACATCTGTTTATTGGATGTACTGCACAGCTGAGGCACTGAGGCTATACACACACCACACCACGGGATTCAGAGGTGCTCATGAAGGCTGAGCACAGACTCACACAAGCATAGAACTGTTTGGGTTGGAAAAGCCCCCTGAGATCATCCAGTCCAACCAGCAACCCAGCACCACCATGGCCCTTAAACCATGTTGCAAAGTGCCATGGCCATACATTAATATTTCCCCTTGGCCTGTCTCTAGGCACCTTCAGCAAAAGTCTCTCTGCAGCCTTCCTGCCACATCCCTTCAGCTATTGGCAAGCAGCTCTAAGGCCCCCCTGAAGCCTTCTGTGCAGGCTGCACACCCCCAGCTCCCTCAGCCTCTCCTCACAGCAGAGCTGCTCCAGCCCTTGGCTCACCTTTGTGGCCTCACTCCAAGAGCTGTGTGCCCTCCTGGGGCTGGGGGCACAGCAGAGGTGGCACTGGAGCCTGAAGCTGAGGCTGCATTTGGCGCAGGCAGGCTGCTGCCTTCAGGTAGGGCTGCGAGTCAGCTCCCCCTGAAGCAGCTCAGCACATTTCAGACACCTGTCAGTTATTAAGTGGATTTATTTCCATCCCTTCTGGGAAGCAGAGCTGCTGACTCACGCTGCTTGCTCACCGCTTTCTCAGGAGGGCCATTTAAGACATTCCTTTTCCAGATGCCTTCTATCGTGTTCCTGTGATTTGAATGCCTCCAGTTGGGAATGAAAACCTCTGTGTAGGGCATCCCTGGCCTGGGGTGTCACAAAAAAAAAAGGCATAAAGCAAATGCCTTGGGAAGGGGACTCCTCCCTTGGCTCTGTTGTTTGATCCTATTTGTTTTGCAGTTGCTCAGGCAGGTACCAAGGCTGTTGGGCAATGCCTGGGATACAGCCATGTGCTTTGTATTTAAGATGATGGCAAAAGAGGAGTGAGATTGTCCTGCAGAGAAGCTGCTCCCATCCTGAAGAGGTTTGATAGGTAGGGATGGGAGGGGAATGCACTGCACATTGGGCATCCATTAATGAGAGAAGGTGCAAAACAGACTTACAGCTCCCAAATCGCTCTTTACAGGCTTGAGAAGCCAAAAGGATCCCATCCTGTGCCCCAGAGGAGGAAGCATCCTTGCTTAGCCTCCCTCAGGAAGGGTGCAGCAGGATACAGCCTTGCTGCCTCCCCTGGGAGCAGAGAAGCTCAGCCCAGCTCCCATCTATGTCTGGCTGCCCACGGGCTCAGAGCCAAGCACAGGAGGTGTTGCCTGAGAAGCAAAGAGCATTTCCTGAGGTCAGCAGAAGGTCTGGCTTGCCAACTTTGTTGAGGTTTTATCCAAAATTAGAGGAGCTTGCAGTGCTGGCAGATGATATTTTGGGCAAGAAGGGGGAATTTTCTTCTCAGTCCTCAGCATCCAGTGAGCTTGAGGTAGCTCTGCAAAGTCAGAGATTAGTTTCTTCCAAGTGGGAGCCAGGTCTCATCTCCATTCCTCCCTTCTGTGTGGCATCACATTTGTGTACCTCCTTGCCTCTGCTGCAGGGCAGGTTTGGCAGCTCAGCCTCTCTGGAGGCAGGCTCTGACATTTCTGGGGATGCCAAAGGCAGGGGAATTTTAGGCTGCTTTTTTTCCCCCACCAACTCCCCAGCACCTTAGCCTCAAGGTCTCAAAGCCATTTCTCTTCCAGCTCCTTTATTCTCCTTATTGGTACTACAAGCTTTGGGCAGCTTTTCTCCTGCCAAGGTCTGCTGCCAGGCTGATGAGGCTTGTGAAGGTTTCTAACTGGTGATCTTTGTGCTCTCCTGGCTTGAGCCCTTTAGCTTGTAAGGAGAGTTTGGTTTTGCTGGAGCTGCCCTCAGTGTGCATTGCAGGCAACCCCTCCCAAGGCAGGTGGCCTTTTGCCTGCCCTGCTTCTCTTAGCTGCTCTGGCATGTGTGTCCTTCCAGGCTCACTTCCACTGGTGAGATCCTTCACCTGGGAGATGGCTTGGGGTTACTTTTGCTGGCTGTGGCTGGTGTGCTCCTTCCACCATTGCAGGCTTCTTTATTTCTTTCTTATCCCTCCTCTCCCTTTACCTTTTCCCCTTTCCTTTTCCCTTTCCCTTCCCCTTTCCCTTCCTCCTTCTCCTTCCTTTCCCAGGTTTCTTTATAGCAGCATTTCAATCACCTGCAGGGGAGCTGCAGGCAGGCTGGGGAGGGACTGTTCAGAAGGGCCTGTGGGGATAGGGTTAGGGGCAGTGGTTTGAAACTGGAGCAGGGGAGGTTTAGGATGGACATCAGGAGGAAGTTCTGCACAGTGAGAGTAATGAAATACTGGAACAGGTTGCCCAGAGCTGTGGTTGAGGCCCCATCCCTGGGGACATTCAAGGTCAAATTGGATGAGGCCCTGAGCAACCTGATCTAGTTGCAGGGCCTCTTCCAACCCCATGCATTCTGTGGTTGTGTGATTCTATTTGATCTGCTCCAGAGGCCCAAAAGACCACATTCAGCATTACAGTGGATCACGAGCCAAGCTCAGGCTGGTCTTGTGATGAGTGAGTAGGCAAAAATATTCCTTATTTCCTCGACTTTCTCTCCAAGAACAAAACCTCAGGGAAGGCCACAGGATGGTTTGCAGCAGCAAATCAGGGCTCTGCAGGGCTGAGTCTTTGGCTCAGCTGCTCTTTGTGTCTTCGTGGATCAAGAGATGAGCACCTACCAGGCCTTGCTGGTGACCCAAGCCAAAACTACATGCACAAAGTTATGCTAGCCCCAAAGCCCTGAGCTGTGTAGCAGGAGGAGGATGCTTGTCCCCCAGCACCAGGACTCTGAGATGAGCACCTACCAGGTCTTGCTGGTGACCCGAGCCAAAACTACGTGCACAAAGCTATGCCAGCCCCAAAGCAGCCCTGAGCTGTGTAGCAGGAGGAGGATGCTTGTCCCTTAGCACGAGGACTCTGAGCAGTTCCAGCATCCAGGCTGTTGGGCAATGAGGTTTGACCAACCAAGAGGTGCTGGAGCCAGCCTCCAGCTGTGCTTATTTCACAGCCATGAGCTGTATGCACAGATGCTTTCCCACACTGAATCAGGTTAAAACCCACCTCCTGGGCTGACACCCCTTCTCTGGCTCTCCTCTTCCCGTTCTTGAAGGAGCTCCAGGATGAAAAGCCTGGCCCTGCTCAGGCAGTTGCCACAGTCAGTGCCCTCCAGCAGCCTGCACCAGCAAGCCAGCCACACCTCTGCATGCAGCCATCTGCTGAGGCCCTTCCCTGAGCACAGCAAGGCCAAGGAGTGAGCCATGCCCAGCACTTCCCATCACACTCGTGCTCAGCTGAGACATCTATTTGGAGAAAGAGGAAGGATGCTGAGGACGGAGCTGCTAATAGTAATGCACACAGGCAGCAGCTCTCAGCTGCCTTCCCATCCCTAATCATCTGTCCCCTAACATCCTGGGCAGTTCTGGGGTCATGCTGCTTGTCAGCATCAATTTTCAGCTTCACTTCTCCGGGCCAATCCACTTCCCTGCTCCTGCTGGCCAGATTATTCCTGTTACAAGCCAGGATGCTGTTGGCCTTCTTGGTCTGTCCTTGGCCAGTGGCAGGATTCTGGAGAACTTCTACTGCAAGCCTTTCTGTGAAAGGCAGCTTGAGCCTGGGAATGTCACAGGGAGGCACTGGCTTGATTTCTGTGTCCCCTCAGTTGGCCTGGGAGGGGCAGGTGCTAATGAAAAGTGAGCATTGTTGCTTGGGATGGAGGTGTTAGCTCTGAGAGATGAAATCCTTCCTGAGAGAGCTCAGCTGTGGGCTCCCACAGCAGTGGCTTTGAGACCAGCCATTGGGACACTGCCTGAAGCCATTTGCTGGACTGCCAGCACCTTGCTGCACACACAGAGAGCTACAGCTCTAAATCCAGGGCATCTGAAGTGATGCCTGGCACCTAAATCTGCATGGATGCAAGCCAGGGGCAGGCAGAAATGCAGCACTTGATGTGTGGAGGGGAAGAAGATCCAATTTCACATGCGAGACCACCAGGAAGGTTTCTCAGACAGTTGTTGCCCAGCTCCTGCTGGAGAGAAAGGGGCAGCAGGTTCTAGCTGAATGCTAAAGAGAATAGCAAGTAGTGGGGAGATAAAAGCAGCATCTCCATAGCTGTAAAAGGCTATTCTAAAGGTCAGATCTGCATGTACTCTCCCAGCTCTGTGAATAGCTGCTCCTCCCTTCCACGAGTTGAGCTTTGGACTAGGACAGGCTGAAATAAGCAGGGCTAAAGCTGTCCCAGCCCTTATCACTGGCAGTGGCAGGCCTCCAAGAGCAGGCTCTGCCTCTGCAGCATGGCAGAGAGAGCAGCCCAAGAGGGCAGATGGCTCACTTGGACCATCCTCAGCACCAAGCCTTCACCTCTGGGCTTCCAAATGCCACAGTGCCCCTCTGTGGGGACAGCAGCGATGCGGCGGTGCCAGCACCCCCTGAGCAGCCCCTCCTGGGCAGCTCCCCTCTCCTGCCCTTTGGAAGCATGGGCAGGAGCCAGGAGCCTTTCCTTCTGGAGCTGCGGCCCAAGATTATTTATCTGCAGTTAGGTTTGCCTCTGCATCCCCTGATGTGTTGGTTCTAGTTTCAGCTTCCTGGAGCCCCAAAAGCCCAAGAAAACATAACAATAATAGGATACCTTCCCCTGTCCCCACTTTGGAAAGAGAGGAATAAGATGTAGAGAGTGAAAAGCCTTCCCCCTTGAAGGGGGCCTACAGGAGGGCTGGGGAGGGACTATTCACAAGGTCTTGTAATGAGAGGATGAGGAGGAATGGGTTTGAACTGGCAGAGGGGAGATTGAAACTGGATGTTAGGAGAAAGTTGTTTGCAGTGAGGGTGGTGAGACACTGGCACAGGTTGCCCAGGGAGGTTATGTAGCACAGAATATGATCAAAGATCCTGAGCAAATTACTCTGGGTGATCCTGCTTTGGCAAGGAGGTTGGACTCAATCATCTCTGGAGGTCCCTTCCAACCTCTGAAGTTCTGTGATGCTGTGGAGCAGGGCACAGTTAGGTTGGACATCAGGAGGAAGTGCTGCCCAGTGAGGCTGCTGAAATACTGGAACAGGTTGCCCAGGGCTGTGGCAGAGCTCCCATCCCTGGAGACATTCAAGGTCAAACTTGATGGGGCCCTGAGCAACCTGATCTAGTTACAGATGTCCCTGCTGAGTGCAGTGCAGGGTGGGGCTGGAGCAAGCTGAGCTTGGAGGGTCCCTTCCAGCCCCATGCAATCTGTGAATCTGTGGTGTCTGATGCCAGCCTGTCCTGTCTGAGTCCTTTCCAGCCTTTGTTGCTCTCCAGCTGCCCTATTTATAACCACCTTCTACGTTAGAAAAATGCATCCTTCATGCTGCTTTCTAATTAGCTGTTGTAACCACAGTCCCACTTCACACCACTCTCATTTGCTCCATCTCAGTGTTTCCAAGTTTTATATTAACTGCACCACGCAAGGGAGGAGACTCCAAGGGCTTTGGAGGCAGCGATTTGGTTTGCACATGGAGCTGGTGGGGAGCTCACATGGCCACATCCCACCAGCAGGGCTGCAAAGCCAGGGTTAAAAGACACTTCTTAAAGCCCTGCCCAAGGTGTGTGTGTGTGGAGGGTGGGTGTCACTTAGGCCAAAGCACAGAACAGAACAGAGTCATTTTGTTTGGAGGAGACCTCGTCGTGTCCAGCGCTGCCAAGTCACCACTAAACCATGTCCCTCAGCATGGCAGCTCAGAGCTTCAGACTGGAAGTGAGGAGGAAGTTCTTCAGCATGAGAGTGGTGAGAGCCTGGAATGGGTTGCCCAGGGAGGTGGTTGGGGGCACACATCCCTGGAGGTGTTTGCAGCCAGGCTGGCTGAGGCTGTGGGCAGCCTGATCTAGGGTAGGGTGTCCCTGCCCATGGCAGAGGGGTTGGGACTCGATGATCCTTGTGGTCCCCTCCAACCCTGACTGATTCTATGATTCTGTGCTTGCCCAGCTAGAGGGGATTGTGCAATCCCAGTCCCTTCTGACCTTTCCAAGAGGACTGGATTGTCAAGAGCCCATATTTGGTAGATCTCCAGAGCAATCTACATCTGAGCTTGTGGCTGGCATTCAGATCTCTAAAATTGGAAGTGGGCCTTCGCCACTTGAACTTGCAGGTTATTCCTTATGGAGGAAAAGGTCTTGGGATCAACTAGGCTGTGGTGGTTAAGCAAGCAGGGTTAGATTAGCAAAGGGCCTTGAGCAACCTGGGCTAGTTGGAAGTGTCCCTGCCCCTGGGGGTTGGAACTAGATGGTTTTTAAGGTCCCTTCCAACCCATTCTGTCCTTCTCTGCCATTCCCCCACCAGCACTCTGGCAGCAGCAGATGAGGTGGGGGCTGATGCTGTGTGCTGCCCTAAGTGAGGCTGTGTGTGCTCAGCCTGGCTGGGGGAGATCAGGTAGCCACAGCTGGCTCCTGAAATAGGTGTGAACACCAATCAGGCTGCTAAATGCACTGACACAAGGAGCTGCAGAAAGGTTCTCCATGCATGGTTTAACCTCAGGCCTCTGGCAGGTGTTTAGTGAAGAAAAGAAAATGAAGAAGCAGAGGTTTCTGTGGTGTTCAGAGAGTGAAAAGCCACTCTGAAGATCACTGAGACCCTGTGGATGCTGAGGAGACTTGAGCACTGCCTGGTGAGGAGAAGCTGAGGGACCTGGGGCTGCTTAGTCTGGAGAAGACTGAGAGGGGATCTAATCAATGTTTATAAATCTCTGAGGGCTGGGGGTCAGGAGTGGAGGGGACAGGCTCTGCTCAGTTGCTGCCTGAGATAGGCCAAGGAGCAATGGATGGAAGCTGCAGCACAGGAGGTTGCAGCTCAACACAAGGGGCAACTTCTTGACTGGAAGGGTCCCAGAGCACTGGCACAGGCTGCCCAGAGAGGCTGTGGAGTCTCCTTCTCTGGAGCCATTCCAGGCCTGTCTGGATGCATTCCTGTGTGACTTGAGATAGATTGTCTGGTCCTGCTCTGTCAGGAGGGTTGGACTCGATGATCTCTGTGTCCCTTCCAACCCCTGACATTCTGTGACCCTGTGATCC
This sequence comes from Psilopogon haemacephalus, assembly GCA_013396835.1. Lineage (NCBI taxonomy): Eukaryota > Metazoa > Chordata > Aves > Piciformes > Megalaimidae > Psilopogon > Psilopogon haemacephalus. Next base: position 88,908 of record VWZI01013885.1, on the reverse strand, counting down.
TGTGGCATTTCCAGGGAGCTGCTCTCATCAGCCTGTTCAGCTTCAGAGCTCCAGTTTGGGAACAGCAGCAGTTTCTGAAGTGCTCTGTATCTGCCTGTGCCTCCACCTCTGTCTTTGAGTCTGAAACCTTTGTGTGTTACCTCTGCATTAAAGACAGCAGCAGCCCTAGGTTAGTGCCTTCCTTAGCTGAGCTGTGGAAAGCAAACAGTGAGAAGATCAAGCAGTGGGCCAGGATGTCCACAGAGCTGGTTGAAGCCCCATGCCTGGAGGTATTCAAGCTGAGGCTTGACAGGGCTCTGGGCAACCTGATCTAGTTGAGGATGTCCCTGCTGACTGCAGAGAGGGTTGCACTAGGTGAGCTTTGGAGGTCCCTTCCAACCCAGACCATTCTGTGATTCTATGAAAGGTCTCTTCCAGCCTCAACAGTTCTCTGATTCCATTCTATGACCTCACTGAAATCAAGCATCCCTTTGCTTGATGATCTCAGAGGTCTCTTCCAGCCCCACAGTTCTCTGATTCCATTCTATGACCTCACTGAAATCAAGCATCCCTTTGCTTGATGATCTCAGAGGTCCCTTCCAGCCTCAGCAGTTGTACAATTGCAGGTTACCAGGGACTGCCTCTCCTTTCCCTGCTCTTGCCCCAGCCCGCACCAGGCAGAAGCGTCCCCACACAGAGGGCAGATCTTCAGCCTGGGCACGTCCAGCTCTGCTGAAGCCAGCCTGACCCCAAGGCTTGTTTTGCTGCTTTACAACAGAACAAAGAGAGCAACATTTCCTGACGTCCTGACGAGACAGACTGAAGAATGCCCAGGGGAGAGAGAGAGAGAGCAGAGCACTGTTCCCTGGCACGGGGAGAAGACCAAAGGCATTTGGTTGCTATCTGCAGTGTCAATCTCTGTTCCTCCCAGTGCTGGGCAGGCAGTTTTATAGTGATGGTTCCTGGAAACACTCAGATGGCACTTTTAGTGCCTTCCAAGGTTGTTATTTATTTTCAGATGTACCTATAAAAGCTGAGGCTGAAGCAAGGAAACATCCAAAGCTGTTATGGGGTTATTAAGCTTTAAGCAGCACTTTGCACTCTCTATGGCCCCCAAAGACTTGAGGAGCATTGAATGGGAGTTATATCACTGACTTGAGCAAACCCTGCTAAGAGAGGAGTCTTTACCCACAAAATCCACCCCCCAGCAGCACCTCAGCGGAGAGCAGGTTGGAACAATACCAACTACATCTGGTCAGGACATCCAAGGAATGCAGTCTGTCCTGTAACAGCATTTGGCAGCAGCTCTGATCTCAACCCAGAGATCAGAATTAGAGCCAGTGCCACAAAGAGTCACCACTACAGCCAAGCACATCCCACTGTATTACAGCACCACACAGCTCACAAGCAGAGGGTCTGCCACTGACCAGGGCCAGCCCTTTCCCAGGTGCCAGCAGGGTCCAAGCCTGGGAGCCAAGGCCAGCTGTGAGTGTGGTAGTCACTCTGTGACCTGCAGGAAAGGCACTGCTACCTCTGCTGAGGTCTCACCTACAGCCCTGACAGTGCTTTTGGAGAGTACATTGCTCCAGTCAGGACAAAGCCTAAAGGTAGTATCCAAATGCCTATGGAGTCTGGCCTCAGGCTCATGCTGGAACAGAGACTAGGACTAGGATTGGAGTTGCTGGAGCAAGTCCAGAGGAGGGCTGCAAAGATGATCCAAGGGCTGGAGCAGCTCTGCTACCAGGACAGGCTGAGTGAGATAGGGTGTTCAGCCTGGAGAAGAGGAGGCTCTGGGAGGACCTTAGAGCTGCCTTGCAGAACCTGAAGGGATCCTGCAGGAAGGCTGCAGAGGAACTTTTCATAAGCTGATGAGGAAAGGCTGAGCCCCTGGGGCTGTTTAGCATGCGGAAGAGAAGGCTGAGAGGGAATCAAATTAGTGTCTATAAATACCTGAGGGCTGGGTGTCAAGAGGAAGGACTCAGGCTCTTTGCAGTGCTACCCTGGGATAGGACAAGAGGCAATGGACACAAATTGGAACCCAGGAACTTCCACCTCAAAAGGAGGAGAAACTTGTTTGGTGTGAGGGTGCTGGAGCCCTGGAGCAGGCTGCCCTGACAAGCTGTGGAGTCTCCTTCTCTGGAGACTTCCAAGACCCAGCTGGAGGCATTCCTGTGTGACCTGCCCTGGGTGATCCTGCCCATGGCAGGGGGTTGGACTCCTTGATCTCTAGAGGTCCCAACCTTCTCTAATTAGAATCATAGAATGGTTCAAGTTGGAAGAGACCTCAAAGCTCATCCAGTTCCAACCCCCCTGTGCCATAGGCAGGGACACCTCCCACTAGAACAGGATGCTCAAGACCTCATCCAGCCTGGCCTTGAACACCTCCAGGGAGGGAGCAGCCACAACCTCCCTGGGCAACCTATGCCAGTGTCTCACCTCCCTCACTGTGAAGAACTTCCTCCTAACATCCAGTTTCAATCTCCCCTCTGCCAGTTTAAACCCATTCCTCCTTGTCCTGTCATTACAAGACCTTGTGAATAGTCCCTCCCCAGCCCTCCTGTAGGCCCCCTTCAGATACTGGAAGGCTACTCTAAGGTCTCCTCGAAGCCTTCTCTTCTCCAGGCTGAAAAGTCCCAACTCCTTCAGCCTGTCCTCATAGCAGAGGTGTTCCAGCCTTCTGATCATCTTTGTGGCCCTCCAATTCTTCTGCTCCTCTCACTCTCTGACATTTCCATTGTGGTTTCTCCAGTTAAGCAGCTCTCAGCCCCCAGGCCTGTAATCAGCCATCCACCAGGCCTGCCTCAGCCACCCAGTTGGTACAAACAGACACTGCTGTGTTATTTTTGAGGACACACAGGCTGTTCCACAAGACCAGCTCGTGCCTACTATTGCAGCATACCTCTGCAAGAGAGTGGAAAAGAAAAAAAAAAAACAACAAACCAAAACCCAACCAAAAAACCCAACCAAAAAAAACCCCAACACAACAAAACCACAGAAAGTTAAAAAAAAAAAAAAAGGAAAGGGGAAGAGTGGTTAAAAAAAGCAAATCAGACATTAACAATGTCATGGCAACAGCAAATTAGAGCCTCCAAAGCAGAGCTCCAGCTCAGCAAAGGTTTAGGGAGTCACTGCACTGCAGGACTGAATGAAATATTCAGCAGATGAAAGAGGTCCCCAAATGTTTGCTGCTTTTGAGATAATGACACCAAGCTGGCTGCTATTTATTGCAGATTTTTTGTCTAAGCATGGATTTAGTCTTTCTTTTTTACTATTATTATTATTGTTATTATTCTTTTTTTCCCCTCTCTTCCTCTGCAGAAGGTTGGGGTTTTTTTGGGGTTTTTTTTGTTTTGTTTTTTTTTAATAGCCTCCTTGTCAGGTAACCATTGGGGCTGCTGTGGTTCTTGGGGGAGCTTTGGCATTTGCAAGCCTGATCATTAAAAAAAACCAAAACCCAAACACAAACCCATCCACTTGTGCTTGTGTGGAAAGCTACCCCTTGGAGCAGGAATTGATAGGAGGAGAGATGAAAGGTATAGGGAAAAAAAAGTTAGGCAGCAAGAGATTGTTGTTTGCACATTGAGCAGGAGGGTTGTGCCCCTCTGCTCTGCACTGAGGAGACCTCACCTCCAGCACTGCCTTCAGGCTTGGGCACTGTGGTACAAGAATCCCAAAGTCACAGCATTAAGCAGGTTGGAAAAGACCTCTGAGGTCATCGAGTCCAACCTAGCACCCAACACCGTCAATTAACTAACCTATGGCCCTGAGTGCCTCACCCAGCCTCCTCTTAAACACCTCCAGGGATGGGGACTCCACCACCTCCCTGGGCAGCCCATCCCAATGCCAATCACTCTCTCCTAACATTCAGCCTGAACCTCCCCTGGCACAGCTTCAGACTGTGTGCCCTCCTTATGTCACTGGCTGCCTGGTAGCAGAGCCCAATCCCACCTGGCTACAACCTCCCTGCAGGTAGTTGTAGAGAGCAATGAGGTCTGGCCTGAGCCTCCTCTTCTGCAGGCTGCATAGCCCCAGCTCCCTCAGCCTCTCCTCTTGGGGCTGTGCTCCAGGCCCCTCACAGCCTTGGTGCCCTTCCCTGGATACCTTCCTGCACCTCAGCATCTTTCTTAAGAAAGGCTCTGAGGTGCTGGAGCAGGCACAGAGAAGAGCAGTGAAGCTGGTGAGGGGTCTGGAGAGCACAGCTTAGAGGGAGCTGGGGTTGGTTAGCCTGAAGAAGAGGAGGCTGAGAAGAAGACCTCATTGCCTTCTACAGCTCCCTGAAAGGAGGTTGGAGTGAGCCTGGCGTTGGCTTCTTCTGCCAAGTGACTAACAACAGGAGAAGAGGAACCAGCCTGAAATTGTGCCAGGGGAGGGTTAGATTGGAAATTAGGGGGGGAAAAAAATTCTTCACTGCAAGAGAGGTCAGGGATTGGCACAGGCTGCCCAGGCAGGTGGTGGAGTCCCCATCCTCAGAGGTGTTTACAAAAATGAGTAGATGTGGCACTCTGGGACCTGGGCTGGTGGTCATGGAGGTGCTGGGTAGAAGGTTGGACTTGATGACCTAAATAATTCTGTGGTTCTGTGACAACAGCCTGAGGTGACAGCTTGAGCCATACCCAACATTGCTATCTGCAGTCTCAAACTCACCTCCCATGGACCAGCAGCCACAAGCCTCCTTGGCTCCCTCTCCTCCCTAGCCACCTTACAGCTCCTCTTCCAGGATTTCCAGGCCTGTTCTTCCTGCTGGGGTGGACCATGCCAAGCTGCCTGAGAACCCATTCCTCCCTCCTGTAGGCTTTGCTTGCCTGAGCTTTACTCCAAGCTTCATTCTGCTGCTTAGTCTCTTGATGATATTAGCTACCCATGGCTGATAACAGTAATGGGATGGGATCAGGGGGAGGAATAAAAACAACCCAATCCCCTGCACTGCGAAAAACATCCTCTGGTTTTCATTTGGGCTGGTGCCAGTCTGGCAGGGGAAGGAAAGCTCCAGCAGAGTCTGTTCAATACACTAAAGAGAAGTCAAAAGTGAGATAGGACTCAGCTTGTGTTTGTTTCCTTCCCTTCTGGCCTGCAAACCTCATGGCTTTACCCTTGCCTTCTGCTCTGCTGGCTTGGGAACCTGAAGCAAGGTTGGAACTCTTTGGGTCTTGATGTCTATGTCAGTAGTCTCTCATGGAGCACTCCACAGTGCTCTGCAGGGTCACAGAATCCCAACAGAGTGGGGATCAGAAGGGACCTCTGCAGATCAGCCAGTCCAACCCCCTTGCTAAAGCAGGGCACCCACAGCAGCTTGCTCAGGAGCACAGTGGTCAGGGGATGTTGGAAGCTCTCCAGAGTGGGAGACTCCACAACCTCTCTGGGCAGCCTGCTCCAGGCCTCCAGCACCCTCACACCAAACAAGTTTCTCCTCATCTGCAGGTGGAACCTCCTGTGTTGCAGTTTGTGCTGACAGGCCCCTTGTCCTGTCTCTAGTCACCACTGAGCAGAGTTTGGCCCCAGCCTCTTGCCCCCTACCCTATCCAAGGTGTTCATAAATCAGACCTGGGGGAGTCCCCCAGGGGCTCCAGCCTCCAGCTGAAGGCACAGTTTGCCACTTCCCTCTTCTTTAGCAACTTAAAAAAAAAAAAAAGAAAGAAAAAGAAAAAGCAGTGCTGGGGCTTAGATTTCACACCTCTTGGATTTCCCTCTCCTCCCTGTCTGAGCTCCTGACTGCTCCCAGGAACCCTAAACCCAGAACTACCTCCTACGGCTGCTGCAATGCCCAAGCAGCTGAGCCAGAGCCCAGAAAAGCCTTTCCTGTGAAGGTGATGAAGTTTATTTCTCCCCCAGAGAAAAGTGCCTAAGACCTAGTTTCTTAGTCTCAAAGCCATGCCCTGAGTCTCACTCTAACTTGGCACAAAACCTGTCTCTGGACAAAGAAGAGCAGGCAGAATGAACTGGGGTCAGGCAGCTTGGGGAATCCCTTCCAAATGGGCTTTTTGTTTGCTTGGGTTTTTTTCCCTCCCCAGTTTTGCAGAGGTTGAGTGGTTTGGGGGAATGCAGATAGAGTCTAAAAGGGTTAGATGAGAAGGGTGAGCATGAAGGGAGATTGAAGACATTAGCTGTGTCCCTCCAAGTGGCATGGCTTTGCCTGTCAACAGCTCCATCTTAACAGGGAACAGAGCTGCTGGCAGCAGCTTCAGAGCCCCCTCAGTGCTCTGCTAATCTCCTATCACTGCCTGTCAGGAGCCCCTTCAAGCAGAGTATGGATTTTTTGCCAGGAGCCCTAATTGCCACATTTGAACACTACTTATCCCCTTGAGTACGTAGAGCCCTTAAGTTATCTGAGACAGCAAGAGAGAGATGTTCCCTCAGCTTCCCCTGGCATCTGCTCAGCTCTCCAGCACCCTGCACTCCTCAGTCCCCTGGAGCTAAAGCCCTTCTGGTGCATCCTCTCCCCATTTGTGTGGCTCTGCTAACCACCAGCAGCAGATGAGCAGCAGCGGCCGTGTCATTGCCTGAGGAACAGTTCCTCCACAAGCCTGGGCCCAAAATATTCTACACAGCATCTTTAGGCTGGGACTGGCTGTAGCTGCCAGTGGTGAGGAGCAGAAGGGCTGCTCCCCAGCCTGCTCAGCTCTGCTGTGCTCTCATCCATGGACGTGGTGCCTAAATCTCTCATCTCTCCACCCAGCTTGCTTGTGCCAGCACAGGAATCATCAGAGAGTCACAGAATGGTTTGGGTTGGAAGGGTTCTTCAAGATCATCTAATTCCATCCCCCCTGCCACGGGCAAGGACACCTCCCACTAGGCCAGATTGCCCAAAGCCTCGTCCAGCCTGGGCTTAGACACTTCCAGAGATGAGATGTCCACGACTTCTCTGGGCAACCTGTGCCAGTGTCTCCCCACCTTCACTCTAAAGGATTTCTTCCTCTTCTCCACTCCCAATCTCCCCTCTCCCAGCTCAAAGTCATTGCCCCCTGTCCTGGCACTGCCAGCCCTTGTCCAAAGTCCCTCCCCAGCTCTCCTGGAGTCCCCTTCAGGTACCCCTCCAGGTACTGGAAGGCTTCTCTAAGGCCTCCCGGGAGCTTTCTCTTCTCCAGGCTGAACACCCCCAGCTCCCTCAGCCTGTCCCCATAGGGAAGGTTCTTCAGCCCTCTCAGCACCTTTGTGATCCTCCTCTGGACCCTCTCCAACAGTCCCACATCCTTCTTGTGCTGGGGGCACCAGAACTGGACACAGCAGTGCAGGCAGGCTCTCAAGAGCAGACTAGAGAGGGAGAATCACCTCCCTTGCCCAGCTGGCCACACATCTTTTGATGTAGCCCAGGACATTGTTGGCTGTTTCATAGAATCACAGAATGTCAGGGGCTGGAAGGGGCCTCCAAAGCTCATCCAGTCCAGCCCCCGTGCCAGGGCAGCATCACACAGGAACACATCCAGATGGTTCTTGAATATCTCCAGAGAGGGAGACTCCACAACTCCCCTGGGCAGCCTGTTCCAGTGCTCTGTCACCCTCACAGGGAAAAATATTCTCCTTGTGTTTAAATCAAACTTCCTATGCCTCAGCTTGCACCCATTGCCCCTTGTCCTGTCACTGGGCATCACCCAGCAGAGCCTGGCTCCAGCCTCCTGGCACTCACCCTGCACATTAATGAGGTCACCCCTTGGTCTCCTCCTCTCCAGGCTATAAAGCCCCAGCTCCCTCAGGCCTCTCCTCAGAAGGATGTTCAACTTCCTTAGTCATTTTTGGGCTGCCAGCACGAGTTGCTGGCCCATGTCAAGTGCATCCCCAAGTTCCTCCTCTGCAGGGCTGTTCTCAAGCCACTTAGCACTCAGCTTTTACCCCAGCTGGGGTGCAGGACCTTGCACTTAGCCCTTTGGGAATTCACGAGAGGTTGACATGGGCCTGTCCATGTCCCTCTGGCTGTCACTCCCTGCCTCCAACGTGGGAAACACCTGTGGCTTTTGGGTGGCCTTTGTTCATCTGCCTTTGCCCTTGCTATTCCTCACAGCAGAGCTGCAGGCTGCTGCACCCTGGGCTCACAGCCCTGGGTGGATGCCTGCTGCCTGCTGTGCAGCCTTTGCTCCTGCCTGTGCGTGTGCCCTGTGGAGATGCACCCTGGCAGTCAGCAGGGCTCACCCTCCCGGGCTCCCCAGGGCTGTGTGAGGAGGGCAGGCAGCTGAGGCCATCCCAGCAGTGTGTTCCGCTGACATTTCCTCGGAGAGGAGCTGCTGCTGAGTGAGCTGCGCGGGGGGCAGCTGGCTCTGGGCACAGCCACAGCCCTGGCACTGCACTGAGCGCTCTGGATGATGGTCATGATGATGATGATGTGCTGTTGGGAGCAGCCTTTCCCCTCCACCACTTCTTTCCCATCGCCCCCAAACCACCTCCTTCTCTGTAGCTGTCACCTACCTTCCCAAGCTTCCTCTCGGGCGAGCCTTGCATCAGCACTTTCAGGAAGGAAGAACTTCCAACCTTGCTGTCACCTCACTCCTGTCTCAGAGCTGCACAACCACCTCCTCTCTTCCACACCACCTGCTACCAACAGTGGCCAGGGGACCTGAGCAGTCCAAGAGCTCTCCTACACCTTTGGCTTTCGTGTTTGTAGGATGCTGTGAACTGCTGAATCACTAAAGAGCTTATGAACTGCCAAAGCACCACAGAGCTTGTGAGCTGCCAAAGCACCACAGAGCTTGTGAACTGCCAAACTACTACAGAGCCCTTTTGCTTTTGCTTTGCCTGTCTCATACCTGAGATCATAGAATCACAGAGTGCTTTAGGTTGGAGAGGACCTTTTAAGGTCACCCAGTCCAACCCCCCTGAAGTCAGCAGGGACATCTGCAACTAGAGCAGGTTGCTCACAGCCCCAAACAACCTGTCCTGAAATGGTTCCAGGGATGAGGCATCTCCCACCTCTCTGGGCAACTTGGGCCAGTTCTTCCTTGTATCTAGTCTAAATCTCCATTTTTGATTTAGTTTAAACCCATCAGCCCTTGTCCTGTTGATGCAGAAGGTTCAGAAGTGGTGGGATTGTGAGCTCTGGGTGAGTGGTTGGACCTGATGAGCTCCAAGGTCTCCTCCAGCCTCAGCAGCTGTGTCAGTCTGTGTATACTTTCCAGCAGTGTGCTGCAGTGCTCTCAGTGTGCTGTCCCTGCTCAAGGATAGGCTCCCCTTCACCTTGCTGTCTGACACAAGCAGGCTCTGGGAGATGGACAGGGAGCTGATATTTGGGGACATTTTAATCATCCAAACAAATCAGAGCCCTTTCATTTTAGTTTAGTTTTGTTTTGTTTTGTTTTCTCCCTGCACACCCAAGTGACTGAATTGAAACCCAACTCCCCTTCCCCTGGGCAGAGGGAGCTGTGCTAAAGACAGCACAGGTGCTCCACTGCTTTTCCTTGGAAGTCATTTTCTTCCTAAAAGTGGAGCTTTCTCCACATCCCACCATTTTTCAAGGTCCTGCTGGAAGTCTTGACAGTGGAGTTTGGAGTATCCCAATTCTTGCTCCATAGCAATAGCAATGCCTGGCTGAAGTGGGAGGAAAATTGGCCAGCTGAAGGTGAGCCAGCAGTGTGCCCAGGTGGCCAAGAAGGCTAAGGGCATCCTGGCCTGGATCAGCAATGGTGTGGCCAGCAGGGGTAGGGAAGTGCTGGTGCCCCTGTGCTGGGCACTGGTGAGGCCACAGCTCATATCAAGGGCTGGGTTTCAGCCCTTCACTCCAAGAAAGGCATTGAGGAGATGGTCCAAAGAGCAGCCAAGCTGCTGAAGCTTGTGAGGAATGGCTGAGGGAGCTGGGGTCATCTAGTCTGCATGAGAGGATCATAGAATCATAGAATGGTTTAGGTTGGAAGAGACCTCAAAGCTCATCCAGTTCCAACCCCCCTGTGCCATAGGCAGGGACACCTCCCACTAGATCAGGTCACTCAAGGCCTCATCCAGCCTGCCCTTGAACACCTCCAGGGAGGTCGTGGAGTACAGAAGCACAGAATGTGATCAAAGATCACATTCTGTGCTTCTGTGCTCCACGACCTCCCTGGGCAACCTGTGCCAGTGTCTCACCACCTTCACTGTGAAGAACTTCCTCCTAACATCTGAGGCTAGGAGGTTGAGGGGAGACCTCAAAGGAGGTGGGAGCCAGGTAGGGGTTGAGCTCTTCTCACATGCAAGTGACAGGACAAGAGGAAGCAGCCTCAAGTTGTGCCAGGAGAGGTTCAGGATGGATAGCAGGAAAAATATCTTCCCAGCAAGGGTTGTCATGCACTGGAACAGGCTGCCCAGGGAGATGCTGAAGTCACCATACCTGGAGGGATTCAAGAGATGAAGTGATGTGGTGCTCAGTGAACTGCCAAAACACTACAGAGCCCTTTTGCTTTGCCTGTCTCATACCCGAGGTCATAGAATCACAGTGCTGTAGGTTGGAGGGGACCTTTCAAGGTCACCCAGGGAGGTGACTCAGTGGTGGTAGCTTAGCAGCAGTGGTAGCACTGTGAGCTCTGGGTGAGCAGCTGGGCTGGATGATCTCTTCCAACCTCAGAGGTGGTAGGACTCCATGCACAGCAGGATGGGCAGCAAAAAAGAACCTGAGAAGAGGGCATTTTGTCATGGCTCTGAGGTAAACATTTGATACTGCTGAAGCAAGAGACCTTAATACTCTCTACAAGCCACCTGCCAAAAATCTGTTGGCACACTTGGACTTTTGCAAGAAGCAGTCGTGGCACAGAGGAGAAGCCCTCCAGCATCCAGCTGGCTCTGAGGGACAGGGATTGGCAAAGCCAAACAGTGTCAGAAAGGGAATGCAAGAGAAGCAGCTTGACTTCGCCTGCACATCCTCTGCCTCCACACCTAAGCTGCTGAGCAATCTCCTTCTTTGCCAGTGCCTCAGAGAGGCTGGTAGCACCTGGGCCAGGCACCCATGGAGGCAGTGTGAAACCAGCCCCTGCTCCTCTTCTCTGCACAGGAGAGTCCTGGCTGCACCTTGGCCAGGCACCCATGGAGGCAGTGTGAAACCAGCCCCTGCTCCTCTTCTCTGCACAGGAGAGTCCTGGCTGCACCTTGGCCAGGCACCCATGGAGGCAGTGTGAAACCAGCCCCTGCTCCTCTTCTCTGCACAGGAGAGTCCTGGCTGCACTTTGTGCTTGGCACTGCTGGGTTCTCCCAGGAGAGCAGATCCTTCAGCTGCCACCTAGGCTGCTTGGAGAGGGCTGCAGGCGTGATGCATACCCAGCATCTGCCTCCCACTCCTGCACATGGGCATTCTCCAGCCTCTATCTCACACACTCCTTTGGCCTTGGCTTGATGGAACAGTCTCCAGCCTCCATCTCACACACTCCTCTGGCCTTGGATTGATGGAAGAGTCCCCAGCCTCCATCTCACACACTCCTCTGGCCTTGGCTTGATGAAACAGAGTCTTGAGCCTCCATCTGACACACTCCTATGGCCTTGGATTGATGGAAGAGTCCCCAGCCTCCATCTCGCACACTCCTATGGCCTTGGATTGATGGAACAAAGTCAAACAGAGCCAGGAGGAGCAGGTTCATGGTCTCCAATTCTCCTCCCTTGTGTTTTATTGTGAACAGAAGTGATTCTACCAAAGGTAGAGGAGGTGAGAACTGAGAGAGGGGAAACAGCGTCATCCATCTAGGCACTTTTCAGTGTTGGAGATGTTCACCTTCAGTTGGAGAGATGAGGAACAAGAGGGGAAGGCAGAATATGTGCTCAGTGACAAGACAAAGGGCAATGGGCACAGACTGGCCCCTGAGAGGTTCCATCTGAACATGAGGGGAGAAAACTTTGCAGTGAGGGTGCTGGAGGCCTGAAGCAGGCTGCCCAGAGAGGCTGTGGAGAGCTTCCAAATCCACCTGGCCATTGAGCCTGCTTTAGCAGGGGGGTTGAGCTGGATGATCTCCAGAGACGTCTTCCAACCCCTACCATGCTGGGATTCTCTCAGTGAAGGAACATACTTGGGAGGAAAGAGAGAAGCCTTAAACAAGGACTGGAAGCCTTAAACAAGGACTGGAAGCAGGCATTTACTGTACTTCTGGAAACATTCCTGAGCTTGAAAGCATCTGAAGCAGGGGAAAAACTGAATGTTGCTATGATGGTCCCAGGAGAGAGGGGCACAGTTCTTCAAGTATGGGAACTTCAGAGGAGCTCAGGCATCTGTTATGGCTGTGAGGCCTCTATTTGATTTTAGTTTTCATTGAAAGGATGCTTTGAATTTTTCCCACTGGCTCTTTCATTTCATCCTCTGCTCTAGACGCAAATCAGCTTCTGAGCAGGACAGGGCCTGGAGGATAACTCAGTGGGAAAAAGCAGATGAAGCCCTGAAATGAAGCTCTCTGTCAAAGTCACAAGAAAAACACAGCACATGAGGACCTCAGCATGCTGGAGAAGCATCCCATGGGGCACCCCTGCAACGGGCAGGCTGCTCCCCACTCTTTACTGGGAAGCAATCAGAGAGCTGGAGCACCTCTGCTACCAGGACAGGCTGAGGGAGTTCAGCCTGGAGAAGAGAAGAGAAGGCTCCAGGGAGACCTTAGAGCAGCCTGCCACTGCCTGAAGGGGACCTAAAGCAGACTGCAGAAGGACTGCTTGTGAATGCCTGCAGTGATAGGATGAGGCAATGGCTTGAAATGAGAGCAGAGCAAGTTTAGATTGGATGTGAGGAAGGAGTTCTGCACTGTGAGGGTGGTCTCTTCCAACCTAAACCATTCTGTGATTCTGTGAGAAAACTTCTGCCTGCTCATGGCCTTGCAGAGATCAGGCTGACAGCTGGAAACACTGCACTTGGGCAGCCAGTTCAGCTGCTTCTGCAGTTTGCAGCTGTACAAAAGCCAAATTCATCTGAAATGCTTGCTTGGGGAAGGGATGAATCAGTAAAGAGCGAGGGACAGAGATGTAGATGTTTAGAGTTGCATCATCTGTTAAGTGGCTGAAAGCAGCTTAGCAACTCAGAGCTCTGCCAGCTGCTGGCTTTCAAGCACAGGCAGAATGTGCAGAGCCTGTATAAGGTCTCTCTCTAGCCCTTGTGCCTTCTCAGAGTCCTGGCAGGACCCAGAGTTGTGCTTCTGGTCAGGGTGGGTATGGGGATTTGGGTGGTTTGGATGACAGGGAAGTGTTCAGAGGAAGCAGAGCACTTACTGCAGGGGAGATGCAATACAGGAGGTCTTCAGATCAGGGAGCACACATCCTGCAGCAACTGAGGAGCTCTTCCCATCTGCACCATGGCAGCTGGGGTCTAGGCTGTCATTCCCCCAGCTTTCCCCACTCCTACAACAGCTCCCCATCTTCATGGAGTGGCAGAATCTCCTGGTTGGAAAAGACCTTAAGATCATCCAGTGCAACCACAACCTAACATCTTCCTGTACACAACTGTTAGGCCACATCCCTGAGCTCCTCACCCAGACATCTCCAGGGATGGTGACTCCACCGTCTCCCTGGGCAGCCTGTTCCAATGCCTGATGACCCTTCCAGTGAAGGAATTGTCCCTAATACCAAATCTAAACCTCCCCTGGCATGACTTCAGGCTGCTTCCACTTGTCCTGTTCACAGGATCACAGGACATTAGAGGTTGGAAGGGACCCAAGGAGATCCTCAAGTCCAACCCCCTTGGCCCCAGTTGGCATCAGCCTCCCTTCGGGGAGCTGTAGAGAGCAGTGAGACCTCCTTGCAGCCTCCTTTTCTCCAGGCTGAACAACCCCAGCTCACCCAGCTGCTCCTCACAGGACTTGCACTCCAGACACCTTGCCAGCCTCATTGCCTTTCTTCCAGCATGACACCCAGAAGCTGAGGCAGCGCACAGAAAACCCCTTTTAACCTTCTGCCTCCACCAAACCTGCCTTCCCTGAGGCACCAAGCAGCAGCACTTAGGGAGCTCCCACCTCTTCCTCACCTGGAGGGGTTAATGAGTGCCAGGAGATGCACAGTGTCAGGGTTGCATTCCTTTGAAGAGCTCCTCTCTCTCTCTCTCTCTCTCTCTCTCTCTCTCTCTCTCCCACCCCACCCCTTTTCCAGAGCCTCTGGATGCATCTCTCTTAAATAAACAGCTTCAGAAGTCTTTTGGAGTGTAAATAAGTCAGGGCAGCAGCAAGCAGGCAATTGCCAGTGAGTAATTTGCAAGGCTGCTTGCCAATGCCCTGTTCCTACAATAGAATAGAATAGAATAGAATAGAATAGACCAGGTTAGAAGAGACCTCCAAGCTCATCCAGTCTAACCTATCACCCAGCCCTAGCCAATGGCACCAAGTGCCCCATCCAGGCTTTGCTTCAACACCTCCAGGGATGAGGACTCCACCACCTCCCTGGGCAGCCCATTCCAATGCCAATCACTCTCTCTGCCAACAACTTCCTCCTAACATCCAGCTTAGACCTCCCCTGGCACAACTTAAAATCACAGAATCAGTCAGGGTTGGAAGGGACCACAAGGATCACTTGAGGCTGTGTCCCCTCATTCTGTTGCTGGTTGCCTGGGAGCAGAGCCCAACCCCACCTGGCTACAACCTCCCTTCAGGTAGTTGTAGACAGCAATGAGGTCACCCCTAAGCCTCCTCTTCTGCAGGCTTCACACCTCCAGCTCCCTCAGCCTCTCCTCAGTGATCATCTTGATGATCTCTGTGCAGAAGCTCCTTCATGTAAAGAGGTTTCCATCATCCCCACTCATTTTGTTTTAGTTCTCTTCCACCTTCCATCCTCTCTTTTTTATGTTTTTTTTTTTTCCTGAGCTGTAATAGCCAAGCCACAGTTGACTGCAAGCACTTCAAACAATAACCTTCTGAATGATTTAGCAATGCAGCTCCTCCACTACCAGGTTCTTCTTGGATGAAATGCATTCATATTTATGTAGGACAGAGGTTTTGGAATGCTATTAAATTGACATGGTGAGCTGGCAGAGCAGCCAGCTCCATCTGATAGGGCTGGGGAGGGAGGAGGGGAGGGAACCCAACCACAGCCTCTCTCACAGCAGCAGGGAAATATTTCCCAAAGCAGGAGAAAGAAAAAGCCCAAACCCTGCCAGTGTTGATTCTCCCAGCTGGGGGATGAGGGCAGTTAGCAGTGAAATAGAAAAGCTTATTGAATAAGGAGGCCATCAGGCTGGCCTGGGGAGGGGTGGGATGGTGAGTTGGGTGGTGTAGGTTATGCAGGATTGGGGTTGTGTTGTTTGGAGTTTTTTTATTACTTGACATGCCCCAAATGTGGGACTGAACCTTCAGTGCTGCATCGAGGGTTCATAGAATCACACAATTGTCAGGGCTGGAAGGGACCAGCTCCAGCCCCCCTGGACTGAGGGCAGGGACACCTCACACTAGAGCAGGTTGCTCAAAGCCACATCCAGCCTGGCCTGAAACACCTCCACGGATGAGGCTTCCACCACCTCCCTGGGTGACCTGTGCCAGTCTCTCACCACCCTCATGCTGAAGAACTTCTTCCTAACATCCAAGCTGAATCTACCCACTTCTGGTTTTGTTCCATTCCACCCAATCTTATCACTACCTGACAACCCAAAAAGTCCCTCCCCAGCTTTCTTGTAGCCCCTTTCAGATTCTGGAAGGCCACTCCAAGGTCTCCTCAGAGCCTTCTCTTCTCCAGAATGCACAGCCACCAACTCTCTCAGTCTGTCCCCAAAGCAGAAGAGCTTCAGTCCTCTGCTGATCCTCGTGGCCCTGCTCTGGACACCTTCCAGCCCTGGACTGGATGACCTTTGAGGTCTCTTCCAACCAGATGTTTTCTGCAGTCCTGTGACTCTCTGATATGCTGAAAACCAGCAGTCTCCTCTCCTTTCTTCTGACCAAGCAGGGTCTGAACCAGAGGCAGAAGGATGACTTGAGCTGTGCTGACCACTGCTGGGCTGGGGGAGGTGACAGGCACAGCCTGAGGCTTTTCTCCTCGGTGTGGGAAAGAAGGAGGGGAGAGAGATAGGGAGCTGGCATTGCCTGCAGCCTTTCAAAAGGAATAAAGGGCTGAGGGGCAGAGGCCATGGTGTGCCCTGGAGGGCTGAAGGTGGCAGCTTCCTGCCGTGGGCTAAGGCAGGCAGCAGTAATGTGGAGCAGGCAGCAGTAATGCAGGCTGCATCCTGCGGCTCTCACCCCGGGACGGGCAGCACAGGAGCAGCTTGGAGCTGGGCATGGAGCCTGGCACCGAGGCCTTTGCACTCCTTTGCTTAGCTCCTTTCCCTCTGGCAGCTGAAAGCACACTTGGCAGCACCAGGCCTTCCGTGCCCTGTCGAGCTGGTTGGGAGGGAGCAGGCTTTTGGCAGGGACAAAAAGCACAGAGCACTGCTCCGTCAGTGGCCTCCTTACAGAGCTCTGGGGCTGACAAGGAGCAGGCAGCAGTGATGGAGAAGCTTTCCTCTGCTGGGCAAACATGGGCTGGAAATGCATTTTGCACAAGGGCTGAGTAGTAACAGCATGAGGGACAGTGGAAGAGGGGAGGTTGAGGCTGGAGATGTGGAAGAAATTCTTGCCAGTGAGGGTGGGGAGACACTGAAACAGGTTGCCCAGGAAGGTGATGGAGGTCCCTTCCCTGGAGGTGTTCAAAGCCAGGTTGGATGAGGTCTTGAGCAACCTGGGAGGTGTCCCTGCTCATGGCAGGGGGGTTGGGACTAGATGATCCTTATGGTGCCTTCCAACCTAAACCATTCTATGATTCTATGATCTCCTCCCTTCCAACCCAGGTTCTGTGATTTCCAGCTTAACCTATTGCTCTGAAGATAACAGCTCAAAGGCAAGCCTGACCCTTCTCATCTGCAGAGGGGATGTAAGCATGCACTGCCTGGTCCTGAGCTGTGGGTCTGGAAGGCAACCTCTGCCTGCCCCGTCCTGAGCTGTGGGGTCTGGAAGGCAACCTCTACCTGGAACTGGATGATCTTTGAGGTCCCTTCCAACCCAACCCATTCTATGGACCTCTGAGGAAATCAGCCAGCAGATAGTGTGCAGAGGTGGTTGTCACCCAGCTGGCTGCATTTGCAGCTCCAGTTTAGCCTGGAATGTTGTGGCATTCATTCAAGCAGACCTAATGACAAGACTCTCCATGCAGATGCCATGCAGGACCTGGGCAGATGTTTCCCCAGGTGGCATTTTTTTTCCTAAGCCAACAGCAAAGCCTCCTGCAAAGTCTGTTGCCTGTGCTGCTAGGTCTGAGCAAGGTTTTTCAGGAGCAGTCCTTGTTCCTGCAGCCAAGCTCCCTGGGACTCAGGTTAGGTCAATGCTAACTGCTCTGGAAACTCCCAGCCCCTCTATGACCATGATGAACTGTTTGGAGAGGCAGCTCTACAGCAGGTGGCCCAAACCACACAGCAATTGTCACACAGTCACAACATTGTTGCAGCTGGAAAAGAGCTCCTAAGGTCCAACTATCATGTTGAGTGCTTATTTGCAAGGCAAAACTTGGTGTGGGCCTTGGGAGTCATTTTGTTGAGGTTCAGCCACGTAAGAACGAGAGCTCCAGCAGTGGAAGGTGTTCCAAGGACACTGCAGAGGACTTTTAGGGCAGAAAATCATCAGACAACACTAACAGGGAAGGGCGATGGGGACCAAATTCCAACCTGGCTCCACTGGGGGAATCTGGGAGGAATTCCCTGGGGTCAGGCTAAATTAGAACCATTTGGAGGAGTGGGGAGTGAGGAGCAAACCTCAAACCATCTCCAAATGTGCTCTGCTTGCCATGCCAAGATGAATAATAAATAGCAGCTGTCCATCCATGCGGATGGATTTGCTCAGCCCACAGCAGAGGGTGTGAAAAAACAGTGTGAGGAGAGCATTTCCCAGCAGCTCTCCTTCTGCAGACCTCTTGCTGGTGTGGGATTGAGGAGGAGGTGCAAAGGGAAGGCAGCAGTGAAATGAAATGTTTACAGATCAGGCAGGAGGACATCTGTGGCCGAATTGGTCTTCATCCCAAAGAGCCTCTGAGGCCCAAGGATGGCTCCAGCCCAGGGCAAAAGCCAGCACCAACATGCCCTGATGTCTTCTGTCCCTGCTGGGACTCTCTCCTCATCTTCCCCTCCCTGTCTTGGGAGCCCATGCCTGGCATGGTGCAGCTTCATATCAGTCATGATGCCAAGGAGCTGGGAGTCAGCTCCAGAGCTGCTTCTGACCCAGCATCTGTCATGTCTCTGTGGCATCCATGGTGCCTCCTGGGACATGGAAGAGAAGCTCCAAGAGCTCACTTGGCTGATCCTAAAGCTTTGAGGCATTCCCATGAAACAGGAGGGAGAGGAAAGGTCAGGGCAGGACATCTGCAAATGAGCATCCAGGCTGGTGCTGGGGAGCCTCTCCCTGCTCGGGCTGGTACCAACCCCAGCAACCACCTAAGGGATATCTCACTGCAGCAGGCACTCACCTAAGGGCAATCTTAACTAGCAGCACAGACCTGTGACCCTGCTACTCTCAGGGTGCCACCAGAGGACAGGGAGGGCAGAGGGGTCTGTGCTTTCCCATTCCTGAAGCCTCAGATCTGGACAGCTGGCTCAAGAGGTCCTGACAGCCAAACCACCCTGGAAGCCAGGGGCAAACAACTGATGGAGCAGCTTGGACTGCACTCAGATAGGAGACCAAGGAGGATGGGGACTTGCTGGAGAGGGTGCAGAAAAGGGCTACAGAGATGCTGAGGGGACTGGAACATCTCTTTGATGAGGAAAGGCTCAGAGAATTAGAATCATAGAATCAGTCAGGGTTGGAAGGGACCACAAGGATCAGCCAGTTCCAACCCCCCTGCCATGCCCAGGGACACCCTACCCTAGATCAGGCTGCCCACAGCCTCTGCCAGCCTGGCTGCAAACACCTCTAGGGATGTGGCCCCAAACACCTCCCCTGGGCAACCCATTCCAGGCTCTCTCCACTCTCATGGTGAAGAACTTCCTCCTCACATCCAGTCCACCTTTTTACCCTGAAAAAGAGCAGCCTGAGGGGGCATCTGGTCAAGGGTGGGTGTCAGAAGGATAGCAGTAGGCTTTTTGCAGTGGTGCCATCTTCCTGACACCCACAGGACAAGGGCTAACAGGCACGAACTGGAACATAAGAACTTCCACCTAAACATGAGGAAGGACTTTGTTAAGGGTGGCAGAGCACTGGAACAGGCTGCCCAGAGAGGTGGGAGAGTCTCCTGCTTTCTGGAGACATTCCAAACCCACCCAGACCTGTTCCTCTATGACTTTCTTTAGGTGAACCTACCTTGGTGATCTCCAGAGCTCCCTTCCAACCCCTATCATAACTGTGATAGCCACAAACTGCACAGCTCTGCAAACCTTAACAACTGGGTGAAAACTTCTCTTTATCAATGGCAACAGCTGGAGGGATGAGCCAGAGGGATGCTCTGGTGCTGTGGCACATCCCACCTGGCTGCCCTGGGGATGTGGAGGGCAGGAGGCAGCTCCAGCAGCGAGAAGCTGGCTGGTTCACATCAACAGCTGCTATGGCAGCCTTGGCTGGAGAGCTTCTGGGAGCCAGGAAGGCTCAGGCTGGGATAAGGGATTTTTTAAACTAGTTCCAATCTTCACTNGGAGGGAAAGCAAAGAATAACAGATCTGTGCAAGCTGCCCTGCTCCCATTGAGTCCCTGGAAGTGCTGCTATGCATTTCAATGGGGCAGGACTCTGCTTCTCCTGAGAGAGATTTGCACCCTTGGTCCCCTTGGCATGCTTGGTGCAGCTAGTTCTGGCTTGCTTGGCTTCACTCTTTCCTTCCCCCAACTCCTCCCTCCCTGATAGGGTCCCCAGCAGATTTTTTTTTGGTGGTGGTGGTGGTGGTGGTTGTTGTTGTCACTGAGCTACTCATTTTCCATAGGCTGCCTTCATTCCCGTGGCCTTTTGCAGCTAGGAGACAAGATGTTGCCTTGGAAACAAAGCCCCTCTGATGTTTGGAGTCTCTGGGATTGCTCTTGTCTGCTCCCCAAGTACTTTTGGGTTATTTTTATTAGGCACACAAAGATGCAGCAGGCTGGGAGCCAAGGCAGAAAGTAGTCCTGGGAGGTGGAGGGGAGGCGAGAGTCTGGCTGGCATCGCTCGCTCCTGCGGGGATGGTTGCCTGCAGCACACCATGGGGCTGGACTCCTCCAGGAGAAGTGGCATCTCCAGGGAGGGGTTGGGCATGCAGGGCTCTTCCTGGGGCTGGGCTGGCTGCAGGTGGACAGGCAAAGGGAGGAGAAAAAGCAAAATAACAGAGAAGAGAAGGAGAATGGGAACCAGGAATGGCAGCTGCTCGGGTTTGTTGGGGTCCCTGCCCAGCCGTGCCATGAAGGGACCAGCACACAAGACCCCACTGAGGTGTGCATGGTGCCTACAGGCCCAGGCTGCTTATTTAGGGTAAAAACAGATTTCCAGACCTGCCAGGCCACTGTGAGAGCCTTCACCCCAAGGTTTTATTGGCAACCCTTCTCTGTGCAGCAGGGGAGCACAAACAGCCTCCCGCTCTGAGCTCCACTCGCCAGCTCCTCCTCCCCCAAATCCATCTGCAGGAGAGCTCTGACCCCTCCTGCATGGGGTCTTGGGGAGGTGGTGAGAGGCTCTGCTGTTCCTGTTTCCCCTTATCCAGAGGCATGGCACTGCCAAATTCCAATCCTTCGGTGGAGAACATTTCAGAGTAGGCTTTTACTCCTCCTTCTGCAAAGACATGGAAAAAAAAGGGAAACAAAAGCTGACTAAAAGAAGCTCCCTAATCCCCTGCTGCTACTTGAAACATTTCCAAGCCAGCAAAAGCATTCCAGAAAGGGGNTTTAATGTCACATTGAATTTTAGTACATTTCAATAAAAAAAAAAAAAAAAAAAAAAAGACTGAATATCTATTATCTTCCACAAAATAACCAGTGGAGTGTTAAGCCTATGCCTTGTTAGTCCTGTCAGCGCTGTCCTCTGCACTGCACAGCCACCAGGGAGGGCTCCCAGCCACAGCAGCTGCAGGACCTGCAGAGCCAGGGAGGCTGAGGGAAGCAAGGGAGAAGGGCAAACACTGGAACAGGATGGGCAGTGAGGACTGGCAGTGTCACACCCGCAAAGGTGACCACCACCAGGTCACAGCTATAAAGAGAGAGGAAGTGATTGGGGCCCTGTGTGCAGCACTGCTGAGCTGCACCTTGGGCAGCATCCAGATTTGGGCACTTGCAGCACAAGGACACTGAGGACATTGAGCCCCTATTACAAGAGGGATGTGGACGTGCTGGAGGTGTCCAGAGAAGGGCCACAAGGATGCTCAGAGGGCTGAAGCACCTCTGCTGTGAGGACAAATGAAAGAGTTGGGGCTGTGCAGTCTGGAGAAGAGGAGGCTCTCAGGGGACCTTCTTGAGGCCTTCCAAGATCTGAAGGAGACCTACAGAAAAGCTGGGGAGGGACTTTTTAGGCTCTCAGGTAGTGACAGGACTAAGGGGAATGGAGGTGGGGAGATTAGGCCTGGAGGCTCAGAGCTTCAGACTGGACATGAGGAGGAAGTTCTTCAGCATGAGAGTAGTGAGAGGCTGGAATGGGTTGCCCAGAGAGGTGTTTGGGGCCAGATCCCTGGAGCGTTTGCAGCCAGGCTGGCAGAGGCTGTGGGCAGCCTGATCTGGGCATGGCAGGGGCGTTGGAACTGGCTGATCCTTGTGCTCCCTTCCAACCCTGATTGATTCTAGGAGTCTAGGTACTAGAGTGAGCACAGAGAAGGGCAAGCAAGCTGGTTTAGAGGGCATGGCTTAAGAGGAGAGGCTGAGGGAGCTGGGATTGGTTACCCTGAAAAAGAGGAGGCTGGGAGGAGACCTCATTGCTCTTTGAAGCAAGGTTGGAGTGAGGCTGGTGTTAGCCTCTTCTCCCAAGCAACTAATGACAGGACAAGAGGTGATGGCCTCAACCTGCACCAGAGGAGGATTAGGTTGGATATTGGGAAGAATTTCTTTGCTGCAAGAGTGGTCAAAGATTGGCACAGGCTGCCCTGGGAGGTGATGGAGTCACCATCCCCGGAGGTGTGCGAAGAAAATGAGTAGATGTGGCACTTTGGGATGTGCTCTGGTGGTCGTGGAGGTCTTGATGATCTTAGAGGTCTTTGCCCAACCTTAGTGATTCTGTCACAGCTGTTTCCTGTGCTGCCAGCAGGCAGGGGCTGCTTCCACCCTCACTGTTTTGTGGTGCTCTGCAATGGCACTAAAATGTCTTGGGGAGAGAGTCACCCCATGTTCCCCACGTGTGTCCCATAGGATAACACCCACAGAGCCACAGAATGTTAGGGGATGGAAGGGACCTCCAAAGCTCATCCAGTCCACCCCCACTACCAGAGCAGGGTCACACAGGAACACATTCAGGCAGGTCTTGAATATCTCCAGAGAGGGAGAATCCACAAGCCCTCTGGACAGCCTCTTCCAGGGTTCTGTCACCCTCACAGTGAAGAAATTCCTCCTCCTGTTTCCATGGAACTTCCTATGCCTCAATTTCCACCCACTGCCCCTTGTCCTGTTGTGGGGTATCACCCAGCAGAGCTGGCTCCAGCCTCTGGGCACTCAGCCTGCACAGCTTTATCAACATGACTCAGGTCACCTCTCAGTCTCCTCCAAGCTAAGAAGGCTCAGCTCCCTCAGTCTCTCCTCCTAACAGATCTGTTCCATTCCCTTCAGCATCTTTGTGGCTCTGTGCTGGACTCTCTCCAGCAGTTCCATGTCCCTCTTGAACTGGGGTGCCCAGAACTGGACACAGTACTCCAGATGCAGCCTCAGCAGGGCAGAGCAGAGGAGCAGGAGAACCTCTCTCAACCGACTCACCACAGCCCTTCTAATCCACCCCAGAATGGCATTGGCCCTGCTGGTCTCCAGAGCACATTGCTGGCTCATGGACCCCCCAGATCCTTCTCCCCTTGGCTGCCTCCCAAGCTGTACTGAGCCCTGGGGCTACAGGAGGGAGCAGTGTGGCTGTTGCCTGCTGTTCCCCATGCTGGCTGAGCCTGCAGCCTGCCCAGCCTAGCAAGATGCTCATGTTTTCTTAGCCCTTCTGCTGCTGCTTCATCCTGGCTGCTTTGCCTTGTCACTACTACATGACACCATGGTTGCACAGATCCAACCATGGCAAGGGGAAGACTTTTATTTTTTTTGAGGGGAGGGGGGAGTTGACAGACTTTGATGCTATATTTGTGCCAGAGGAATAAATAATAAATACACACAACAGCATCAAAGATTCCTTCCGGCTGCCTCCACCCCCCCAGCCCCAGCCTAGTTCTGCCCATCCTTGTGGAGCTGCTCTAAAGAGACTTCTCTGCCAGCTGCTTCTTCTGTGGACTGTCCTGTCTTCTGGTGCTGCACCTGAGCTCTCAGTTCTCCATCCATCTCTGAAATGAGCAGCTAAGAAAAGAAAGTTCCTGCTAATAACCCCCCAGGAATCACTTGCCCATGGCTGTTAATGCTCACATCAAGCCTCCCAGGTCATAGAATCACAGAATGGGTTAGGTTGGAAGGGACCTCAAAGCTCAGCCTGTTCCAACCCCCTGCCATAGGCAGGGACACCTCGCACTAGAACAGGTTGCTCAAGGCCTCATCTCAGTCTGGCCTTGAACACCTCCAGGAGCCCCAAACTGAACTCCATCAGATTCCCCTCCTCTTTTTTTTTTTTTTTCCCTTTCCCTCCTCTTCTTCCCCTTTCTTCTCATCATCTCCCTGCCCAAGGGCTGGAGAACTTTCTTGATGCTTTGGTAAGGAAAATATAGGACATTTTTTTCTCTGCAGCAACCTGAAACAATATATAAGCAAATCTGTTAGTGCATGAAGTGGCTCAGCTCCATGTAGGGAGGAATTTGCTGGGGGTTAGGCTCTGTAATCCCCACTGATCAAAGGGATGGCTCCCCCCAGCCTGTTACAAGCACCCAGGTCTTGATTTTGCTGGGGATAACAGCAAGGATTTAGCTACACGTTTGCCTTTCATCCACTCTGAAGGCTAGAGCTGCTTCTAGGCAGGCACTTTGAGCAGCTGCTTCTCAGCCCCATCAGACATCTCTTCCACTCACTGCAGCTCCTCCACCCCCACTTCAAAATCTTGATCCTCCCTGCAGCTGGAGGTTAAGAGGGAGGGAAACTAAATCTAAGAAGTCACAGGCAAAATGTTGCTAACCAGCCACAGAATGACTCACAGCTGGAAAAGCCCTCTAAGATCATCCAGTCCAACTTCCAGGCCACCCCCACCATGGCCATCAAACCTTCTCCCACAGGGCCATGGCCACAGGTTTCTTGAACACCTCCAGGCATGGGCACTCCACCACCTTCCTGGGCAGCCTCTGCCAATCCCTGACCACTCCTGCAGCAAAGAAATTGTTCCTCATCTCCAGCCTAACCCTCCCCTGGCACAATTTCAGGACAGTTCCTTTCCTTCTGTCACCTGAGATTAGGGAGCAGAGCCCAAGCCCACCTCACTGCAATCTCCTTTCAGGGAGCTGCAGAGAGCAATGAGGTCTCAGCCTCCTCTTCTCCAGGCTAAACACCCCCAGCTCCCTCAGCTGCTCCTCAGGGGGCTGCTGGGGGGCTCACAGTGCCTGTCCCCCAGGGACATGCTGCTGGGGGGCTCACAGTGCCTGTCCCCCAGGGACATGCTGCCCTCAGAGTGCTGCTGGGGGGCTCACAGTGCCTGTCCCCCACGGACATGCTGCCCTCAGAGTGCTGCTGGGGGGCTCACAGTGCCTGTCCCCCAGGGACATGCTGCTGAGGGGCTCACAGTGCCTGTCCCCCAGGGACATGCTGCCCTCAGAGTGCTGCTGGGGGGCGGGTCACAGTGCCAAGCAGAGGTGTGAGGCCTCACTCAAACGTTCTGAAGGTGGATGGGAGTGTGGAGGAGGAAGGGGGAAGGAAGTTTTATCTCTTCTGTGATGCACAGCAGCTGCTCGATGCCAGACAGATTCCCAGGTCAGCTGTGAAACACAGATGTGTGAGAAAGAGAGGGAGAGTGAGGGGGAGAGCAGAGCATGGAGCTATTTATTCAGTGTCTGCAAAAAAAACTCTTCTCTGGGCTTGGAGCTGGGCCCTGGATGTCTCTGGAAGAGGTGCATGCTCCAGCCCTGCTTTGGTTCCAGAACCCATTGGGGCTGCAAATGCCATGAAAAACAACTGCCTTTGGCTGGGGAGCAGCCACACTCCACTACTGGGGAGAGTCCAACAGAGGCTAGGAGGAGGATGAAGGAACTGGAACATCTGTGTGATGAGGAAAGGCTGAGAGTCCTGGGGCTGTTTAACCTGGAGAAGAGAAGGCTGAGAGGGGACCTTAGTCATGTCTATAAATAGCTGAGGGGAGGAGGTCAAGAGGAAAGGTCCTGTGATAGGCCAAGGGGCAGTGGATACAAACTGGAACCCAGGAACTCCCACCTCGACATGAGGAGAAACTTCTTTGCTCTGAGGATGCTGAAGTCCTGGAGCAGGCTGACCCTCTTCAGCAGATCCCTGTCCCTCTTCAACTGGGGAGCCCCAAACTGAAGGCAGTACTCAAGATGGGGTCTCACCTGCATCTACCTGATTTAGGGACTTGAAAATCTCTCTTCTGAAGGAAGGCTGAGAGCCCTGGGGCTGTTTAGTCTGGAGAAGAGAAGGCTGAGAGGAGATCTGAGCAGTGCCTACAAATATCTGAGGGGGAGGCGTCAAGAAGAAGGGGCCAGGCTCTTTTCACTGGTGTCCTGCAGTAGGTCAAGGGGCAATTCATACAAACCTCATGTTGAGTTCCACCTCAACACGAGGAAAATCCTCTTTGGTGTGAGGGTGCCGGAGCCCTGGAGCAGGCTGCCCAGAGAGGTTTTGGAGCCTCCTTCTCTGGAGGCTTTCAAGCCCCATCTGGAGGTGTTCCTGTGTGACCTGCCCTGGGTGATCCTGGCTTGGCAGGGAGGTCCCTTCCTACCTGGATCATTCTGATTCGATGGTGAGGAACAGTCAGGGGTGGTCAGGCATGATGACAAACAACTTGCTTGCAGAGACAAATGTGGCCAGGCTGCTAGGAAGAGCCTCTCCCCCTTCCAGCAAGCTGACATATTATTTGGCACTGTGGCTATCAGAAGCAGAGTCCCAGGTCTGCATGCTGAGCACAGGCTGTGTGCTTGGTGACAGTGACATATGGGAGGCAAATAAGTAACAGTGGTTGTGTCCAGGTTAGGGATAAAACAGATCCTCTCACCAACTGGATTCACACTGTGGGGCTGGGGCAAAGGCAGACAGACAATCCAGGGTGAGGGTGGAGGTAACTTGTGAGGACAGAGGTAACTTCTCCTCCACGTCTGCCCCTGGCTTTCACTGCTTCAAGAAACCCAACTCTGCCTTGCCTCTGCAGAGTCCTCTCCAGTGCCCAGCTGGTCTGGAGGTCTGTCCTTTAATCAAGGGTCATTTGGTCTTCTAGCTTGATGGATAAAGCATGGATCTATCCTGATACTGTATGGGACACTGGTGACCACCTCAGAAACTGTGGTCAGTTTGGGGCTCCCCACTAAGAGAAAGATATTGAGGTGCTGGAGTGGATCCTGGGAAGGGCAGCAAAGTACCATAACATCATAGAGTCAGTCAGGGTTGGAAGGGACCACAAGGATCATCCAGTTCCAACCCCCCTGCCATGGACAAGGACACAGCTGGGGAAGGGTCTGGAGAACAGGGCTGGGGAGGTGCAGCTGAGGGACCTGGGGGTGTTTAGCCTGGAGAAGAGGAGGCAGAGGGGAGACCTCACTGCTCTCTAAGGCTCCCTGACAGGAGGTTGAAGCCTGTGGATGTTGGTCTGTCCTCCCAAGGAACAAGCAACAGGACTAGAGGAAACAGCCTCAAGCTGCACCTTTAGATTGGACATTAGAAGAAAATCCTTGACTTGAAAGGGTTCTCCAGGGCTGGAAAAGGCTCCTCAGCGAGGTGCTTGAATCTCCATCCCTGAGGGTTTTAAAAAGACAGAGAGATGTGGTGCTGAGGGCAGGTGGTTTAGTGATGACCTGGCAGTACTGCATTAATGATTTGGCTCAAGGATCCTGAAGGTCTTTCCCAACCAAACCCATTCTGTAGCTCTGTGATCCTGCTGCAGCTGGACCCCTTCAGTGTTCAGGGCTGACACAGGGCTGAACAAAACCCTGCTCTTAGGAAAAAACAACCCAAAGACACCAGGAAGAAGGTCCTACACCAAAAGAGTGATCACCCATTGGAACAGGCTGCCCAGGGAGGTGCTGGAGTCCCCATCCCTGGAGGTGTTTAAGAAGAGGCTGCATGAGGCACTTAGTGCCATGGCTTAGTTAATGAGAAGGTTTAGGTGCTAGGTTGGACTGCATGATCCTAGAGGTCTTTTCCAACCTGGTTAGTTCTGTGATTCTGTGATCAGGGGTTCGAGTTCAACCTCCTGCAGTCAGCAGGGACATCCACACCTAGCATCACACAATGACAGAGTGGGATGGGCTGGAAGAGACCTCCAAAGGGCATCCAGTCCAACCCCTTCTGCAGTCAGCAGGGACATCCTCACCTAGAATCACAATGACGGAGCAAGCTGGGCTGGAAGGGACCTCCAAAGGGCATTCAGTCCAACCACCTCTGCAGTCAGCAGGGACATCCTCATCTAGAATCATAGATAGAATGGGCTGGGCTGGAAGGGACCTCCAAAGGGTATCCAGTGCAACCCCTTCTGCAGTCAGCAGGGACATCCTCACCTAGAGTCATAGAGTCATAGAATCATAGAGTGGGCTGGGCTGGGCTGGAAAGGACCTCCAAAGGGCATCCAGTCCAACCCCCTCTGCAGTCATCAGGGGCAGTGGGGTACACAGGGAGGCTGAGAGGATATAGCCTGGGATGCTCCTACCACTTAGGAACCATCCTGAAGGAAGAGAGCCCAGTCCCAGGGGATGGGAGGCTGAGCAGCTGGGGCAAAGCAGAGGCAGGAGTGGAGGAAGCAGCATTTTGTGGCTCCTTCCAGCAATCCCAGGGGCAGAGAGCTGCCTATTTTTAGCCGCCAGGGTAGCTGAAACACCACCTTGATATTAATTAGCCAAAGGCTGGTCAGATGGGAACAGCTAGGCTGGCAGGGTGGCACTGAAGGGTCGGTTGGCCTGCTTTGTTTTTCTCGGTTTAATTGCTGGCTTCAGGAGAGAGGCAGAGCTTGGCAGGGGGCTCAGCTCCTCTCACCTCGGGAAAAGTGGGAGCATCAGACCCCGGGGGAGGTGGGAAGGGAAAAGTCAATCAGGCAGTATTTCAGAATCTACCTGCTGGGCCCAGGGGAGGCTGGAGATGTTAATGTCATTCCCAGCTTGAGATGATGCCTGGAGAGTGAGAAAAGAGAAGGGGATCATCTCTTCTTGGATTCTTAATTGCTCGTTAAATCATCTAACAAATGCCTCGGCTCCTGGATGGCCTTGCCAGAGGGGCTTCAGCCTTGGCAGGGGGGAGGAGTGCTTTTGAAAACACTCCTTCTGCCTGCTTCCTCTGGCTGTATGAAACGGAGAGTTTAGTGGTCCACTCTGCAAAACCCAACCAGGGCTGGAATATTTTTATTGCCATTCAGCAGGAGCCACAAAGTTTCCTGCCAGCCCTTCACTTGCCCCGCTGCAAACAGCCTCTTCCACCTCCAAAAACCTCTCCTGCTCCCCAAAGGGACTTCCTGTGACTGCAAAGAGGCAGGTACCAAAATAATCCCCTGCCCTAAGAGCTCAGCCCTGGCCCAGGCAGACCTGCTGAGTGCAGCCAGAGATGCCTGCCCCTGGGCACTCCCTTGCTGCCCTGGCATCGCCCTTCCTGTGTCCTCCTCTGCTTGCGCTGGGTCTTAAATGGCAGTGGAAAAGGTGAGGCAGCTGCTTCCCAGCAGAGAAAAGGTGACAGCTGTGCTGGTCCCTCTGAGCCTTTGCAGAGAGCAACCTCCAGTCAAATCCACAAGGCTAGCAAGGAGCCCAGACCTTATCTATGGCAGCTGGGGGGATCCAAATACGCTTTGCTGTCACAGGCAGGTGGACAGGACTGTGCCTTGCAACCTGTCTGCTGGGTGGAACATTCCAATGACAGAAATCTGATCACTGGTTGGAAAAGAATAGGATAGGGTAGGATAGGATAGGATAGGATAGGATAGGATAGGATAGGATAGGATAGGATAGGATAGGAGTAGAATAGAATTAGAACAGTAATAGAATAGAGCAGAGTAGAGTAGACTAGAATAAGAAGAGTAGAAATAGAGTAGAATAGAATAGAATTAGAATAGAAATAGAACAGAACAGAGTAGAATAGAATAAGAATTAGAATAGAAATAGAATACAGTAAGAATTAGAATAGAATTAGAATAGAAATAGAATAGAACAGAACAGAGTAGAGCAGAATAGACTAGAACAGAACAGGGTAGAATAGGATAAAATAGAAGAGAATAAAATAAAGTACAATAGATAGAATTAGAATAGAACAGAACAGAGTAGGATAAAGTAGAATAGAATAGAATAGGATGACAATAGAACAAAACAGAGTAAAATAGAATAGAATAAAATAAAGTAGAATAGAATAGAGTAAAATAGGATAGAATGAGAATAGAATTAGAATAGAACAGAACAGAGTAGAATGGGATAAAGTAGAATAGAATAGAATGGAATGAAAATAGAACACAATAGAGTAGAATAAAATAAAGTAGAATAGATTAGAATAGAACAGAGTAGAATAGAATGAGAATTAGTTCCTTAAGCCACCACAAGCTGCAATACCCCCAAGCTCACACACACAAGTCCTCCTCCCTCCTGGCTGAAAGCAGTGATGCTTTTTCCTGCAGCACCCATGCAGAAATATCTGGGCCAGAGCAAAGCAGAGCAGAGCAGCCATTAGCAGGTTCTGAGTTATTTGGAGTCCCTAAAAGGAGGAGAATGGCAGCCCCGAGAAGGGCCAGGCAGCCACCGTGCTGCTGCTGCTGTGTGAATATTCACTGAGCTCAGGCAGCACTCCAGGGCAGAAAGCAAAGGCTTTGAAATTAACTCCGTCGCTCCTCCAGGTCCTTTCATTTGCCTTGGCTTTGAGGTGTGAGTCACCGAGGCTACTGCTCCACGCCCAGCAGGAGCAGGGCACTAAAATATGAAGTGCAGCATCCTGTGGGAAAGACCTGATGCTCAGAAAGCTCCAGACTTTGTGTTCGTGAAGTCTTCGAAGCCTACCTGATGGGGATGGGATGGGGACTCCATAGAGCATTGAGACTTTTGGAGCCAGCAGTGTGCCCAGCTGGCATCTTGGCTTGGACCAGGGATAGTGTGGCCAAGCAGCACTAGGGATGCAGTTCTGCCCCTCTGCTGCCACTGGTGACACCTCACCTGCAGCACCCTGAGCCCCAACTGTAGAGCATGAGGACAGCGTGAAAGAGTTGGGGCTGCTCAGTCTGGAGAAGAGGAGGCTCCCAGGTGACCTCCTTGTGGCCTTCCAGTATCTGAAGTGGGCCTACAGAAAAGCTGGGGAGGGAATTTTTAGGCTATCAGGGAATGACAGGGCTAGGGGGAATGGAGCAAAGCTGGAGGTGGGGAGATTCAGATTGGATGTGAGAAGGAAGTTGTTGAGCATGAGAGTGGTGAGAGCTTGGAATGGGTTGCCCAGGGGAAGTAGTTGGGGCCTGGAGGTGTTTGGGGCCAGGCTGGCAGAGGCTGTGGGCAGCCTGCTCTAGGGTAGGGTGTCCCTGGGCATGGCAGGGGGGTTGGAACTGGCTGATCCTTGTGGTCCCTTCCAACCCTCACTGCTTGTATGATCACCAGCAGGAGATGCCCTGTGGGAGATGCCTGCCCAGCTGTGGGTGTCTCTGTGTTCCTGAGACAGATCACTGTGATGGGCAGGGGTTGTTTGTCTGTGGGATGGTGACAGCAAAGCATGGCCACTGCCTGCACTCCCCCAGAGCTCACGTTTCTGGGCAGCCTTTGCTGATTTGGACCAAACACCCTGGAAGAAAAGGGCTTACAGCTGGGTTTGCCCAAGAATCAAAGAGAAAAGGAAATAAAAGGAAGGAAGTTGTCCTCACCAGTTTGCTGTAAGCACACAAAAAGGCATAGGAGCTTCTCTCTTCTAATTAATTATGACAGTGAATTGGGTTTGCTTCAGCTGGTGGAAGGAGGAAGCTTTCCATAGATTCCTAGGATGGTTTGGGTTGGAAGGCACCTTAAAGATCATCCAGTTCCAACCCCGCCCTGCCAGTTTGCTCAAGGCCTCATCCAGCCTGGCCTTGAACCCCTCCAGGGAGAGGGCATCCAAACTCTTCAAAGGAAACCTCTGCAGATTAGGCAGCACCTCTGGGCTGGCTTTGAAGAGCTTGGGGAGGGTGTAGGAGATCCTTGTGCTGCAAAACAAGCAGAGGGAGCACGAATTTGGGTGTCCTGAAGCATCAGCCACTGTGGGCTATTAGAGCAGAGCTGAACTCAGCTGTTCCCAGGCTGTCTAGACATTGCCATCCTAAATGTGAGACATCTTCCTGCCCCAAGCTGTGTCAGAAGACCATCCTCTGGGAGAAGCTGCTGTAAAGCACATTTTTCCCACTGGAACAGATTCCAATGCAAGGACAGCCAGCTGGCCCTGCCCTCACTGCCATACTCCATAACCACAGGAGATTCCTCTCCCCCTGAGTCACAGAGCCAGCCAGCCAAGGTGGGCTGCCAGGAGTCAGCCTCTCCAGCCTGGGCTCAGAGCAAGGATCAAGACTTCAGCAAAAGCAATCAGCCTGCAGCTTAAAAAAACAAAAAAATAAAACCACAATAGTTTCTGGAAGCTTCCTGCTGTTGTTTCTGCTACAGAGCTGCTTCAGCAAGGTGCTGCACGTTCTGCATCCACAGAAGTTCAGAGGTTGGAAGGGACCTCCAGAAATCAACGAGTCCAACCTCCCTGCCAAGGCAATAAAATGTCCTCAGATAAATCCTAAACTACTTCAAAATTCATCAAACATCTCAAATAAATAATCAAATCCTCCCTGCCCCCAAAAACCCAAGCAAGGACCTCCAAAGGGCATCCAGTCCAACCCCTTCTGCAGTCAGCAGGGACATCCTCATCTAGAATCATAGAATCACAGAGTGGTCTGGGATGGAAGGGACCTCCAAAGCTTATCCAGTCAGCAGGGACATCCTCACCTAGATCAGGCTGCCCAGAGCCCTGTCAAGCCTCACCTTGAATATCTCCAGGGATGGGGCCTCAACCACCTCCCTGAGCAACCTGCTGCAGTGTTCCAGCACCCTCATAGTAAAGAACCTGTTCCTAATCTGAATCTGCTCTAGTTTGAAGCCTCTTGTCCCATCCCCACAGGCCTTTGTAATCAGTCTCTCTCCAGGCTACTTGTAGCTGCTTCAGGGAAGGCAGCTACAAGGTCTCCCTGGAGCCTGCTCCAGGCTCAACACCCCCAAGTTCCCTCAGCCTGCCCTTGTAGCAGAGCTGCTCCAACCCCCTGATCGTTTTCAAGGCCTTCCTGAATCTGTTCCATCAGGTCCATGCTCTTCCTGTAGTGAGGGCTTCAGAGCTGGACATAACACTGCAGGTCTGACCAGAGCAGAGCAAAGAGGCAGAATCTCCTCTCTAGATTTGCTGGCAACACAGCTTTGGATGCAGCCCAGGGTGCCATTGGCCTTCTGGGCTGCAAGCACAGACCCACAGAATCACAGTGGGTCTTAGAGGTCTTTTTTGGGTTGCAAAAGACCTCTAAGATCATGGACTCCATGGCCACGGTGACCAAATCTCTGTCTCTCCATTCTGTCTTGAGCTCCCTTTTGACCTCTTGTTTCTTTGCCCTGCAGGCTGATGCCAAGATGGTCTGCGATGTGGTAAGTCGGATGGAGGACACGGAGCCCTTCTCTCCGGAGCTGCTGTCAGCTATGATGAGGCTCTGGGCAGACTCTGGGATTCAGGAATGCTTCAATCGGTCCCGGGAATACCAGCTTAACGACTCGGCCCAATAGTGAGTATCGCTGCCTTTTGTCTCCCGTGTTTAAGAAGCTGCCGCTGGGCTTGTGCAAATTCTCACTGAAGTTAATGACCTGGCAGCAGTCACAGACAGAAAGTATCAAGCAGGGCATTCATGTCCTCTCTGGACAGTCTGAGCTCTGACCTGTTCCCCGACAGCTCAAGGTAGGCTTCTGTGAACACAAATCTATGAACACAGAGCTGGTGAGCTGCTGGAGAGCAGCCTCAAGGAGAGTCACCTGGCAGTGCTGGGGGAGAACATCCATGACACAGCAATGTGCCCTGGTGGCCAAGAAGGCCAATGGGATCCTGGGGTGTATTAGGAAGAGTGTGTCCAGCAGATCAAGGGAGGTTCTCCTCCCCCTCTACTCTGCCCTGCTGGGACCTCATCTTGAGCACTGCCTTCAGTTTTGGACTCCCCAGTTAAGAGGGACAGGGATCTGCTGGAGAGGGTCCAGCAGAGGGCTGTGAGAACGCTGAGGGGACTGCAACACTGCCTGGTGAATAGAGCCTGTGGGACCTGGGGCTGCTTAGTCTGGGGAGGAGAAGAGTGAGAGGGGATTTAATCAATGTTTATAACTCTCTGAGGGCTGGGGGTCAGAAGGGGAGGAAAGGCTCTGCAGACTGCTCCCTGGGAGCAATGGATGGAAGTTGCAGCACAGGAGGTTGCAGCTCAACACAAGAAGCAACTTCTTGGCTGGAAGGGTCCCAAAGCACTGGCACAGGCTGCCCAGAGAGGTTGTGGAGTCTCTTTGTCTGGAGCCTTTCAAGGCCTGTCTGGATGTGTTCCTGTGTGACCTGAGCTAGATTGTCTGGTCCTGCTCTGGCAGGGGGGTTGGACTCGATGATCTCTGGAGGTTCCTTCCAACCACTGACATCCTGTGAGCTTGTGAGCAGAGACAGATCAACCTGTGGGCATGGCTGATGGCTTTCTTGTCTGTCTAGCAGGTGACAGAAGGCTGTGCCCACCTGCTTTGTGTGGCAGCACAGCTCTTGGGTTTGCTTCTGTGATGGTCATGCTGATGAACAGCTGGGTTCCAGCAAAGGGGCAGGGACAGCTTTGCTTTTACAGTGGCACTGCTTTCATTTCATAATAAGCTGGCAGGGCAGTTAGGGAGTGCAGGACTGCTCTGCCCTGCTGAGACCACTCCTGCAATCTTGTGTCCAGTGTTGGGCTCATCAGTTCAAGAGAGGCAGGGACCTGCTGGAGAGAGTGCAGGGGAGAGCCACGAGGAGGACTGGGGGACTTGAGCATCTTCCCTATGGAGAGAGACTGAGAGCCCTGGGGCTGTTTAGTCTGGAGAAGGCTGAGAGGAGATCTGTCAGTGTCTATAAATACCTGAGGGGTGGGGGTCAAGTGGCTGGGGCTAAGCTCTTTGGTGGTGCACAGCAGTAAGCCAAGGAGCAACAGCTACAAACTGGAACAGAGAAAGTTCCACTTCAACATCAGGAGAAACTTCTTTACATTGAGGGTGACAGAGCCCTGGAGCAGGCTGCCCAGAGAGGTTGTGGAGTCTCCAATTCCCCCTGGATGCATCCCTCTACAAACTGCCCTAGGGGCTCCTGCTTTGGACTCGATGATCTCTGGAAGTCCCTTCCAACTTTTAAAGTTCTGTGATTCTGTGACTGCTTCTGCTCTTGTGATGCTGCAGCAGAAGGCAGGTGATGACACACCACTTGGCACTGACCAAAAAACAAGTGGGCAACCTGCAGATGTGTGGTTGGTGTCACAGCAGCCTACCCAACTGCTTCTCACCATCTCAGCTATCATCACAGAATGCCAGAATGGGTTGGGTTGGAAGGCACCTCAAAGATCATCCAGTTCCAACCCCATCTAGGTCCTGCCGTGGGCAGGGACACCTCCCACCAGCCCAGCTTGCTCAAGGCCTCATCCAACCTGGCCTTGAACACCTCTGTGACCTGAGCTAGATTGTCTGGTCCTGCTCTGGCAGGGGGGTTGGATTTGATGAGCTCTTTGGGTCCCTTCCAACCCCTGACATCCTGTGAGCCTTAAGCTGGAGTTGAGTCACAGAATCACAGGAAGGTTTGAGTTGGAAGGAATTGTAAAGATCATCCAATTCCACCCCCCTGCCATGGGCAGGGACACCTCACACTAGCCCAGGTTGCTCAAAGTCTCATCCAATCTGCCCTTGAACGCCTCCAGGGAGGGAGCAGCCACAACCTCCCTGGGCAACCTGTGCCAGTGTCTCCCTTCCCTCACTGCCAAGCATTTCTTCATCTCCAGTCTCAATCTCCCCTCTCCCAGCTTCAACCTATTTCCTCTTGTCCTGCCACTACAAGCCCTTGTCAAAAACCCATTCCCAGCTCTCCTGTAGCCCCCTTCTAAGTACTGGAAGACCACTGGGAGGTCTCCTTGGAGCCTTCTCTCCTCCAGGCTATAGAAGATCCTGACATTATGCTGCCTCTTCATCACTACTGGGTGGACACTCTTGTGCCATCCATATTTCACTGCCTGTAACAGCAGGATCAGGCTTCTCCTGGCAGCAATTGCCTTCCCTTTTTATTTTTATCACAAGAGAAAGGTCTGTGGCAGAAACATACCTTTGGAGACAGGAATTACAGCAAATGCTGCTCCTAATTGCATTATAACCCTGTGGAAAATTCTTCAATTGTTTTAAAGTCAATTACCTGGAGGAAAGCATTTGGAGTTTGGTTGGTTGTTTTTTTTTTCCCCTTCCCTGTAAGACAGCAGCTGCAAATAAAAAGCTCAGCCCTCCCAAATGTGCCCAGCTGCTGGACAATTCATCAGGCACAGCTAAGAAACCACAAGGAGCAGCCTCTGTGCTCTGGTATTCACAACATCCTGCCTGTGCTTGGAGCCCTGCAACATCAATTTTGCAGAACAACAGAATGGGCTGGGCTGGAAGGGACCTGCAAAGATCACCAAGTCCAAGCCCCTCTGCAGCCAGCAGGGACATCCTCCACTAGATCAGGCTGCCCAAAGCCCTGGCGAGCCTCACCTTGAGTGTCTCCAGGGATGGGCCTTGAATATCTCCAGGGATGGGCCTTGAGTGTCTCCAGGGATAGGCCTTGAGTGTCTCCAGGGATAGGCCTTGAGTGTCTCCAGGGATGAGCCTTGAATACCTCCAGGGATAGGCCTTGAGTGTCTGGGAGGGACTATTCACAAAGTCTTGTAATGACAGCAGGAGGGGGAATGGGTTTAAGCTGGCAGAGGGGAGATGGAAACTGGGTGGTAGGAGGAAGTTCACAGTGAGGGTGGTGAGACACTGGCACAGGTTGCCCAGGGAGGTGCTGGAGTGCCCATGCCTGGAGGTGTTTCAAGAACTGTGTGGCACCATGTAGACATGACCCTTGGGGACATGACTTAGTGGGCATGGTGGGGTTGGGTTGCTGGTTGGACTGGATGATCTTAGAGGGATATTCCAGCCTTAATGGTGGTTCAGTGAATAGAAAACAGCACTTCAGCAAAGGGAAAAAACATGAGTGGGGGAGAGGGGAGGTGCTGTGGCAGGCCTCCAGTGTCTTGGATAGCACCAAGTAAAGCCATGAGGCCCAGGGAGAGAAGGGAAGAGAGTAAAATGCAGCAGTTGGTTTCATCTTTCTTCATTACTGTGGGTTCTTTTTTTTTTTCAGCATTCCCTAAGGCAAATTTCTGGGTGGGTTGAGTTCCACATTCCTAATCTCTTGATTATGTTTTTATTCCTACTTCATCTCCTCTTCCTTTCTTGTCCCTGTGCCTAGGAGCTAAATCGACCTCTGATCATCAAAGAGCTCTGCCATTGCTGCTGCCTTTCTCTTCCCCCCCCAGCCAGCTGCTTGTCAGGGGCAGCACATCTGTGACCCACATTGGGCTTTTGAAATCAGCAAACCCAGAGCTTTCCAGCTGGTTTCCTTCGTCTCCTGCTTTTGTTCAGGTTTCAAAACCCTCTGGTGGCTCCCTAGCCTCCAGTTCTCCACTAGCCCAGTCAGTGGAGTGCAGGTCTGCTCTTCACCACCCAGGGCTGGAGACCTGCTTCGAGTGGCCCCCAAGGGAAGCAAAGCAGCCGCAGCAGCCTCACCAGGCACTGCTTTCCCCCTGGCTGCACAGCCAAGCACTCACAGGCCCTGCAAGGTGTGTAGGCAGAGGCAGTTTGCAAGTACACAGACACAAAAGAGCTTCTCCTCCTCCTGTTTGCAAGTACACTTTGGAAGATTCTTTGGTAACACCAGGGCTGTGAAAGCACCCTGAGAATGGAAAATGTTTTAGGGCTGCATCCAACCCATCCCATCTTCACACCTCGCAGAGGTGTCAGGGCTAGGGAGCTTGCTCTCTCTGTGGGGAGTGAAGGGAGGGAGAGATGCCTCCAGGGAGGGATGCAGACCTCATTGCTCAGTGGAGGAAGAGATGCAACTGAGAGCAGCCTCAGCAGGATCGCAGACCACACCAAGCTGTGTGGATGAATCCATCCAGAGGGACCTGGGCAGGCTGCAGAGGTGTGCCCAAACCAACCTCATGAGGTTCAACAAGACCAAGTGCAAGGTCCTGCAGCTGAGTCAGGGCAATCCCAGGCACTGATAGAGGCTGGGCAGTGCCTGGCTTGAGAGCAGCCCTGGGGAGAGGGATTTGGGGGTGCTGGTGGATGAGAAGCTCAATGTGAGCCAGCAGTGTGCACTTGCAGCCCAGAGAGCCAAGCAGAGGCTGGGCTGCATCCAGAGCAGTGTGGGCAGCAGGGCAAGGGAGGGGATTCTGCCCCTCTGCACCCTCTGCTGAGACCCCACCTGGAGCACTGTGCCCAGTTCTGGAGCCACTGTGACAAGAAAGGGCTGGAGGGGCTGGAAGATGTTCAGAGAAGGGCTACGAGGATGCTCAGAGGGCTGCAGCTGCTCTGCATTGGGGACAGGCTGAGAGAGTTGGAGCTGTGCAGTCTGGAGAAGAGAAGGCTCTAAGAAGACCTTATTGTGGCCTTCCAGTGCCTGAAGCTGGGCAGGGACCTTTTAGGGTGTCAGGTGGTGATAGGACTGGGGGGAATGGAGCAAAACCAGAAGTGGGTAGATTCAGCTTGGATGTTAGAAAGAAGTTCTTCAGCATGAGGGTGATGAGAGACTGGCACAGGTTGCCCAGGGAGGTGGTGGAAGCCTCATCCCTGGAGGTTTCTAAGGCCAGGTTGGTTGTGGCTCTGAGCAACCTGCTCTAGTGTGAGGTGTCCTTGCGTGGTTGGAACTGGATGATCCTTGAGGTCCCTTCCAGCCCTGACCATTCTAAGATTCTATGAATTGCTGCCCTACCACAGCTAACCACAGCCCTGCCACCTCAGGCCTGTGCCAAACACTCTGCCCACACTAGACAGCACTTTGTGAGAACTCCAAACTCCTCTGGCACCCAAGCCAGGGTAAAACATCACAGTGCCTTCCTTCTCACCCTCTCTCACGTGGGGCTGTTTCCTGGTGCCTTTTCCTAGCAAAGGAATCGTCTCTGCTCAGCAGTGTCACCTTCCCTGTGGCATCCCACACGCCAACACGCACTTTGCATCGAGAAAACAGCGCAGGGAGCAGAGCCAGCCATGGCTGGGAGGTGGTGAACAGCTTCCAGACTCTGAAACAGGCTGCCTGGAGAGGCTGTGAAGCCTCCAGCCTTGCAAACACTCCACACTGAGCCACCTCAGCTGACTTCCAAAGTGAGTTTCGCCTCGCAGCTGGCCCTGCCTGGAGCTGGGGGGGATGGCGCAGATGTACCCAGCCGGCCCAAACTGGCACTTCTGAGCTCTTTCCCTCTTAACACTGGGTCTGAAAGAGGGGTGGGAGGAGTGTTCCAGGGTTGGCTGTGACCGTGCAGCTCTGCAACAAGGCCCACAGCCCACCAGGCCCCCTGGTCTAAAGGTTTGCCTTGATGGCTTCACCCCTAGAGCAGGGGACTGGTGTGGCATGGGCACCGGACAGGGCTGACAGGGTGTGGCCCATTTTAACGAGCTGCAACTGTTGCTGCCTCTCTCTCTGCCTGCAGAAAGAAGGATTATAGGTCAAGGTTTTGCATTAATATTCCTAGCAGGTGCCCAGGCTGCCTTCCTCTCCTCACGGCTTTCACATCAGGAGGCACTTTGCTGCCTGCCCCTCTTGCCCCTGGCTGTCACTTGCACCCTCCTTTGCCTCCTAATTTGGAGGCAGCAGCAGCAGCAGAAGCAGCAGAAATAGAACAATCCAATTAATTGGGCTGACTTGCTCTGGGTTGTTTAGTGAGCAGCCCACCTTTTGCAGCTTGGAGCCCCAGCAGCAAGGAAGCAGAGAGGGAAAGCACATCACGAGAGCAGATGGAGATACACTGGTCTGGATTTATGGTTTAATTTACCCCCTCCTCCCCCACCCCCTTCATAAGCAAATATCTCCACCAGCTTTGAATAATTAAGTTCCCCCAACAATAAGCAAAACAAAAGAGCTGCTAAAGGCCAGAGCTGGTTGACTGCAATCCCCAGCCTTGCCGTGTCCCCACAAATGAGATGGAAATAGCTTCCCAGCTCCCAGCATCAGACTGTTAGAGCCTTGGCTTTGGGCTTGGCAGAGGGTTCAGGCTTCATGACTACCTTGATCAGTTAAACAATCACCGTTGCTATATGGCTGCACCTAGAGCTGGGTGTGAGCTGGGCAGGTTGGCTTTGAAATCAGCTGGGTGCTTTCCAGCCCCTCAGCCTCAGCCTTCAGGCACCTGCAGCCCTACTTTGACCAAAACCTGGGTGCCAGCTCTGCAGGGACTGCTTCTGTTGGCAGGATGGAGGCCACATCACAGTACCTTGAAGTTAAATGTTAAGCAATGCTCAACTGCCCACCCCACCAAACACTGCTAGGGACTGAGCCTCCTCACCTGAAAGCTCCCAGGCAGCTCCACAGAACCACAGAATTCACCAGTTTGGAAAAGACCTTTGAGATCATCAAGTCTGACCTGCTACCCAACACCATCTAATCAACTAAGCCATGGCACTAAGTGCCTCATGCAGCCTCCTTTTAAACACCTCCAGGGATGGGGACTCCACCACCACCCTGGGCAGCCCATTCCAATGCCAATCACTCTCTCTGCCAACAACTTCCTCCTAACATCCAGCCTGAACCAAAGACCACATTCTGTGCTTCTGTGCTCCACAACCTCCCTGGAGGTGTTCAAGGCCAGGTTGGATGACCTGTTCTTGTGGGAGGTGTCCCTGCCTATGGCACAGGGGGGTTGGAACTGGCTGAGCTTTGAGGTCCCTTCCAGCCTAAACCATTGATACAAATGAGCAGGGAACTAAGCTTCTGAGGGAGTTTGCTGTGAAGGAAGTGCTTTATGGAGATCACAGGATACGTGAGTCTGATGGCATTCCTGTTGGAAGAGGTCTTGCCAAGGAGCTTATTATACTTGTTCCTTCATCCTATGCTAAAATCTTGGCTAGCAGGTTTCTAGCAAGGAGTGATAATGGAAGTATTTTTAGGCTGAAGAGTGCTTATGAAAGCAGCTGGAGCTGGCAGGCTACCACCGAGGGCTGGGGTTGGCATTTTGGTGGTGTTCAGTTTGGGTTTTCTGCTGTTCTCCACGGCCCACTTTACCCACCAGCTCTGATCCTGTGAGCCTTCAGCTCTGCTGTGGCCAGGGCACAGGTGGAATGGAGTCCCTTCTTGTTGGCCAGTTGGTGGTTGCCTCTCTTGTCCTGCCCTCCCCTGACTTACTGCACCCTGGGGTGGTGCAGTGACCCTGGGCACCTGGGAGCGGGTCCAGGCAACAACCTTGCTGCACCACGACCCTCAGCAGCAACTCCAAACAGCAAACACTGTTTGCTGTGAGTGTGTGCCCTGGCTTCAGGAAGTGGCAGCCCTGAGGTGAGGATGCAGAACAGAGCAGCATTCATCCTGCCCCAGCTCTAACCAAGGCGAGCACAGAGCAGGCAGCCTCGCTCCAAGAGGAGAGCTCCCATCTACACACACAACACATCAGCAGGGGCAAACTGAGGAGAAATGGAATGCAGCCCAGGCCCTGCCTTTGGACAACCCTGCAGCCTCTGCCATGTGTTCCCAGAACGACAGAGCCACATTACACACCTCCCTGGCTTTGTCTGCAGCCTCCAGCTGCTCCCTTCATGGAGCATATCATGCTGGCCCCGTGCCTCTGCGTGCCAAGCACCTGGGAGATGACCCTGGGGAGCACTCTGCCTGGCTCCTTCCTCCACACTGCTCCTCCTTCTCTCTTCTCCCCACTTAATGCCTTGAATTTCAGCAGTCCTCAGCCCAAGGGACAAGTGGGTCAGGCAGTGAGCACATGAATGTGGACAAGGTGCATGGGGCTGCAAAGCAGCAACAGTGCAGACATGAGGGCTGCAAAGCTGCTGAGGGGTCTGGAGCAGCTCTGTGAGGAGGAAGGGCTGAGAGCCCTGGGGCTGAGAGACCAGAGAAGGGCAGCCCCGGAGAGGATCTGAGGCATAAGAACTTTGCTGAGGCATAGGAAGTGTCATTTAAACATGAGAAGGATTTTTTTTTCCTGTGAGGGTGACAGAACCCTGGAACAGGCTACCCAGGGGGGTTGTGGAGTCTCCCTCTCTGGAGATATTCAAAACCCACCTGGATGTGTTCCTGTGTGACCTGGTCTAGGCGATGCTTCTCTGGCAGGGGGGTTGGACTGGATGAGCTTTGGAGGTCCCTTCCAGCCCCTGACATTCTGTGATGCTGTGATCTGAGCAATGCTCAGCAAGAGCTAAAGGGTGGGGGGCAAGAGGCTGGGGCCAGACACTTGTCAGTGGTGCCCAGCGACAGGACAAAGGGCAACAGGCACAAACTGACACCCAGGAAGTTCCATCTGGCCAGGAGGAGAAACTGCTTTGGTGTGAGGGTGCTGGAGGCATGGAGCAGGCTGCCCAGAAAGGTTGT
Organism: Psilopogon haemacephalus; assembly: GCA_013396835.1. Classification (NCBI taxonomy): domain Eukaryota; kingdom Metazoa; phylum Chordata; class Aves; order Piciformes; family Megalaimidae; genus Psilopogon; species Psilopogon haemacephalus. The sequence goes on along the minus strand of VWZI01013885.1, from coordinate 47,305 downwards.
GGAGTCTCTTTCTCTGGAGAACTTCCAACTCCCCCTGGC